>VDFB02270651.1:351865206-351870206 GCA_007258455.2 Sequoia sempervirens | reverse complement strand
AAGTTGATGTTCCCTCTTCCTCATAGAAAACCCCTACTAAGAGTCCCTACCCTAACCATAGAGGAGAGGTATTAAGAAACACAACCCTTCTTATTTGAATGCCTCTCTTCCTTTCCCTAGAGCTAAGGGTAAGAGGAAACACTATTTAACTAGTTTTGTTTTCAATGCCTTTGTTTCTCTCACTACTCATGTTGTTGAAATTGAAAATGATGACCTTGTACCTAGCTTCCCTATTAAAAAGCCAAGGGTAATAAGGGTAGAAAGAAAAATATGGATATCCTTGAGTATATTTTTCTTTCTTTAAGGAAGAATGATGTTGGCATGGAATATCATTCTAAAGGCTACACGAAAATTATCAGAATCAAATTTGACTCTACTAACCTTGATATTGATGCGACCTTCTTACCTCATACTCTTAAGTGGAAGGATGATAACCTTGTAGAGGTTTATGTTAGGGCTACTTGTGGGGAGAGATGGTCTTTTAGTTAGCTAAGATTTTTAATGCTGCTAGAGGTGGGAGAGGCCCTGTTGATAAAGATGATGCTTAGGAAGGTGATGTGAATGTGTAGGATACAACTTCTTATTCAATTACCTCATAAAACTCTCAAAGTATTGATGTTGACATATTTGAAGATGATGGAGGTTCTTGTAGACATCGAAAATATACTGATTGACATCATGCATCTGATCCTGACTTACTAACATTGTTTCTTCCTAAATCATCCCTCGGTCTAACCGTTTAATCAAATTCCCCTATCTGATTAAATTCATCAATATTCGTCCCTTAATTAAATAAATCATTTTGTCTGATTAAGTCACTTTCTCTTGTTAATTAAATCAATCCATCTAATCTAATTATCCCTATTTAATTAAATAATCAATTTATTTGATTAAATCTCTAAAGTCTATCCATTCAATTAAATAAATTAAAACTTTATTTGATTTAATTTAACACCATCCCTTTTGATTAAATAAATCAAAATATTTATTTAATTAGCCTCTCATCATATTCCTCTCTTATCTGATTTAAATAAATCCATAAATTTGAGTCAAATAAGTCACATCATCTAATCTCCTGTTAAATTAATTAACCCTTGATTAATTTAACCTCATCTCATGTCACATCCTCTAGATAATGCAAGTTGCACGTGAAAATAGATTTAATTCATTTATTAAATTCATATTTTCCCTCACATGGCATCTTTTGGAATATTCTCTCAATTTGAATTCAAAAATTCTAAGTCAACATGTACATCCAACAAGGCATTTAAGACTCTTACATGTCCTTTGCCTTGAGCCAAGTGGCATTTATTGCATTTTCTTCCCTCTTACATGTCATTTCAACAAATTTGAATTTCAAATATTGGCATTTATTGGCACAAACCCAAAATCTTGCACAACCATCATCCATTCATAGCTTGACAAGTGGCACCATATCCTTGGATGAAAGTTAGTCCCACATTGCTCAAATTTGGGCTTTTATCCATCTTGAAATCCTATAAATGAAGAGCTCCTCTCCTCATTCCATCATCCACAATTTGAGTAAAGTTACCATGCTCAAATATCTATCAAGTTTCACACCATTGAGTTCATAGCTAGGTTCTTTTGCAGATTTGGCTTGGAGTCTTCATCATTCATCATCAAAAGTGGATCAAAAGTTCATCATCAAGTCTACATATCGAAGTTTGCAATCATAGGAATTGGTAAAGGGCCAAATTTTCACATCAAATTGGCACCAATTCCCCCATGGGATCAAGAGTTTGCTATTTAAATTAGGATTTCATCTTTGTTTTATCATTTTTTATTGTGTTCTTGCATCTTTCCATTCCTAGTTTGAATTGTAAATGGATTCCATGGGGAATCCTTGTTTATACTTGCAATATCTAACTTAGGGTGTTTAATCTCTTCATTTTGTAGGTACATAGATTGGGGGTTCACATTTTGGCGCTAGGAGGGCTAGACATCATAAATTCTAACATTTCCTCAAAATTTCAACATTTTCTTGACACACAGGAAATTTTGATGTGGGCTCGTCAGTGTTGTTGTTTTTAGCACCATGAGCTCGTCAGCGTTGCTGTTTTAGCGTCGCGGGCTCGCCAGCGTTGCTATAAAGCACTGCGCGAACATAACCTCTGCCGCTGGACTCATCCCGCCAAGAAATTTTAAATTTGAAACTGTACCACCGGACTCACTGATCTGCAAAAGTTTTGAAAAATTCTCAAACTCTGACACTTTCAAAAACTGCGACGCTTGGCGAAAAGAGTGACGCTATTGTGCTCTATGTCCCAACACAGAGCGCCGCTGACTGGTAAAGCAGTGCTGTAAGAGTGACGCTGAGAGGAAAAAATAGCGACACCTTCACGAGTTGCGACGCTGGAAGACAGTAAAAGGGAAAAATTAAATTTTTAGCACGTGCTTTAATTTATGATTGCTTCTTCCTCTATTTTCTGCTTTTCAATTTCTGTGTTTTTTCTAGAATTTAACTATTTTTCTTCTTTGTACGTTAGAAGCCAAAAGCAAAGGAAGAAGGAGCATGGTGATGATATCTTATCTAATCAAAGTGTTTTTAAACACTTAAGTGTTTTTTTAGCACACACTTATGGAATTTTTCATTTTTTTCTTTCTTTAGAACACTAGCTTTCATTTGGGTTAAAAAAAAGGATTCTTTTTGTTTATTTCTTGCAAATGGATTTAAAAAGAATCTTAGGATTTACAACTTACTAGATTTTGTTTATGGATTAAACAATTGAACAAATGTATTTTCACTTGTGATTTGGTTGTCTAAAATGAACTCACATATTGCTTTGAGGGTTTAAAAAGAACAAGTGTAGTTGTGTTTTTTTGTGAGGGCTTACTTAGACTAAGGCCATTGAAAAAGGACATATGCGCTTCTCTCGCGCTCTATAGCGATCTTGAGAATCAAAAGGCCTTTTTCATGACTTTGGGATGGGACAAAGCAATCACCTCCACACTTCGATTTGGGCTTAAAATTGAACAAACTATTGTGCGAGTGTGAGTGGGGGCATTTTCACGTACATTCTCTCTCTTTGTTGCTATCAAAGATTGATCGAGTTACGGATTTTGTTCTTCATTCACTTTTGTTTATCTTAGAGGGCCTACCTTGCGGGAAAAAGTAATCACCCAAGGGAATGAATCAACTGGTAACACTCTGAACCTGAGAGTATTTCCAGCTGGGATATAAATGTGGATATTGGAAGAAACGCCAATATCATGGGGTTGACTCCAACAAGATGGATCTGAAAGGGGACTCTTGCCACATTGGGTCAACTCCTACGAACGGAAAGTCCTTACTAAAACCCATGTGCTAGAATTTTCCAAAATCCTTTATCTATTTGTTGGTGCAAGAACGGTCGTTTTGAAGCCGCCCCACACTTTGACAATCTTCTAGAAGAGATGGAAAGCATGCCATGGGAGTTTTATGGGTGTTGATGCTTGGCTGCCCTGTATAAGTGAGTGTCGTGGAGGGGAGCCAATGGGGTCAAGCATCTAACCATCCGCTAGAGATAAGAGTAGCTGGACTTGTTCAAGTGGGAATCCAACAAATATTGTCTTACAGATCCATAGGATTGTACTTATTCTTGGGTTACAAAATGCATTGCTTGTTCGAAAACACCATGGAAACAAACACTTAACATCATCCAAATTTCAAACCCTTTTGAGGACAAATACAATTGACTCAATCCATATGTTATTGCTTTCCCTTGGGCTTTATATCCTTAGAGGTTTCTAAGCATTGGATTATATCTCAATTTATCTCCTTAAGTAAACAATAGGAAACCCTTGCCTTAAGGTCATTGAATTTCCACATAACATATCTTGTGGGGTTTGAAGAGATTAAGACATTGGACATCTTAGTTTGAAAACCTAATTAAAGAAAGTGTTTTTGGTAAAATAAAGACATTAAGCAAAGCTAAACAAAATGAACTTTCATATGTGTTGAAGACTCCAAAATCCCAAAAGCAAAAATCATTGATTGGAAACATGAATGTTCAAATGAAATCATTTCTTGGTTACAAAAGTCTTTAGGAAGCATTTGCATGCTCTTCAATACCTAGGTCTTGGAAAACAAAGTATCCTTTTAGGTTTATCTTAGGATCAAAACATTATCAAAATATTTCATCCATACATCAAAACAAAATCCACCTCATCATCACCTTTTGATAAATCTTGAAATCATCCTTGATACTAGGATTTATGGCAAAATCCAAACCATCATCAAAATCATTGAGACAAAATCCTTGAAAAGATTATCAAAAACACCTTTGGCTAAGTATGTGTAAATGCATCCTTTTGCACATGCTTAGTCAAAGTTATCAAAATCATCTTGTCTAGCTTAGTGTATGTAGATGAATCCTTCTCCATATGCTTAGTGAAACGATCATCTTGTTTGAATAGGTGTGGGTAGATGCATCCTTCTCCTCACACATATTCAAATTATCATCCTTTGAATAAATCTATCCCTTAGATCATCATCCAACATCTTAGGGTCCTTTTGTTCAAAATCAAAAATCAAGGACAAAATCTCAAAATCTCAAAACCCCAAAATCAAGAATCAAAATCCAAAGTCCTAAAATCCTAGTGTCCCATTCAAGATTCACCAAAAGCCAAGAAACATCCATATCACCCATCCCTAGTAACATCATCATATCATCACCTTTGATCCTTAAAGCATCCTAAAAACTTTCACTTTGGGACATAAAATAGAGATCAATCCAAAGAATCAAGAGATTTCATCTCCCATATTCTTGATCCTTGTTTTATGGTCCAAACAAGATCTCAATACAAGAAGAGTATGGAATCCAACAAAGAAACACCCGCTTCAAGTGACCTTAGCCAAACCAATGCAGAAATGAATCCAATAGAATCAAGCAACCCATTGACCCTCTCATCAGCACAACATCCCCAAGAAGAAAATCAAGGACAGGACCTCACTTTCGGAATGTCTCGTGAGGAAATGGTAGAAATGCTCCAAAATCTAG
>VDFB02270651.1:351774937-351865106 GCA_007258455.2 Sequoia sempervirens | reverse complement strand
TGTATGAGTGTTTGGAAAATTCACTAAGGCATTGATTGCGTAGCAACTTTCTGGTAGCATGGCGTGCATCTTTCGAACTTAGAAAATTTTCAGCATTTTGATCTTTGAAAATCTCCTCCATCAAGAAGCTTCTTTTTGAACATTTTTCGCCATGGATTCTTCCTTGAAGCTTTTGAGGCTTGGATTTCAACACCTAGTACTGCCCATTCTGCCATTAATGGCTGCAGAGATCCTAACTTTTCTTCTAAAAAATGAAAATAGACCCACCAGAGTAAAAAAAACTTTTTGGTGATTTTGACTTGACTAGTGTGATTGTGAAGCCAATTTATCCTATCAAAATCATTTTCAACTAATTCTGGAAAGGTCCTATTTTTAGGGGTTTTCCTAAAAATAGGGGTTTGAAACCCTAATTTCCAAATTTCCAAAAAATTGCAAGTATATTCCTTGACATAAACCCACAAAAAACCTATGTTTTGTTTGACCTAAAATGGATTTTTGACAACAATTTTGCATGATTTAGCTCATTTTTAGCAAAATGCCTTATTGAAGCGAAAATTTATTATGGGTACAACATTAGGCTCTGTCTGGTGACGATGTCAGATACTTATAGCATAGGATAACTGAGAATCTCTAGTTTTCGTAGACTAGTGTTCTTAACAGTTGGGCATGGAGTCAGGACTTATTTCCTAATTCACCTAACAATTGGAGTTTTCATAATCACCTAAAAACAAGACTATCTAAGGAATCACCTAGAACACGACAATACTTTACAGAACAGGGAAATACATTACGACATAACGAAAAGCAAAAAGAAAATTATTTACAAAAATTCATTCCACCCTCAAAGGGATAAAATGCTTTGGATATTGTCTACTTCATGGCAGTGTGAAGAGCCTCCCATCGATGTTGCTTTTGCCTGAAGGGCTTTACTTCTCTTCTGATGGGAATTGTGGGAGACAATCCCTTTGGGATGAAGATTCTCAGGTATTTATATATCCAAGCAAAGGTACTCTAACAAGAGTCAGAATATGATGCAAATGGGAAAGTTGATACCCCTGAGGCATTAGTTTTGTTGTAGTCCATATATCCTCGGGATGTTGAACTCTTCAAACCAATCAATCGAGTTCCAAACTCGATTTCTATAATGTCGTAGGTGATCTTTTCTAACCTAGAAATATCCTTTGACTAGCTCGTCGATCAACTCTAGATCACCTTTAACACATAGGAGTTTGATTCCCATGTCTTTGGCATCTTTGAGGCCTAACAAAAGCACCTCTTTCACAGCTTTATGAATTCCAATTGCACAGAGGAGTGCAATTGTCCTTTAGGAGATATGATCATATCCCCTGCTTTTGAACTTATATTTGAACAACCTCCATCGAACTGTGTTGTCCATGACCTTGTGTCCTTTGTCAGTCTCTTTTCAGAACAAGCAATGTTCTGATTTTCAATTTCTATCTTTGACAGAGTCACATAATTACTAAGACCTGTTTCAGGATTTGCTCCTGCTGGAATAAATGACTTGAGCACAACCTGCTTCTTTACAACATTTAGAATCTGATCTAGTTGTTTTGGATGATCCTAAAGATATTCCAGTTGAGATATTTGTACCTTAGTCTTCATCATGGAAGCTATGATGTCAAAATTTGTTGAAGACGGATCTTAAGCAATTGGCATAACATTCTTCTATGAAGACCTAGGATTGGAAGTGGAAGGAACCTCTTCACCCTTTTCATTTGATCTCCATCTTTCTTCCTCTTCTTTTTGTGCTTTGAAGTGTTGAACACGTGTAGACACAGGCATTGAAATTTTTTCATGATTCACCACAAGAGAATACTGATGGTATGCTTCTTTTTCTTCTTTAATAACAGGTTCAAAGTATTCTGTTGCGGAATCACCATCGAAGTTATCCATCTATGGTAAGACAACCTTCAAACTTGTTGGTACAAAACTAGATCTGGGAGCAGCTTTAGTGTATCCCATGACTTGGGTCATTCTTAGATTCTTAGGACACACAAATCCGGTATGTTCATTAGTGTCATGGAAACAACAAAATATTGCACTGTGTGCAACTTGAATCATTGGTCTTGATGGAGATGTTGGCAACTATGCCTGAAGATTGTCTCTCTTTGGCTGGTATGGTTGATGAACTAGAGATTTGATAGAATCTATTTTCAAGCTGGAAGTGATCATATTATCCTCCAACTTGATGGCGTGTTCTTGCACACTCTTCAATTTTGTTTCTTTTGCCATCTTCAGGAAGAAGGCTATCTCTAATGGAAGAGCATTTATGAAACAACTCATCAAAATCTCCAGTGATGGATCGAGCATAGAAGAAAGTCTTGTAACAAGATGATTAAATCTTAATACAAATTCCCTCATGTGTTTGTTGCATTCCATCTTTGAATTTGCAAGTTGGGAAAACAACATATGATTTTCTTTAGCAGGCTTGAATCTTGCCAAAAATTTCCCGCTCATAGTTTCCTAGCTTGTAATAATGCCTAGCTTCAGTTGATTGAACCAGTCAACAACATTTCCAACAAGAGTCTCCACAAAGACGCGCAAGATGACGTAAGCCATTGTGAATGCAACAAAATGTTCATTCGGGTGTTGACTCCCATCGCCATGAAGTCGGGGAAAGTGCTTCCTTGACCCTTTAGGTAACTCATGATTTACCTGAAAAGCCAAAGGTCCAATGACATTACCCCAAGGTAATGAAGGTGGACGCCTCTGGTTTCTATCATCATTGCCAGCATTATTGTTGTTACCATCCATTGCTTCTTGTATGGATCATGCAATTGAATGCCAAAGAATCATTCTCGTGACATAAAAGCATTAGCTTTTGTTGAAGTTTTATGCCTTGTTTCCCCACAGTGGGTGCCAAAAAACTATTGGCATTTCAATTAGCACCTCTAGAGTGCTTATTGGAAACATACAACTATGCACAGTGTGTGATAACTACTCTTCAAATTATGGAGGGGAAGCTCCCTCCTGTTTGCTGATGTTTGCGTAAAAGTAAAATGGACTAATCATGTTCCTCTCTTTTTTACTCAATGGGTAGGACACAAGGGTGCATAAACACAATGCGTTGCAACTAAGGTTTTCTTTGGTTTCTACAGATCTTAACTACAACTAGGCTAACTTTTAATCTATCCTATCTCCTCAAGATAAACAGAGCATGAGGGAATAGGAGCGTGAATCAATGGTTGGATCACTTGGGCCGACCGTCTCTTAGAATGCTGAGGCTCTAAACTCTCATATTTATGCTAGAATAAGGCTTTATGCAAGCAATCACTCTTACAGTGAGCTGAATCTTAAGATTCCCAAGGAGGGGACAAAACCTATCCGAGGTGTAGGCTAAGACTTAGATCACTAGAAACAACAAAGGACAATGAGCTGAATAATAGGATTCTCGAGGAGGTGACGAAACCTGTCCAAAGTGTAGGCTAAAATACAAATCATTACACAACATCAAATGACAATCATCAACATAAAAATACCCAAGGAGGTGACAACACCTGTCCAAGGGGGAGATTGAAACAATAGATTGTAAGAACAAGACATTGAAAGAACTTGAAACCTTTTGATCAAATTGCATGTGCCTTTTGATTTCTTTCTTCAAAATTTCTCAATGAATTACAAATATTTGGGACAACAAAGGTACAAAATCATACACAATTTCTTATCAAACCAAATAACTCTCATCCAAGAGTGAACAAATATAGACTTGCAAGCTTGTTGGCACAATGGCACAACAATTTTGTGTAGTAAATAAAGGTTACAAAATAATGAGCAAAGACTCTTATTTATAGAACTCAAAGGAGTAGGCAACCCTAAAGTCTCCTTGAGTTAACAATGAGTTCTTGCCAATCAATCAACAAGATTTATTCCTGTCTAAAAGTAGGTAACCTAACAGTTAACTAGGAATCTACTTCAGTTAACTGAAACTAAACTAAAAAAGAACTCCAAAAAGAAAAGTGTCTCCAAAATAGACATCCACAATTAGTGGAGATAGATATCCATAATTAGTGGAAATCCAAAATAGACATGCATGATCAGTGGGATAGTGAGTTAACTTGGAAAGGGGTATCAAGTTAACTCCTGTTTGTCATTAATGCTATTTTGGAGGGTAGGACGTCCTAACTAGATGTTTGACACCTCATCACCTCTAGTTATCAGTTCCTTTATCCAATCATTGAATTTTTCTACCTCTCACAATCTGCTTTTGATATTCGATCTTCTTTGCAGTTGCGTCATCCAACCTTGTTGACATGGAATGTGGAAGGTAGTGTGGTAGTAACTAGTGGTGGCTCTGTGTTTGGAATGACTACCTTCCACATTTGGCTATCCATTGAACGATGATGTCATTTATGCCTTCCAAGGTGTCCAACTTGACTACAGGCTTCACTTGGTGCATGTCCGTGTCGAGTGTTTTCATAAAGTCATGAATTAGGAATATTTTGGTCTTGATTTCAACTTGAGAGTACTGCATTCTGAAAATCTTGACTATTGACTGTAAACACAGATATGTTCAGACAACTTCTAAAAACCCCTAAAAATGCCCACTTGTTGAGAAGTATTTTTTTCTAAAAAAATTTGACACATGGGTATTGTTCATGCTTCAATGCTAAACAAACCTAGTTCGTTTGATTTTCAAATTCATGACTTTTTTTGGAAATCCCTAAAAATAGGGGCAACAAGGTTGTTATTTTTGGAAAAATTCAACAAGTGGGTTTTGTTGAAAAAGCTGTGCCGATCATACCCATTTGGTTAGATATGTGATTATCTGTTGTTTTCTTGGGCATGCAAGAAGATCTAAGACAAGAATAGAGGAAAAAGACAAGAAGATTGGAAGTTATCAACTGCCTTTCTGGATCTTTAAGAAAATCACGCTTCTAGATGCAACATCTGATAAATTGTTCCTTTGAGTAATTGATCTTCAAAAATATGAAGAACAATGAAAACCCCTCTGTCAGATCTTCAAAAAGACATTGGAGAGGAAAAATGCTTGTTCTTGAGCTTCAACCTGCAAAGAGAAACAATGAATAATGAAGGCTAGACTTGATACATAGTGTTTGATGTTGAATCAATCAAGTTTAGGCACCAACAAATGATGGAGGATTCAATTAGCCTAATCTGGAGTTCACAACATTGATTCCCACCCATTTGGGGACATTTTATACATAGAAAGGCTTCAAAAATATCCTAACTTCAATCAATTGGATCTATGTTGACTTTAGGTGTCCAAGTTGAGCAGTTGAAGATATCTTCATTCTTTTTCATAGTGAAGTGCCTCTGTTCGATCCTCAATTTCGGCTTTTCAGTTGATCTTGAGGTGTTGTTGATGGATCCTTTTCCAAGTTGAATCGACTTTGAAGAGGTATGCTTGGGAGCTACAAATCCAAAAACCTGAATCTGATCCCTCAAATTCAAGGGTGCCTTTTCCTAGGAGAGAGCATTTTCCTTAACACAACCAAATTTCTAGATGTCTTTCAATTTTTTCATTTTGAACTTTAGTGCTTTGATCTGAGATTCCTGATGATTGATGATTCTGGTGAACGTGCTGGGATGTGGAATGGGTAACCAGTTCAGTACTAGAAATATTGACTGGCCTTGCAGGTCATGAAAGTTGGTTTAGAGACCCCAAAAGTTTGGGCGCCCCTAGCCTACAGGGGCTCTTTTGATCTTTTGACTTGTTATTTTCTTATTGCAAACTTTCACGAATGGTCTCAGTTTGATCTCTTTAATCAAATGTTTGACTTTTCTGTTGTCTTTGCTGACGGTGTCATTGTTGAGATTGATCAAAATAGAGGAGGTCATCCTAGAGATCATTGACCTTATAGACTGCATCCGATTGCCCAAAAAGCTGGGTGCCTATTTCTAGGAAGATGCATTTTCCGTAACACTTGTTCAATTTCTTTATGTTCTTCATCTCTTCTTCACCTTTGGTGTTTTTTGCTTGATCTTCTTTTGCAAATGCTTGACAGTTCTTGTGAATGTGCAACTGGATTGATCGTGGAGCTGAAAGGATGCTGAGTAGATGCCTTGAAGAAAGCAGCTGCTAGAAACTTCATTTGGTTACCCAAAATGATGGGTGCCCTTGGCCAACAAGGGCTTTTTTTCCTTGATGTCCATTAGTTTATCGTTCGTTTTACGTGCTCTAATGATCAACAACTGTCTTCGTTTGATGCATCTCGTAGATTGGCGAACAAGTTTGTTGTGAAGCTGAGTTGATGCCAAGGAGATCACTTGGAGATAAGCTTACTCGAAAACTAACATTTGGATAGCCTTATGCTTGGGCGCCCCTGGTCAGTAGGGGCTCTTTTCTCATGTTTTGACTACAATTTTTGATGACTTTTTCTTTCAGCACCTTCTGCCTCTACCTTCGTTTGACGACGTTTGATGGATCTGTTGGATTTGCTTGACGATCTGTCATAAAGCTGGCATAATTACGAAGGAGATGATTGTCTAGGCAAGAATTGATGACTGCCTTTGACCTCTTGAACTCATGGGCGCCCCTGGTCAGCAGGGGCTCTTTTGATTGTAGCTTCATCATTTCCTTTAAGATCTGTAGACATCGAGAAAATATAATGACATCATGCATCTGATCCTGACTTACTAACATCATTTCTTCCTAAACCATCCCTTGGTCTAACCGTTTAATCAAATTCCCTATCTGATTAAATTCATCAATATTCGTCTCTTAATTAAATAAATCATTTTGTCTGATTAAGTCACTTTCTCTTGTTAATTAAATCAATCCATCTGATCTAATTATCCCTATTTAATTAAATAATCAATTTATTTGATTAAATCTCTAAAGTCTATCCATTAAATTAAATAAATTAAAACCTTATTTGATTTAATCTAGCACCATCCTTTTTAATTAAATAAATCAAAATCCTTATGTAATTAGCCTCTTATCATATTCCTCTCTTATTTTATTTAAATAAATCCATAGAATTTAGGTCCAAATAAGTCATCATCTAATCTCTTGTTAAATTAATTAACCCATGATTATTTAAATAATCTCATGTCACATCCTCTAGATAAGTACAGAGTTTGCACATGAAAATAGATTTGAATTCATTTTATTAAATCCACCATATTTTCCCTCACATGGCATCTCTTTTGGAATATTCTCTCAATTTGAATTCAAAATTCCAAGTCAACATGTACATCCAACAAGGCATTTAAAACCTCTTACATGTCCTTTGCCTTGAGCCAAGTGGCATTTATTGCATTTTTCCCTTCCCTCTTAAATGTCATTTTGATAAATTTGAATTTAAAATATTGGCATTTTATTAGCTCAAACCCAAAATCTTTCCACAACCACCATCCATTCATAGCTTGACAAGTGGCACCATATCCTTGGATGAAAGTTAGTTCCACATTGCTCAAATTTGGGCTTTCATCCATCTTGAAATCCTATAAATGAAGAGCTCCTCTCCTCATTTTATCATCCACAATTTGAGTAAAGTTACCATACTCAAATATCTATCAAGTTTCACACCATTGAGTTCATAGCTAGGTTCTTTTGCAGATTTGGCTTGGAGTCTTCATCATTCATCATCAAAAGTGGATCAAACGTTCATCATCAAGTCTACATATCGAAGCTTGCAATAATAGGAATTGGGAAAGGGCCAAATTTCCACATCAAATTGGCACCAATTCCTCCATGGGATCAAGAGTTTGCTATTTAAATTAGGATTTCATCTTTGTTTTATCATTTTTTATTGTGTTCTTGTATATTTCCATTCCTATTTTGAATTGTAAATGGATTCCATGGGGAATCCTTGTTTATACTTGCAATATCTAACTTAGGGTGTTTAATCTCTTCGTTTTGCAAGTACATAGATTGGGGGTTCACATTTTGGCACTAGAAGGAGGGCTAGACATCATAAATTCTAACATTTCCTCAAAATTTCTATTTTTTCTTGACACAGGAAATTCTGACGCGGGCTCCTCAGCGTCGTTGTTTTTAGCGCCGCGAGCTTGTCAGTGTTGTTGTTTTAGCGTCGCGGGCTCGCCAGCGTCGCTATATAGCACCGCATGAACATAAACTCCGCCGCTGGACTCATCCCGCCAAGAAATTTCAAATTTGAAACTGTGCCGTTGGACTCGCCGAACTGCAGAAGTTTTGAAATTTTCTCAAACTCTGAAGCTTTCAAAAACTGCGACGCTGGGCGAAAAGAGTGACACTATTGTGCTCTCTGTCCTGACACAGAGCGTCGCTGACTGGTAAAGCGGCACTGTAAGAGCGACGCTGAGAGGAAAAAATAGTGACGCCTTCACGAGTTGCAACGCTGGAAGACAGTAAAACGGAAAAAATAAATTTTTAGCACGTGCTTTAATTTATGATTGCTTCTTCCTCTATTTTCTGCTTTTCAATTTCTGTGTTTTTACATAATTTAACTGTTTTTCTTCTTTGTAGGTTGGAGGCCAAAAGCAAAGGAAGAAGGAGCATGGTGATGATATCTTATCTAAATAAAGTGTTTTTAAACACTTAAGTGTTTGTTTAACACTTCCTTAGGAATTTATCATCTTTTTTTCTTTCTTTAGAACACTAGCTTTCATTTGGGTTTAAAAAAAAGGATTCTTTTTGTTTATTTCTTGCAAACGGATTTAAAAAGAATCTTAGGATTTACAACTTACTAGATTTTGTTTATGGATTAAACAATTGAACAAATGTCTTTTCACTTGTGATTTGGTGCTCTAAAATGAACTCACATATTGCTTTGAGGGTGTAAAAAGAATAAGTGTAGTTTTGTTTTTTCATGAGGGCTTACTTAGACTAAGGCCATTGAAAAAGGACGTATGCGCTTCTCTCGCGCTCTATAGCGATCTTGAGAATCAAAAGGCCTTTTTCATGACTTTGGGATGGGACAAAGCAATCACCTCCACACTTCGATTTGGGATTAAAGTTGAACAAAATCTTGTGTGAGTGTGAGTGGGGGCATTTTACATTTTATTCTCTCTCTTTGTTGCTATCAAAGATTGATCGAGTTACAGTTTGTTCTTCATTCACTTTTGTTTTATCTTAGAGAGGCCTACCTTGCGGAAAAAGTAATCACCCAAGGGAATATATGAATCGAAATTTGGTAACACTACGAACACGAGTATTTCGGTAGGATATAAATGTGGATATTGGAAGAAAGCGTAAATATCATGGGGTTGACTCCAACAAGATGGATCACGAAGGGGACTCTTGCCATTAGGAGTCAACTCCCTACAGTGAAGAATCCTTACTAAAACCCATGTGTAAATTTTCCAAAATCCTTTATCTATTTGTTGTTGGTGCAAAACTGATGCGTTTTAGGCAGCCCCTTTGACCAGTCTTCTAGAAGGGGATGGAAAAGCATGCCGTAGGAGTTTTATGGGTGTTGATGGCGAAACACTTACGTATAGAGTGAGTGTAGCTAGGTGGAGAGCCAATGGGGTCAAGCATCTAACCCTTCAGCTAGAATAAAATTAGGCTAGACTTGTCCAAGTGGGAATCCAACAAATATTGTCTTACACATCCATAGGATTGTACTTATTCTTGGGTTAAAAAATGCATTGCTTGTTTGAAAACACCATGGAAACAAACACTTAACATCATCCAAATTTCAAACCCTTTTGAGGACAAATACAATTGACTCAATCTATATGTTATTGCTTTCCCTTGGGATTTACATCCTTAGAGGTTTCTAAGCATTGGATTATAGCTTAATTTGTCTCCTTAATTAAACAATAGGAAACCCTTGCCTTAAGGTCATTAAATTTCCACATAACATATCTTGTGGGGTTTGAAGAGATTAAGACATTGGGCATCTTAGTTTAAAAACCTAATTGAAGAAAGTATTTTTGGTAAAATAAAGACATTAAGCAAAGCTAAACAAAATGAACTTTCATATGTGTTGAAGACTCCAAAATCCCAAAAGCAAAAATCATTGATTGGAAACATGAATGTTCAAATGAAATAATTTCTTGGTTACAAAGGTCTTTAGGAAGCATATGCATGCTCTTCAATACCTAGGTCTTGGCAAACAAAGTGTCCTTTTAGGTTCGTCTTAGGATCAAAACATTATCAAAATCTTTCATCCATACATCACAACAAAATCCACCTCATCATCACCTTTTGATAAATCTTGAAATCATCCTTGATACTAGGCTTTATGGCAAAATCCAAACCATCATCAAAATCATTGAGACAAAATCCTTGAAAACATTATCAAAAACACCTTTGGCTAAGTATGTGTAAATGCATCCTTTTGCACATGCTTAGTCAAAGTTATCAAAATCATCTTGTCTAGCTTAGTGTATGTAGATGAATCCTTCTCCATATGCTTACTGAAACAATCATCTTGTTTGAATAGGTGTGGGTAGATGCATCCTTCTCCTCACACATATTCAAATTATCATCCTTTGAATAAATCTATCCCTTAGATCATCATCCAACATCTTAGGGTCCTTTTGTTCAAAATCCAAAATCAAAATCCAAATAAAAAATCAAGGACAAAATCTCGAAATCTCAAAACCCCAAAATCAAGAATCAAAATCCAAAGTCCTAAAAGCTTAGTGTCCCATTCAAGATTCATCAAAAGCCAAGAAACATCCATATCACCCATCCTTAGTATCATCATCATATCATCACCTTTGATCCTTAAAGCATCCTAAAAACTTTCACTTTGTGACATAAAATAGAGATCAATCCAAAGAATCAAGAGATTTCATCTCCCATATTCTTGATCCTTGTTTTATGGTCCAAACAAGATCTCAATACAAGAAGAGTATGGAAGCCAACAAAGAAACACCCGCTTCAAGTGACCTTAGCCAAACCAATGCAGAAATGAATCCAATAGAATCAAGCAACCCATTAACCCTCTCATCATCACAACATCCCCAAGAAGAAAATCAAGGAGAGGACCTCACTTTCGGAATGTCTCATGAGGAAATGGCAGAAATGCTCCAAAATCCAGACAACCATAGAATCATCAACATTATGATGAGACTTAACCCTTCGTTGTACATGCTTGAACTAGCAAAACAAGGGGCCAAGTTGCCGTCGGATTTTGACGTAAGTACTATCGTGGACACATCATTTCCCCAATCTCATCCACCATCCCCATCTCATCTACACCTCCATCCCAAAACATCACACAAAACATTCCACAAATCACAACATCATTTGCTCCAACCCAACCCAATGTCAACAAGGGAAATGTATTTCTCAATGCTCTTCAATCACATCCCCTTGTTAATAATCAAAGTTTGGACGCAAGCACCACCTTGGAACAAAGCATGCCCAAAAACCCATTACACAAGAATGTTACTCTCACATTCCATCACGATCCATCATCATCATATTTTCACGCAACACCACAAACACCTCTTCTCACAAATTCATAAGAAGAGGGAGATACATTCAGACTAGGGGGCTTATTCGACACCACGACATTTTCGCAACAACTCATGCCTCTCACCTTTCCACCTCTTCTGCCATTACCATTATCATCTGCACCACTCCTTGGTTTAGGGCTTCCTCCCCTACCAAGTATCAATCAAACCTACATCCCAACCATCAATCAAAGCGTTGCACCAAACACTCAAAATTTATCGTTGATATCACAACAACAAATGATAAACACACAAGCAATGGCAACATCATCAAAAACACCCTTAACATCACAAAACATGGTCTCACAAGGACCAATCACATCAATACCATTATCCAACACACAAAACATCAACACAACATCATCATCTATCACCATTCCAAATCCACCACCACCTCCACCACCTCCAACGTTCACCACATCAAATAAATATGTTGCAGCATTGCAAGCTGCTTTCCAAAGAGGATACCAACAAGTCCAGAAACAAAAAGTCGTACAAAAAGTCGCTCGGGCTGCACAAGCTGCCAAAGCTACACAAGCTGCAATACAAGCGCAACAAGCACAACAAGCCCAGGAATTATTGCAACAACAACAACAACAAGAAGCTGCCCGAGCTGCACAAGCATTACAAGCACAAAGAGTCACGCAAGCACAACTTTTATTACAGCAACAAGCCGCACAAGCACAAGCCCAAGCTCAAGCACAATCTCAATATCAAGCACAGCAAGCACAAGGACAAGCACAACTTCTTGCACAAGCAACACAATTGCAGGCATATCAACAAGCATTAAAGCAATACCAAGAGCAACAAGAAGCAGTAGAATTGGCAGCCCAACAACAAGTGTTGTGGGAACAACAACAAGCACAACAACAAGTGTTGTTGGAGAAACAACAAGCCCAAATCCTAGCGCAATAGCAACAAGATCAATAGCAGGAATCATTCATACAAAAGCAAGTAGAAGCCTACTTTGCTCGCCAGAACATGCAGATACCATCAAACAACACACCAACCAACCCATCCAACCCAAAACCCAAAACCCAAACCACAACCCAAAACACTTTCATCCCACCCCCTAATCCCTAGAATGATGTGACAACACAACTCAGGTTGCTCTCACAACAAGTGCTCGACCTTCAATCGGGGCGGACAACCAAAATGCAAAGCAACTTGTGTCCCTATCCATTTTATAGGAGCCTAGACATGAAACCATTCCCTAAGAGATTTGAAATCCCCAAATTTGACAAGTATCGAGGGATGGGAAACCCTGAAGATCACATTAGGGAGTTCCAGGTTCATTGTATGAAAGTCGTAAATGATGATACATATCTGATGCGGCTATTCCCTAGGAGCTTGGTAGGTCCCACTATAGAATGGTTCTCTCGCTTACCCACAAGCATTAGAACATTCCAAGAAATCAGAGATGAATTCATTAGGAATTATGCATGTAACATTACAATGGATGTCAGTCTCGAAGAACTCTCTGCTTTAAAACAAGGAAAGAATGAATCTTTCACCTCATTCCTTCAACAATGGTGATCCAAGGCCAATCAAAGCAAGTGGACCATGTCAGAGGAACAACAAGTCTACACAATCAACCAACCTTGAAAACTGCCTGTCATTTCATCTCAAGGTTCAGGGAATCACTACATATGAACAATTGATCTCCAAGGTGCTCAGCATCGAAAGAGCCCTTGTGACCCAACCTGTTGAATCAATGTCATATCACGAGCCACAAAATAATCTCCCACCATCAAACTACAATGATAAACCCTATACATGGGCAAGAAACAAGAACATCACTAATGATGGCGTCGTTGATGCCAAGGTGGTCATTAGTGGTCCATGCCAACATACACCCACACCGCAAATCCAAACACAACATCAAAACACTCATCACACAACATATCAACCTAATCACAATCCAATCGTCAACAATCTCAATGACCAAAGGGGACTGCCATAATGCAAAACTTATCCAAAATGCAAATACACTATTTTGGGGGAACCATTTGAGGACATAATGAAAAAATTGATTGACGAAAAACTTATCAAACCTCCTACATTCGAAAACTACCAAGACCCTGATGTCAAACCTTCGTGGTATAACGAGAACCAATTTTGCGAATTTCACAAAATCAAAGGTCATACCATGAACAACTACATGAGACTCAAAAATATCATCCAGGATCTTATCGACAAGAAAATCATAAACGTGGAACAACCTATAGGAAATCAAGATCTTAAAATCTACACGAATTCGATGTTGAATCATGGAAACAAAGGAAATAGAGGTGATAAAGGGAAAGGCAATGTAAATCATGTCTATGAATCTGCCGTTGCCTCGTTAAATGAAGATTGCATGGTCATCACCATCAAGGGCGCTCATGTCAAAGATTGTGGAGTCACCACAAGAGGAGGCAAAGTCACCATTGCAGGATCATCCCAACCAAATAGAGTCCCTACATCAAGAGTTGTTTCGTATAGCTACAATGTTGTAGACCAACTCAAAAGAACGCCAACACACATCTCCATCATGGAGTTGTTAAAAATCTCATCAACGCGTAAAAAGATCCTTAAGGAAGCATTAGCCTCATCCACTATCCCCGCAGATATTGATGCAGAGCAATTCCAAGCTATGGTCTACTTGGAAGCTATTGTAAACAAAAGCAAAATCAAAAGGGTCTTGGTGGATGGAGGTGCAGGTTTGAACATTTGTTCTCTTAGCCTCATCAATCAGTTAAAAATATCAAAAAATTCCATCAACAAAGGCAAGGGCATCACAATCAGAGCATATGATGACCAAGAAAGAGTGTCTCAGGGCACAATTAAACTCCCTATCCAAGTAGGGTGAACACTCATGGAAACCACATGTCAGGTCTTATACCTCGAACTGCCATACAATATCCTCCTGGGACGCCCATGGATTCATGTGATGAAAGTCGTAGCATCAACCTTCCACCAATGTGTGAAATTCACACATAATGGACAAGAGGTTACCGTCCATGGAGATCTTGATCCATTTTTTTATTGCAAGAATCTTGAAGCCAAGTACTACAAAATCCCCCAAGTGCCAAAGATTGATGAGGGCCCATCCACATCATACATTGACCCTGCCACCCTCGCATCCACTTCTACGACAGAGACACCCACCATTCCCACCATATTTGACATCAAGCTCATCATCCAAGAGGACGGTTGTGGAAGTTATAGGCTCCCTAACAATGCTTTTGTGATAGGAGAGTTACCACAATCTCCTAGATCATGAGGACACCCACAAGAAAATCAAGCTTCCACATCACAAACATATATTGAGGATTATCCCGAATTCACAAGATGGGGAGACCTTGGTCATGAGGTCATTGAAGCAAATCCATCTCACATGTTGTATCAAGATGAAATACTGGTAGCTAATTTACCAATGGACGAAAGAAGCAAAGGCCTACACATGATGCTTGCAATGGGCTATGACCGAAATCAAAGACTGAGACAAAATGACAATGGGCTCATAGTACCTATCATGCCTTAGACGCAACCCATAACAAACCTTGGTCTTGGATGTACCACTCCGAGAATAACCATACGTGGCCGAAGTTCTTCGGTTAGAGATGCTAATGTTTCTCCTCAGCCAGTACTAGTACAAGTACACTCACCAATAGTCACAGGTAGGGACACACATAATTTTATAACTGAGCCCTATATTAGTAGTGATGACAAAGATACCTTGACCAATCTACCTAGGCTATTCAAAGATACCACCCTGTGTATGATTAGTATCATATCCTTTGAACCAGATAGCCAAAATCATGAGATTTGTTTAGTCTACCCCCAACTGATCGACTACGACCAACGAGGACCACCAGTTCTTGATACATTCAAAAATGATGAAGTGCTCTCAGAATTCATGGGATTGAGGGATAACATTTCGGATGGGGATCACAAGGCAAGATTTATAATGGAGTTAGACACACAGGCATATTATGGGGAAATGATTGAATCCTTCAGTCGCAAAAGTGAGAAACTAAGAATCATATCCAAGTCCTTGAGTGAAAACCACACTGTGGCACTCTCCGACAACAAAATAGTAAAAATAAAGGATGTATCCAATGATGAAAACCTCTTTGAGTCGCCTGAGGATGAAGGATTCAATCTTCCCCTAAGAGCTATTCATCAAGAGAAGTCAACAATCTTGGATGAAAAATGCAATCCGGTCAACATAGTTACAGAGGAGGCCCCGCACATCACATTTTATGCAGAATCACTATTATCAAAAGAGCAAGAACTCCTAGCAGCATTCCTAAAGGAAAGGAAAATAAACTTCGCATTGAGTTACGCTGACATGCCAAGGCTAGATCCAAAGACAATGGTTCATCACTTAGCGGTGTATACAGAAGCAAAACCTGTCAGACAAAAGCTTCAGAAAATGCATCCTCAGATCATCCTATTGGTCAAAATGGAGCTCAAAAAGTTGTTAGACGCAGGATTCATCTGACCCATAGATTATCTTGGATGGGTATTAAACCTGGTACCTATTTTGAAACCTGATGGAGCCATTCGAATATGCACAGATTTCAAAGATTTGAACAAGGCATGTCCAAAAGATGACTTCCTACTTCCTAACATTGACATGATAGTGGACATGATAGCAGGGCATGAGATGCTATCACTAATGGATGGATTCTTAGGATATAACCAGATCATGATAGCAAAAGAAGATCAACATAAAACTGCCTTCACTTGTCCATGGGGGACCTACTACTGGAACATTATGCCATTCGGCCTAAAGAATGCAAGAGCAACCTATCAAAGGGCCATGACACTAATATTCCATGACATGATTCACAAAACAATTGAAGACTATGTCAACGACATCCTAGCAAAGTCAAGGAAAAGACAAGATCATATAGCAACCCTAAGTGTTATCTTTGACAGACTAGAGAAATATAAATTTAGACTAAATCCCAAGAAGTGTGTATTTGGCGTACAATCAGGTCAACTACTAGGATACATAGTCCCCATGAGGGGTATCGAGGTGGATCCGATGAAAGTAAAGGCAATCCTTGAGATGGAAGCACCAAAGACATTAAAACAACTGAGAGGCCTCCAGGGCCAACTTCAATCCATCCGACGATTCATAGCACAATTGGTAGACAAGCAGAATCCATATTCTCACCTACTCCACAAGGGGTAAGCATACAAAAGGGATGCAAAATGTGAAGAAGCATTTAACAAAATCAAGGAATACCTACTGACACCTCCAGTGTTAATGCCACCTATCCCGAGAAAGCCATTAATCTTATATGTGTCAGCAACAGCAGCAACCCTTGGAGCTCTTCTTGCTCAGCATGATGAA
This sequence comes from Sequoia sempervirens, assembly GCA_007258455.2. Classification (NCBI taxonomy): domain Eukaryota; kingdom Viridiplantae; phylum Streptophyta; class Pinopsida; order Cupressales; family Cupressaceae; genus Sequoia; species Sequoia sempervirens. The sequence continues at coordinate 351,848,377 of VDFB02270651.1, read as the reverse complement.
AACAGAATGGAGAGGGCCATCTACTATATCAGTAGGACAATGGTCGTCCACGAGCTAAATTACTCATTCATTAAGAAAGCTTGCCTTGCAGTAGTGTTTGCATCCCAAAAATTCAAACACTACATGTTGGCACACAAGATCAAGCTCATTGCCAAAATTGACCCTCTTAAATATCTCTTATCAAAGGAAATGTTCACAGGAAAAATGGAAAAATGGGTCATGATATTATCAAAATATGACATCGAGTATGTGGAAAGAAAAGCCATCAAGGGTCAAGTTATTACAGACCAACTAGCAGAAGCACCTATGTATTCTGAGAATCCCCTTGTATCAGAGTTTCCTGATGAGTCTATTTTTAACCTCAACGTAGTGGGCCACTGGAAACTATACTTCGATGGTTCATATACTCAACATGGATCAGGAGCTAGTGTCTTCTTCATCACCCCACAGGGGGACTGCATACCGAGGTCATACAAACTAGCATTCTCTTGCACTAACAACATTGCGAAATATGAGGCTTTGACTATAGGTCTCAAGATAACAGTGCAATGGAACATCATAGCTCTCAAGGTTTATGGAGATTCTTAGTTGATCATAAATCAGGTCAATAATGAATATCAGACTAAGGATGATAAGCTCACTCCATACAAGAAATTGGTGGAGGCTCTAAAGGAATCCTTCATTGACATAACATTTGAGCAGATTCCAAGAACCAACAACAGAGCAGCAGATGCGATGGCAACAATAGGATACGTGCTGAATATCCCTAACAATGTACCAAGATACGAATTTCTGATTGAGCAACTTCTCGTTCCAACATTCGAGGTACCCAAATCATAATTCGTGTGTGAAATCGTTGGTCTAAGCGATCCTTGGTATCATGACATCTATACATATCTTCGAATAGGAGTCTTACCCGCTAACCTACCATCGAGCCTAAAATGAACCTTTGTCAAAAAGGCATCCAAATTTGTCATCCTAGGTGATACCTTATACTGTAGAAGCATAAAGGGTACTTTGCTATACTGTCTAAATGTTGAGGAGGCATTAACCGCTCTAATCGAGGTTCATAACAGTATTTGTGGCTCACACTCGAGTGGAATGACCATCACGAAGAAACTGTTGAGGCTGGGGTATTACTAGCCCACAATGGAGCGAGAAGCACATGATCATGCTAAAAGGTGTTTACAATGTCAGCAGCATGGGGACCTCATCCATGCTCCAGCTCAAGAGCTTCACTCGATCGTCATACCATGGCCCTTTTCACAGTGGGGACTCAACCTCATTGGGAAAATCTCACCCACCTCATCCAATGGCCATAAATTCATTATAACTGCAACTGAGTACTTCACAAAGTGGGTGGAAGCCATACCCATGACATATATCACTGGGAAGCAAATCTCAAAATTTATCCTGAACTATCTCATCTGTCATTACAGTGTTCCACAAGTTATTATCTTAGATAATGAGACACCATTCAAGAACCAGGAGGTTCGCGACTTGTGCGAGAAATTCAAAATCCAACATTGCTTCTCCACCCCATACTATCCCCAAGGCAATGGCCAAGCAGAAGCTACGAACAAAACCATCCTTAAAATCCTTAAAAAAATAGTCAATGACGCAGGTCGTGACTGGCACTTGCAGCTTAATCCCTCCCTCTAGGCTTATCGAACCAGCATCCACACACCCACCAGCGCCACCCCCTTCTCATTGGTCTATGGATTAGAAGTTGTCCTCCCCATTGAGATCGAGATCCCATCCCTCAGAATATCATTGCAAAATCTCATCACTAATGAGGACTATCAGGTGTCAAGAATAAACGAGCTGGAGCTATTAGATGAGAGACGCATAGACACTTTGAATCATCTACAAGTCTACCAAAATAGACTCAAATGGAGCTACAACAAGAAAATCAAAAGCAGGACTTTCCTAGTTAGAGAATTGGTCTTAAAAGAAAATCAGAAGAATGTCCCAAATCCCAACAGCAAAGGAAAATTCGAACCCAATTGGTTAGGGCCTTTCATCGTCATAGCAAGCTATAAATCAGGGGCATATCAGTTATCAACACCCGAAGGGTAACCTCTGTAGGAGCCAATGAATAGCTCCCATCTCAAAAAGTTTTATGCCTAAATCTTTCAAGGCATAGAGCCAAAAAATCTAAAAAATTAGAAAAAAGTCCTAAAAAAATGGTTACTTCAGTGAAAACCTGGCAAACAAGTGTCTTGGTAATAACAAAAAAAGCAAAAAAGCAAAAAATCCAAAAAAATCAGAAAAGGATAAAAAAAATCGTCCTCTAGTGAAAACCACTTCGGTGGCACTTTGGACAAGTACCTCGTTGAAAACCTAGCAAACAGGCGTCGTGTGTAAATAAGCACTTTCCATCTACAGGATCTTTATGGCTTGATCTACATCATCCATCCATTTCGCTTCCATCATCCATCGCATTCGGGTCTCCATCCATCACTCATCCATTCGCATCTGCACCATAGTTGGTCCTATGTTCGTATCATGATCCCTCCTAGTACTACTTGGCCCATCCTCAAGGTCAGCTTGTCCTGCCTTTATCGAAGTAGTCTATTACATCATGTTGGGGGCACATTCTCATTGGATCGGATTTGTGTATGGTCTTAAAGTCTTCAAATCAGAAAATCCAAAAACATCAAAACATCAAAAAATCCAAAAATAGGTCAAAAAGTTATTCAAAAAAAACCAAAAACAAGGTCGTCTTGTTGAACTACATCGTCTTTGAGCTTGAACGTAGCCAAGGTTGATCTTTGATCATCCCCTGAGACATTTAGGTCAGTTCTATAGGAGTCCGTCATAATAAACTGACATTTCATCATGTATATCATCATCTGTAAATCGGTCGAGTCGTCAGTCGAACTACGTGGTCTCTGCGTGTATAACGTAGGCAAGACTAATCTTTTGATCAGCCCCCGAGGCCCCTAGGATAGGTCTTTAGGTTAGTATCTTGGTCAAAATCTCAAAAAATCCCAAAAACATTGGAAAATCCAAAAAAATAAAAATATTTGTAAAATCCAAAAACATCAAAAAACAGACTCAAAACATGTCAAAATGTAAAAAAAAATTTAAAAAAATCCATTTGCCTCATTTCGCTTGCACCCACAATAAGCACCATCCATAATAAATGGATCGTCATCCTCAACCTTTGGTGAAACAATCAGAAACAAGTCTAGCAGGTTTACAAATAGAACCTCAAAACGCCAAGTCTTAAGTTTAGGTCAGTGAGTAAACAAATTGGTCATCTCTTCGTATTGGTAACACCATCATCTGAATTTGTCCCATATCAATCATCCCTTATAAACGAAATGATGTGCCACCATCCACTAACATGTCCTAGGATGAATCATTCCTACAATGGGCATTATCTTTTGGCAATAAGTTTCGCTTATCATCTTATAAAACACGTCTTTTTTTGTTAGCAGTATTGAAGAGCATTAGTTTGTTTATTTACTTGGTCTTTTCTTTTGACTTATCTTATTTTGCACTCATTCCAAGGACATCTCAATGATATCCCAAAACAATGGATTTAGAGAAATAGGAATGGGGCAATGATCATTATCTTTTGTCTGTTATGCTTGTTGGACGTTCTTGCAATATAACCTCAGCGAATACTTGCTCTGTTAGGCATATATGGAAGAGGTCTAGGACAACTTGTTGACTATTACAAGGATAGGTTTACCTTTCTGTGTTTTGGTCGGAGATGTCTGAAACTTCTAAAGTGCATCCTAGCAAGGTTTTCGTATGTTAGGTGCGAACAAGAATACTCCTATCTGATTGTTGCATCAAAGTTCATCACACTAGGTAGCACGCCATCCTAGTTGTCTATACCTTGATGCATCGTACCACGTGTGTTATCAAACATAAGAAAATTTGGCCCTTTGAAAATCCCAATTCCTCGGCAAGTCATAATCATCATCATCATCATTACCGTCTGCATTTATGTCATCATGTGTCTTGTTGAAATGACTTCTTCTTTTCCTACTAACCACACTAACCAAGGTACTATGATAGTTGCTCATCATCACCATCATCACCATCGACCCTGCATCCACACATCATTAGCATATTACATAAGCACATCATATAGATATCATTAGCACATTGCATTGCATATCATATGTGAAACATCACATTCTCATCATCATATAAATAGGTGCATCCATATCATTGCATTTCACCCATTACATTGCATCTCATAGCATTATATTAATCATTGCATAAACATAGCATTTGCACTTCATAACCATTTCACATTACCATCTAAATCATCACATAACATTTACATAATCATTTCATAATCATTTATTGCATAATCACAAAACAAATAGGCAGATAAGCATTTAATTCATTACACATCAGCATATCACTTTATCGTTGCATCACATACATCATTTAGGATAATAACATTTGTTATTCTAAAAAAAAACATCTCATAAAACCATTTGCATCATATCATGACCATCACATCATATTACATTCATAAATCATCTCATAATTAAGTCTTATTGCACATCATCGCATTACATACATCATTAGAAATAAATGCATCCATAACATATAAAAGAGGAATCATACATGCATAAATAAAGGAGTACACATGGCATCGCATCAAAATCAACTCATATATATATCATAGCATCCATATCACTGTCATAGTATAAGAATAATCATATCACTGTATGTGTATGTCAATTGGTACAAAAATGCCCATCGGGGCTATAAAAAATGAGCCCATAAGGCACCAAAAATGTGTATCATCTGAATCATGCCCGATCTTCATGGATGCTACCCTCGCCCCTGTCACCGTGACCCTCTGATGGTCTCTGATTGGCCCACTTTGAGTACTCTGGGACCTAGGCTGCTCTAAGCATATGGTCATGATAGGCCCGACGGTAGTACTCTGCCTCTCGAACGGCCTCCCTATAAGATCGGACCAGCACTATACCCTAGGAGGACGAAGCGGCTGTCATGCTCTCTATCTGCTGCCTATGGCCCAACTCTATAGCTACCTGTAGCTCTGTGACTTGTCGATGCTGTACAGCCTGATCTCTCTCCGCTCTGAGCTGCTCTCTCTCAGCCCGTGCTTGGTCCCTCTTAGCTGTCACTGCCTGCACCTACACCTGTAGCTGCAAAATCAAGGCATCCCATGCGTCTGCCTGCCCTGTTGGCTATGCTCGTGGTTGTACAGGAACTTGACCCTCACCCTTTGCTTGTGGTGGTGGGACTGGTGGATCCTGCTATTGGTCCTGCATGGGGACATCTCCATAATCTGGTGGAACTGGGGGCACCTCTGGTGGGTCCCATCGGATCTCGATCCTCGGACCTCGCCCTCGCGCTCTTCCTTTGACCCTGTATGCCTCTGGGTCCTCACCTGGAATAGTCAACCGGAGAGGAGGCCTGAACCAATCCCTGTATGCATGTGTTGTGCCTAGATCTGCCAATCCCTGATCATAGGCCCAAGGTCGGACCACCAAATGTCAGAAGTTGTCAACTGCCTCTGCGGTAGGAATGTCAGGCCCCCAAGACACCTGTGTCATGCTGCGTGCAAACACAGCTATGTAGCCATCATCCGACCGATCCTGTGGCTCTCCAAACTGACACTGCACATGCCCTGGTAGGTACCTCTCTATCATGGTATGCTCCCGCCCCTGCATGTATCTATCCTACCGGCAATAGAAGATTTGGTCTACATCATCAGCCCATCCAAGCTGACCGAGGTATGGTCTCCAAGTAAATACGAGCATCTCATCTATGACCCGCCTCCAATATGGGATCCCATGCTCTCCAGTATGTGTGAATGACACACCCCCTCTGTATCGTGCCACAAGGGCATCCTCTGCCCCCATCGGAACTAGAACAACCCATGGACATAGCATAGAAATGTGCTCCCATGCCCAAACGTGCAAAAGTGTCACCCTAGCTCCTAGCGCTCTGCCATCTGCATAGGCGTACTCGTGAAAATCCTTGTAGAGTGAGGCCAAAATCATAGGCACCCATGCAAATTGAACTGGCTTGTCCCGGACCATCCTCTCCTAGCAGTATCCCCATCTGGGACTAAAGTACCACCCTCATCTGTCTGGGGCAACCAAACCTGAAATAATAGCCGCAATCACCTAATGGAAGGGAGGTGTTATAACTTTGTACCTCTCCAACTTGATCTTCCCCTCACAGTAGATGATGTCTCAAGTGGCGAGGACTCAAGTGCAACAAGCGCATCCCTCCTCCATGTCATAGATCACTCGGCGACCACGAATGAGCAATTGTAAAATTCGCTAGACGTCCTCCAATGTGACGGTCGCCTCACCAGTGGGAAGATGAAATGACGACGTCTCGCTATGCCACCGCTTCGCGAGTGCTGACAACATCCTAAGGTGTGTGCGCACGGGCGCCACGTACACAATGTGCCATGGTCCTACGGTATCCAGCCAATCCTGATCTTTGTCACTGAAGTCCTGGAGAACACTCGCCAAATCCCGCGACCGATGCTCCTAAGAATAGAGCTCCTTGGGTCCGTCCTACAATAAGGAAAGTTGGCATGTTAATTTTTTTTTGGAAAATTCCTGACCTAATGCTCCAAACTTGCATCCAGCGGTGCAGTTTGTGAAGGCATTGCAGTTTGAGTTTTCTCAAACTCTGACACTGGACCCAGGATTTTGTTAAACCAAGCTGTCGCAACGCACTTTAGCCCTCAGCATCACACTTTTCATGAAAAGGGCACCGCTACGGCATAATTTTCCAAATTGGCCCGCGAGTCCAAGCCGAGCCCGAGCCCAATGGTGGAGTTTTTAAATTTTAAATTTCAGCACTGTGGCGCAAGATGGCAATTAGCGATGCACTTTAAACATTGAGTGGCGCTATAATAGCGCTGTTGGAGGTGAGCTCATCATAAAACATGCAATAAATGCGTTAAAACGAAAAAATGAAGCTTCAATTAGGGTCACATACCGGGGCACCGATGCCAGGTGGCTGCTGGTAGGTCCGAACTCAGTCCAAAATATGCAGAGGAAGCTATCGTTGCACCATATCGTCAAGAGGTCAGAGCTCAATTCTCAAGGTTTGCTAGCGGAGGTGTGTGAAAATGACTTGAAAGTGACCCGTCAGGCCCCTTTTAAGCCTAAAAATTAGGGTTTTTTGACCCTCTGGGGCTGTCTTGCTAGGGTTTTGGACCCCCGAACCTATTTTCGTCCATTTGAGTCTTTTTTTTCATTTTCTTATTGTGTTTAGACACGTTTTTAGCCTTCTGGACCCCTTTCGGACCTGTCAGGAACTTTGTCACCTTTTTCACGAGATCACCCAAAAAATTGAAATTTTCGTTCGATATCTCAAGGGGGCATCATAATGGCATGCTTTCTCTCGCCATGTAGTAATGGGGCAAGTTTTGATACCGATTTTTTTTGGCTTTGATCGAGATCGTTTATTCTTTGAACTAATGCAGCAAGTACATTATTTCAAAGAGGGGCAAAATGTAGACATCAAAAATATATTGATTGACATCATGCATCTGATCCTGACTTACTAACATCATTTCTTCCTAAATCATCACTCGGTCTAACCGTTTAATCAAATTCCCCTATCTGATTAAATTCATCAATATTCATCTCTTAATTAAATAAATCATTTTGTCTGATTAAGTCACTTTCTCTTGTTAATTAAATCAATCCATCTAATCTAATTATCCCTATTTAATTAAATAATCAATTTATTTGATTAAATCTCTAAAGTCTATCCATTAAATTAAATAAATTAAAACCTTATTTGATTTAATCTACACCATCCCTTTTGATTAAATAAATCAAAATATTTATTTAATTAGCCTCTCATCATATTCCTCTCTTATCTAATTTAAATAAATCCATAAATTTGAGTCAAATAAGTCACATCATCTAATCTCCTGTTAAATTAATTAACCCTTGATTAATTTAACCTCATCTCATGTCACATCTTCTAGATAATTCAAGTTACACATGAAAATAGATTTAATTCATTTATTAAATCCATATTTTCCCTCGCATGGCATCTTTTGGAATATTCTCTCAATTTGAATTCAAAAATTCTAAGTCAACATGTACATCCAACAAGGCATTTAAGACCTCTTACATGTCTTTTGCCTTGAGCCAAGTGGCATTTATTGCATTTTCTCTTCCCTCTTACATGTCATTTCAACAAATTTGAATTTCAAATATTGGCATTTATTGGCACAAACCCCAAATCTTGCACAACCATCATCCATTCATAGCTTGACAAGTGGCACCATATCCTTGGATGAAAGTTAGTCCCACATTGCTCAAATTTGGGCTTTTATCCATCTTGAAATCCTATAAATGAAGAGCTCCTCTCCTCATTTCATCATCCACAATTTGAGTAAAGTTACCATGCTCAAATATCTATCAAGTTTCACACCATTGAGTTCATAGCTAGGTTCTTTTGTAGATTTGGCTTGGAGTCTTCATCATTCATCATCAAAAGTGGATCAAAAATTCATTCTCAAGTCTACATATCGAAGCTTGCAATCATAGGAATTAGGAAAGGGCCAAATTTCCACATCAAATTGGCACCAATTCCCCCATGGGATCAAGAGTTTGCTATTTAAATTAGGATTTCATCTTTGTTTTATCATTTTTTATTGTGTTCTTGCATCTTTCCATTCCTAGTTTGAATTGTAAATGGATTCCATGGGGAATCCTTGTTTATACTTGCAATATCTGACTTAGGGTGTTTAATCTCTTCATTTTGCAGGTACATAGATTGGGGGTTCACAGTTCTAAATTCCCCTTTGAGGATCATGAGGACATTGTTTCTCCCCCCTAATAACACTACTGAGGAAGATGTGGAGGATGATGAACCTAAAAGGGATAAAGAAGCCCTAGGGTATGACATGAGGAAGGAGGCCTTTAGGGAATTTAAAGGAATTTACCTTGAAAACTTAGAAAAAAATAGGGTATTGTTGTTACTTGGATTTTCACCCTTGTCAGGTGCTTGACTTAGCAATCCAATGAAACATGGAAACACTCTAGGGCCTGTGGGTTTCCTATAGCTTGGAGTTAATCTACAGAGAGGGTTGGTTCCCTTGGTACTCACCCAATTAAACCTATGTTGTTGCTTACTAAGAAAAGGGATGGAGAATGAAGTAAAATAAAAACTAAATACTAATGGGTGATGCACCATTGTGCTTTGAGACTTGTGCTACTATTTTGACACATAAATTCCCAATTACTCAGCTAATCTTTACACAACTCAAATTTTTCGCATGGTCATACATTAGTACTTCATAAGAAAGATGGAATTTTTATAACTTAGAAGGAAACCCAAGTATACTTTCACAACTAAAGAATGTTAGCATCAATGAAATAACTTATGACGTGTATAAGACATGTAATTTTTGCCTAAAGCTATTGAAATGAGACATATTTGAGGGTTTACACATGAAACCACATAAACATGTATCAATCATTCATATACACGCAATGAAACAACTATTAAGAAGGAAAAATCAATAAATTTTATTGATAAAATGTTGTTCTTACAATTGCATACAAGCTTGAGAATTGTGTGAGTTACAATGTTATTCCACCTTGAAATAATCTTCCAAAATTTACAATACAATAGCCAAGAATGAGAAAAAATTATCTAAAATTTATCCCTCGACTTTCTTTTTATGTTGTCCAACAACTTGCTATATATTAGGAACATGATTCAAGGACAAAAAGACAAGTGTTTGCTTTAGTTTGCTTGGTTAAACCTTCCTGGGAGTCCAACTAAGTTGTCCCCATTTTTTAGCCTCTTAAAATGTTCCATGATGGTGGTTAAATAAAGAAAACTTGTTTTTTTGACCTTATCTATCAACCAAGGTTCCTTGAATAGGTCCTAGATGCTTGGAGATGTTCCAAACTGGGTCAAACTACCCTATATTTTCTCAATTTGTTGCATAGCTCACCAAACTACCTTAGATGCTCTCCAATATGTAAAATTGATTATTAATTTTCTTAACTATTGCAACCTCTCATCCAAAAATTATAGGACATGCGAGAGTTTGAAATTCTTAGAAAACCTCCTAAGGGCATGGGATTCCTTTTAGGGCAGGTATTTGACATTTTTTCATTTGTGAAGGCTTCTTTTCCTTTGCACTCTCACCAACATTAGTCATTATTCACCTGCCTTCTTTTGACCAAAAAATCTATCTTTAAACACCAACAAATCTTCATGAGAACCTTTGTGACTTTCATGCATTGTATTAACTATCCCTATGATGTTCCTCTAGCCTTGATAATTGTCATAAGACTCTTTTTTTAGCATTCTCCTTATGATTTTCCTTTAGTCTCTGCTACTCACTAAGTCTAATAGGTTTAACATGTATGCAATTGGATTGCCTTTGATAAAAGTTTCAATAGTATTATACTTTTCTTAATGACTGTATCTCTTGAATGTGCTACTTCTATTTAGTTTTTCCACCTTCTAATTTGGTATGAATGCCCTATACAAATCTTTAACACTTCCAATGCCTCTAAGCATGAAGAAAAGACAATTGTTTCTATTTGGTATAGACTATTATAGTCCTTTCTTGGCTTTTCTCTATAAGCAACCTCTACCTTTTTGTCCCTATAGCTTGTGCTTAATTTTGTCCAATTGTACTCTTTACCTTTCCATTACATACTCATTCATAGTTCCTTTTCTTGAAATGTTTTCCTTGAGTTGTACATGTGGTTTGAAGGGACTTCTCTGTCCATTCTTCTTCCTTGTGACTTCATTTTCTTTAAGGTATTATAAAGTACTCTCATGATTGTGTACGTAATGAAACTTTGTCTATTATTTTTACTTGATACTAATATTCAAAGCAACACATCACAAGTTATAAGCTACCTTCTTTTTTTGAGCAAGATGAGGAAAATAAGCCTTTGATGCTAATATCAGTAGAAGATTTGAATCAAGAAGATGATGATAAATACTATGATGAGTTGTAGGTTCATGAAGATTAGTGTGCTAGAACCATTCCTCATGCATATAAAGGCAAATAATATTTTGAAAGAAGATTTGTTTTGAGATGAATTAGAAGCACTTTGTTCAAACTTAGATATTAAGTCAGCACCCCCTAAATCAAAAAATCATGAGCAACATGAACAAGGCAAGAAAGTAGTCTTATTTCAATCAAATTAATCACATGAATCAATCCATTCTAGCCAATAAGATGATGAGACAACATACCACAAGCAAGAGACCAACACTAGAGCTCCAAATTTTGTCCTTTTACGAAGATGTCCCATTCGACATCTAGCTAGGATGGAGGCAAACAAAGCATCACAGATCATGCTTGCACCCATGTATACAGTTACAACTAAAGAAGAATGCATTCAAATTACCTATACACTTCAAAAAAGTAGTATGTATGGTCAATATGAAGAGGTAAGCGGGTTTACTTTCATTCGTCAAGAGGTATTGCAACAGTTGGTTAAACATTTGATATTCTTCCACCTCCTCTTAGCTACTCATAAACATGTTGTGTAAGATGTAAATTAATTGATAGCTAAGAATATCCTATTGTTATCACACTTGTGAACATAAACAAAAATACTAGAGCTATATTTTATAATAATCATTAATAGCATGTATATTTCTAAGATAAATGAAGAAAATAGTCATTGTATAGTATTGCAAAAAGAAATATATTATATAATTATAGGTGGCTATGAATCCTTACCTGACTGTTGTTTTAAAGATAACATAATCAATTAAGTAATGATTCAAGTCAACCATTGGCATATACATTTTTGCATGTAGATAAATCTCACTATTGGGCCTCATTACTATTAACCTTAAATTCACTATATACACATCAATAACATAATTTATGTGGTCAAATTCGTATTGACCCTAATACATATTTTGTACATAGAAATATTAATTCTTGTATGGGCATTAATTATTTTGACCCAATACTCTTTTTTATACGTAAAAATATCATGATATTTAGATGGGAAGATTTGCATCAACCCATTACTCTTATATTATACTATAGTATCACACTTTAAAAGACCAAATGTGTATATTTTGGTCCAACATTCCCAATGTAGCCATAATTCTTAAGTTGCTACTAGTGTGACATCACAACACAACTATAAAGTGCAACCATATATTCTAATTAATAAAGCATTACTACAACCAATAATCATATAAAATAAAGATTCAAATACATATACATAAATGTATACTCTTAGTAAAGGTATATATATGCATATGAACTTGTCCCTTTAAAAATCATACAATCAAAAGACTTTTGCCAAAAAAAAACTAGAGATAAATGTCTGGTATGACTTTAATAACCTCTAGAGTAGACAAGACATAAAAACATAGTGCTTCTATTGATGAAAAATGTCCATGAAAGGTGTTAGGGATTTTTCCTTATTAACTCATAAACATGTTTTTAAACACATGGGAAGTAATATGCACTTATTCCCATGAATTTCCCAAAGAAAGACAAAGATTATGATAGCCAGAATGACATGGAATATTTTCCTTTGTTTTATTTCTTTTCTCCACTCCTCTCTAAAATTCACCCTTTCACTTACTAAAACAAAATCAAAAGGAATTATCTTTTCTCTTCCTTTGCATTCCATATCCATAGAATTTATATAATCCTTGTATTTCATCCTTCTCTACCATGACTCATGCAACTTCTTCTCCTTTTGCTCCATCCAACTTAATCAATTACCATTGCCCCCCTTTCCCCAAAATATTGGTGATTTTTTTTAGACCTAACCAAATGCTCACCAAGGTATGCAATGGTGGTGAGCATAATAAAAAATCTCCACTTTGGATTAAATCTTTCCATAAGTTCTCTTGCTTCCACTATGTGGAGCTTTAAAACATGAAGAGTTTAAATTTTGAGAAAAACACAAAAATAATATATATATATATATATATATATATATATATATATATATATATATATATATTAATTTAGACCAAATCACTCCAAATATTTTCAATTTAGAAGAATAAAACTTCTATCTCTAGGATAGTGGCAATAAGGTTGATGCCTCTGAGTCAAATGATATGATTAAAATAGTAGTGTACCAATCTAATATAACATATATCATTAAAAACTCACATGATGACCAAAACACTCAAAAAAAGGAAAAAATGTTGAATTCTACAATTTAAGACATTGACAGGAATATAGTCAACCATGCATATGTAAATATGGAAAGACAAATAATAACTTACAACAGGGATTCAACGTCACCAAAATCATAGGTAAACCTAGTATAGTGATTGTGTGAATAAACTTCTTAGATACATAGTATGATTTTCCAATATAACTCAATCTCCAACCCTCTCCTTGATGGTGCTCTCCCTCCTTGATTGGGAGGGGGAACTAAACCTGTCTTGTATCCACCTCGTTCATTAACAAGGTGGTTAGTCCATCAAAAATAAAATAATGATATTTATATTTTATATTAACATTATTCTAATTGATAATCAATTCATAAGAATTAATGACATGAAAATATCACATTCACTTCATTCATCATTCTAAAACTATTATTTATATTCCACATTCACATGGATACACATAAAATAATTATTTCATGGAAACCATACCTATTCCAAAATTTTGTAAGAATATCATATCTTTAAATGTACCATCTTATATATAAAATTAAGTAGTTAATGTATGCCAAAATTAATTGCTCCAAAATGGGGTGTAACATAATGGTTAATAAGTAGAGTTGTTTGGGTAGAAGAAACCAAGTTATAGAATGAAGAAGGATTTTACCTAGGTATAGATGGACCAAAACTTCTAGATTGGAGGGTGTTGACATAGTGTGCAAAGATGTTTGCAAAGATCAAGAGATTACACCATGAGTAGTAGATGGATGCAAAAGGTATAAAGAAACATAAAGGAGAAGCCATGTAGTTATTGACAACACACAAAGAGCATAGACCTAGCTTAGAGGATTGGATAACTTAATAGTAGGAAACCATGATAGGTAATGAAAAACTACCATAGAAGAATAAAAGATGGATTTAATTTATAGGAATTCTTGTTATCAACATGACAATCATTGGAAAAAAGGATGAGTGAATGGGGATTCTAAAAGAATCATGAGAAGGTGAAGTAAGGTGTTGTAAACCATCATAGGAGTACCAGCTAATGGTAAGAGGAATCAACATATTTGGAAGAAAAATGAGGAATCAATAGGTGAGGACATATTAATTGATCTATGTGGTCAAGATGAGGGGTTGCTTGTAGTAAGGGGATTTGAAGGTAAGTTACATTCTTTCTATAATTGTGAGAATAAGATTTGTGATAGCACAAGGAGAGAAGAATGAGAACTTCAAATTTAATTAGGTAATATGTGACAAGTATAGAAGGTTGACAAGAACCATAAGGGAAACATGAAAGGTTGTGAATGAAATTTGGTAATAATAAATGATCGCTAGATGTAAAAGGCTAATCAAGGAGATAAGATAGAATGCTTAATTTGGTGAGGTAGTTGATTAATAACATGGACAAATAAGAGAAAAATTGTCTAAGGAGATACATGATTGATTCCTAAAATGAGGGATGATGGTAGAGATAACTTGGAAGAAGAAGCAATAGATTAAAATACATGTGGTAAATGTGATAGTAGGTACTACAGGGGTAATAGAGATAAGAATATGGATTCAGGGTTAGTAATTACCAATAAAACTAAGATGATGAGTTGGAGAAAAGGTAAAGACAACTAATATAAGAGATGTTTTAGTGAAACCAAGTACAAATGGAGTTATATAAATATAGATAAGGAATAAAGTACACATGAGGAAATCAAGGTGTATGATGTTTGTGAAATATTTAAAAGATGGAATTAGAATGACAGGAAGTCATGCAAAATATGTAATTGGAAAGACAATGATTAGTGTAGATTGGGAAAATATAGAGGGTGGAATGCACTAAGTTGTTTTAAGTTGGATGTAGTAATCATAGATGAGAATGCTTCCTTGAGAGATATGGGAGCATGAGAACCCAAAGACAAAGAGAATTGGGTGCCTCAAAAGGAGAAGATGAAAAACATATGTAAGAAGAAGAACAAATGTCACTTTTTAGAACTGTGACTATAATCATAACACAAGCTAAATGCACCAGATCTAATAGATTCCAAGAAATATATAACTACTTAAGCTATAATCCCAATGAAATTATTGAAAACCATTAAATAAGGAAGCCATTAACCTCATGTATAGACAATCATCGGCCATGGGTAACCTCATGTATATTTTTCAATATATATCGCTAAGATTTGATACTTGGATAGAAATGTTAGTAGAGATAGAAGAATGAGAAGGATGGATATAAGAATGGGATGGATTAACCATTTATTTTGAGATTGATTCAGAAGTCCAAAAATTTTATGGTTCTTCGAGACTTTATTAGATATGGTGATGAGATTAATGATTTGCTTGTTTCAGGGATTGGGATACTTCATCATTTCATTCTTTATTTTTGATATAACACATAGATACGATGCATCAAGGTATCGATAACCATGATGGTGTTGCACCTAATGTGATGGACTTTGACTTTGCAAATAGATAGGATAATCCTTGCTCACACCTTGACATACAGAAACCTCGTTGGAATGTAATTTAGAAGTTTAGAACATTTTAGATCAAAGCGTACACAATAGTCAACAATCTATTCAAAATGACCTCTCTACACACAACAAAGCAAGTATTCACCAAATTTATTTTATAAGAATATCTGTAACATGCCAACCCTTCATTGAAGTAAAATTTTCCTAAGTTTTCACCGTGCAAAAAAAACTATGTAATAAGCCATTGCAATAAAAAATTTATTTTCTTTATTGAGAATATATGAACATAGATGGCATAACAATATACAACAAGGATTCCATTTCAATATAATAATTTCACAAATTACAATATTCCAAGAATGTACACAATTACATACATAGTTCAATCGAGCTTCAAAACAATAGATAAAGATGGTCCAAGAATCCACCTTTCAAAACCTTGGTCTTTTGTCACTTGTTGAGGAGAAGAAGCATCACTCAAGCACTTTTCTGCCAACCACAAACTCATATGCGGTCCCCTGCACATCTATCAATGATAGATGGCCCTACCCTTCGACGAAGAGATTGGTTGAGTAACCCTGTATGCCAAACCATACTAAGCTTAGTGTCGTGCCCTACATGACTAAAACTTGTAACCTACACTTGACTACTAGCATGTACTACATGGACATAGTGAACTGATAGTGGAGCCAAAGCCAATCACACTACTTTGGCCAAAGTGTTCTCGCTTAGTACTTCGAGTGAAGGTCAACTATTCACTTACACAAGTTTCTTAAGCTCACTTTGACTTAAGGCCACTATAATCTATGCATAGGTAATCCCTCCCATGGGTAAGCTTAAACCACATAATTAACCTATCGCCTTTTATACAAACTCTAGGGTATCTCTACTCATTAAGAAAAAGTGCAAGTTCCCTCCCTTCAATGGACAACAATCCCAGGAGTAACCCACTAGCTATCTAGCATAATCAAATAACTTAGGTATGAGTAACCCTTAAGCTACC
This sequence comes from Sequoia sempervirens, assembly GCA_007258455.2. NCBI lineage: Eukaryota > Viridiplantae > Streptophyta > Pinopsida > Cupressales > Cupressaceae > Sequoia > Sequoia sempervirens. The sequence goes on along the minus strand of VDFB02270651.1, from coordinate 351,831,778 downwards.
CTTGTTTAATCATATCTAGTATATTAATACCTATGACGAAAAATCCCTCCTATTATGGAGTAATTACAAACACTTCACAAAATTGCATAACCAACTTTTAATTTCTTTACAAAGTAATACTATTTACCCCTAAATGCAAGTATTCACAATAGACTAATTAAAGCAATCATGAAACAATCTTTCAAAAACTAAGATAATCCTCATGCCTGTATTCACTTATCCAACCGACTAGCTGCAACTTAGCTTTCCAAAACAACAACTAGCTTAGCTTTGATCTCTCAATCAATGCCACTATAAACCTCTATCTCTCATGTTGATAATATACTTCACTTAATATGCTAAAATACTCTCACAAATACTCAAAGCTCTTTCTCAAAATATAGCAGGATAATACAGATAAGAAATGTAGATATATTGCACAAGAAAGCTTGTGGAATGCGTCCCAAATGAGAGCTCAACTCCACTATTTATACATCAGAAAAGAGACTTCTCATCCTATAGAAAAGGCATGGGTATTAACAACAAACTCTACCTTACTTGACTCACTTAACTTATCAAGAAGGTGGCAGCAAGTTGAGAGTGTACTCAGCAAAATAAAGCTATAGATCACCCTCAAAGATTGACAACAAAAGACCATTTCAAACCAGCACATGGTAAAAAGATGGCATTCGAATTGCTCTTAAAAGACACTTCTACAACAATAGAATTCATAAGGTGGCGCCAAAGCAAGCAAAAATCTCCCAAAGTTGGCACATCTTTTACTTGTTTGAATTAGTCAGTATCAAGAGTGCAACACTTAGCATATGTTGACTTAGTCTGCGGTGAGTCAATTTATCTCATAAATCAGTTTTGACTAATTCATCGACCTATTGTAGCTCATCCTTTCATGTATTTATCTGCTGTTGATATTTACTCCATGATAAGGCATTTCACAATTTACTAAGTTAAAGATATCTCAACGCAAGGTGTTGACCAAGTCTTAATCTTCAAAATGACTTAATGGCTACGAGTTATACTGCTTATAACTCGTCCTTTATACTTTGCCAATATGTACATAATATTTAGACTTTATATACTGCCAATATATATTATATATTCAACCTATGTTTAAGTTAATAAATCGGCCTCAAAGCTTTCTATAAGTTAATTGATTCCAAAGCATTTGATTATATTTAAATATATATTTATATTCACATACATACATACATACATACATATGTATATATATATGTATGTATGTATGTATATGTATGTATATGTATATGTATTTATATATGTTAATATATATTTATATATAAATATGTATTTATATATAAATATGTATTTATATATAAATATGTATTTATATATAAATATGTATTTATATATAAATATGTATTTATATATAAATATGTATTTATATATAAATACATATATATATATATACATATATATATATATATATATATATATATATATATATATATACATATATATATATATATACATATACATATACATACCATATATATTATATATATATACATACATATATACATATACATACATATATATATATACATATGTATATATATATGTATGTATATATATGTATGTATGTATATATATATATATGTATGTATATGTATATATCTTATGCCAACAAAGTATGTAGACATTCGATATACAAATGAATATAAACAAGATTTCATTCACATAGTAATAACAATTATATTGACTGTGTACACACACACACACACACACACATATATACCTCTATGTACATGTATACGTATGTATACATATATCGATACATTTGTATGGGCATATCCATTTGCCAATCATACATGTGTATTGATACCTATATACATATGGATATATATACATATATATATATACATGTGTATTGATACCTATATACATATAGATATATATACATATATATATATATATATACATATATATATATATACATATATATATATATACAGACATTCGATTACACACCATAGTCATACATAATTACTATTGTGTTGATAAGCACCTATGTGTGATATATCTATACATATACATACACATGTCGGAAGGTCCGTCTAATAGTTCAATGTGTATAATCAACCCATCCATAAGTGTGCATAGGTACGTCTACCTATGTACCCTCATGTACGCATTCCTTCATGTGCATGTCTATCATCGACAAGTATATGTGTACATATACATATTCCACGTATGTAATATTCATCAATACAAGCATAAAAATATAGGAAGAACTCACAAGCTCAAACAAATAAACATCACCCAATAGTGCACTCAAAAGTAAACAAGACTCTTACTAAGGTTGGCACATCAAACTAAGGATGACTTACCAATTCCCCCATAATAACTTGACTCAACCATACTACTGTGTGTGTGTAAGCTCAAATAGGTTACATTATTGGTTACTCGACCAAGACCTTCTCCTGAGTGATACTTCCCCTCCGCTTGGAGGAACGAACATATTCCTGCATCCAACTAACACATGCACATGGTAGTTAGTTGTTCAAAAAAACATGCTTTACACATAATACATCTCTATAGTTAGAATATTAATTCCATATCCATCCATTTCACATATATGCATTTCTTCACATAACATTAAATGAAACAACATTCATTCATAATGCATTGATAACAAAGTGCAAGCATAATTTATTCACCATCAAAATACTAATTACAGTCACATTTACCCTACATAGTGATGGTAAATAGTAATTACACAATTGGGGTGTAGCAATATCCCATAAGCACAACAAATGAAATATAATGATTGATGCCCCATTCCTTTTTCTCTAAATCGTTTTGATAGACATCATTGAGAGGTCCTCATAATGGGTCAACACGATAAAGAAAAAGACAAGATAAAAATGAACAAACGGTCAATGTTATTTATATCTCTTGCCAAAAGGTGTAATGTGTTTTGAGGATAAGTATCCAAAATGATTGCCAATGATAATGCACATTGTAGGAAGGATGCATCCTAGGACGCGTTATTAGATGTAGGTGGGTTGATAGGTTGTTTGAAAGGCTATTGATATAAGGTTTGATTGACATTTTTGATAATGATCAAGGGTTTGATTTTTCACATTTAAGGTTTCTACTTTTGTTGATTGTTGTACTTGTTTTATGTTTGCGTTACCAAAGGGTGAGTGTGACGATCAATTTATTATGGATGGAAGTTTATTGTGAGCGAAAGTGAAATGAGATGGGTGGTTTTGGACTTTTTGGAATATTTCAATGTTTTTGGTGTTTTGCAATGTTTTGAGGCTGCTTTTGGTCCTTTTTAATGTTTATGTGAATATTTAGGTTTTCGATTATTTGAGGCTATTTAAGGTTTTTGAATGTTTTCCAATGTTTTGGGTTTTTAAGTTTTCAAATATTTTTGTGTTTTTTTTGAGTTTTGACCAAGCATAAGAGGGACTGACCTAGGACCTCGGGGGCTTATCAAAGATTAGCCTTGCCTACATTATACACGCAGAGACCACATAGTTTGACTAACTTTGACCTATAACCGTTTATTGATGAGATATGAACATTGATGGATTGCTAGTTTATTATGATGGACTCCTAAAGACTGACCTAATGCGTCTTGGGGGCACATCGATGATGGCCTTGTCTACGTTCAAGCTCAGAGACACCATAGTTCAACAAGGTATTATTTTTGTTTTTTTTATGTTTTGACCCGTTTAGGGATTTTTGATGTGTTTTGGATGTTTTGAGTTTTGACTTTTCAAATGTTTTTGGATTTTGGCTATACAAGATTTTGATGTTTTTGGATTTTTGGATTTTTCAAGTGTTTTTGGAATTTGATGAGATTTTCAAATGCTTTGGGATTTTCTGAGGATAAACGATACCTTAGATCACAATGTCAATTTCACGTTATTCATTATTCATTCCTTGTTCTTTATGTTTAATGGCTTCCTTATTTAATGGTTTTCAAGAATTTAATTGGGATTATGACTTAACTAGTTAGACATTGCTTGGAATCTGTTAGATCTGGTGTATTTAGCTTGTGTTATGATTATAGTCACGAGAACCAAATAACACAATGTAAGTCAACTAAAGTTGGAATTGAAAGTTATAAGTGAAGGAGATTGGGTTGGTGGAGTTTGAATTCTAGAAGAGTGAAATGGAAGATGAAATAAAAGAACACTATGAATTAAATAAGATAGTAGAATTTCACATTAGATTACCAATATAATAGAGAAAGAGGAGTCATGGGTACAAGATGGTGTGTAGAAAGAGATGAAAGGAGTAATGTATTGTTGATTTTGGAAGTCTAAACAAGTGTTAAAGGTGCACAATGGTTGGTTTACTAGCTTAAAGGGTGGTTATATCACTCAACCCTTATTATGCTCACAAATCACTTACCTAGGGTGTTTGATGCAAGATTATCTTGGGCCTATGAGCAATCTTACATCAATAAAATATCCTTTTAATCGATTCATTTATTTGATTCTTTGTTTGGTCTTACCATAATTTTGTTATTGTTATAAACATTTCTTGATATAATCATTAGTAAGCATCTAGGCTAGTAGTCAAGAATCTTTTGTGTGATGTAACATATTGATCAAAACACCTCATGATTTCATCCAAAGCATCATTATGAAACCACACACATGTCCACGTGTTAATTTCATATTCTTTGAATTACTAGATTGACTTTAGATTGCCTACATGTTATGCACACAAATCTAAGGCCTTATGTTGATGGTTAACCACTGAGGGAGGCTTTAATGATCCCATGATAATTTGTGTTCATGAATATATTGGATTTGGAATCCTACTTCATAGCTTGGTCAACCAAGAATTTTCTACATCGAATAAGTGCTATAAAAGGAGGTCTAATTTATTTGTGAAGACTCAATAGAGGACTGCAAGAAGATTTGAGGACCATGTAGCATCCACTAGAATAGAGCGGGTTTTATAAAACTAGTACTAGTCAAAGAATGCCCATTATGGAGGTTGCACTCTTATGGAAGGGCATATTTTGTATTACTAGATAAGATTGAGGTCTGATATGTTGTGAGCCTATTATAGTAGAAACTGTTATTTATAATTTTCATTATATAATATTTATTTATTCAATTTAATTCATGTTTAGAAGCTTGTGTTGATTTGGTGTATCACTTTGATGGATTATGCAATTTGAGACTACATGGTTGGATAATCCTTAATAAGATTACACTAATGTGACTACATTAGGGCACTTGACATGTATTCGTCTTTTTAATGATGAGGTTAAAACACATTTAACCACACGCCACACAAAAGTTACTAATTACCTTTTAGACCTACCACTAGTTTTATTAACAAGTAAAAAAATCTATTAGTGCACATTATTCTACACATGATCAATGATCTAGGGCAAAACAACCAAACTTAAACTGCTTGTTGTTACCTTTTACCAATTTGGTAAGATCCACTACATATTAGGTAGCAAGTAGATCAAACAACCCACTTTGATTGACACATGATCAATGATTAGGGGTGAAATAACAAAATACAAAGTTGCTTTTGCATACTTTTTGTCGTTTCACCTACAACATTTGAAATTAAGCAGTTCATACTAAGATTGCCACTTGTTTACACCTTCAAATGAAATTTTTCATCCTAAGTGCCAAATGTACTAATGAATTTAGATGCTTCATTAGAAAAGTAAACATATATGAAATCATATATGTCTAGTGCATGAACACAACATTACTTGTGCATGAAGGAATTTCCACTTCTTTGATAAATTACAACTCATAACAAATCATTTTCAAAATATAACAAAGGTGTGGACCTTTGAGTAAATATATAACTTTACACAAAACAAAAACCAATCTACCATAAAAATTCAACAAAAATATAGACTAATCTATATAAAAATAAGTAATATTTTGTTAAAACCAAAATTAACAATCCAATAAATTAATAGTCAATAAAATACATATACGTCACTCTCATACAATATACTTTGACAATTCTTTATCTACTTTATAAGCCTTCACAATAAATTTGATGTGTTTGACAATTTTTTTAATCTACTTTATATGCTTTCACCATAAATTTGATCGATTCGACAATTTTTTATATCTACTTTATATGCTTTCACAATAAATTTGATGGATTCATTTCAAATAAATAAAAATGCTTTCAACTTAAACGATAAAGGCCTCACTTCGAGAATCAATAACAAAATCATTTCAATATTTTAGAAATGATTTTTAGATTGAAAAAATTTTTAGAAATGATTTTTAGATTGAAAAACATTTTTTAGAAATGATTTTTAGATTGAAAAACATTGAGGAGAAAAATTATTAAGACATTTAAGGTATTTTTCTTTTCTTTTCAGTGGCCACTTTTAATCATTAATCAAAACGGCTTAAAATATATTGAAAAGTTACGCGGTCAGAAAAACGGAGTTGGCTGCTAGCTGTTGGACAGAATCTGTCAGTATTATTTTCCTGGAAACTTTTAACCCTTCAGACATCCGCGGTTTGATGGGTAATAGTAAATTCCCACGAACTGCCTATTATTTACACCTATCGTCAGCGTGCTGGCACGTGAGCTCTCATACTCGTTGCTTCTCGGAAACCCAAAAAAAGGAAGCAGAAGGCAAAAGAAAATGAGGAAACAGCTAATCTGATGTCAGTCACCAGGGGTGTAGTGTGGGGCAGCTCATCCTACATTGGCTGTTAATAGGCATTGACTCTGCAAGGACTAAGAGGAAACAAATAAGAACAAATTTCAGAAATCTGGAAGGAAAAAGAAGAAATACCTAGAGGAAGATGAGTGTGAAAAAGGGGGCAAAAGAGTCCACGATGGATTGACTAGCATTTCTAGCACATCCACAGCTATGACATGATGATGGATAATCATTGGGAGAAGCCGCCTCGCAGGATCCCTCGAAGGATTCCGTGAAATGTTTGCATTTAAATGCACATTCAGGCTGCCTGAGATTTAGTGCGTTTCATTCTGTGCTCAGTACGAAAAGTAAGAGAACGAGCTACTGCCGGCGGATTTTTACTTGACTCCATTCGTGCTGTGTACATCCAGGGTTAACGAATATTGTCGTTGTTTAGATTTGGGTCTCAGATTTGCTTGATTTTCATATGCACTTCAGTTTTGGTTAATCAGAGTTTGGAATTGCTGGTGCTGAGTGCAACTAGGGTTTGGATAAATACTGTTAATCGGGGTTAGACACTGTCTTCTTGTTCGTTCTGGGTGTCTTGAGAGTTTTGCTTATTTTTTAATACCCTCTTTTTTTCGGTCCCGGAGAAACACCCTTTTTTTTGGGTGCTTATGTTATCCAGGGTTTGGGTAGATACTCATTGTTGTGATCTGACTTTGACTCTTTGTTTGGTGCGCTCTCTGGAAATTTATTTTAGGCGCTGTAAGGTTGGTTCGGATGACATTCGCTTCATAATTCTTATACCCACTTTATATTTTGATGCCCACTCCATAATAGGTGAACTAGGGTTTGGATAGATACCGTAATATTGTGACCAGTTATTAATCAGGGTTTGACTTTTAGGGGAGCATTTTTGAATTTTTTTCAGCCGTCTGAAGGTCAAAGGATTTGACTGTGAATATCCATTGGCGGGCGCTTTGGTTTATCTAGAGGTATTTTCTATGTGGGGATTCTATATTAATTCTTGAGCGTCTTTTAATTTTCATGGGCAATACATGCCGGGTGTCTTTTAAAAACAGATATAGTCAGGGCTACAAGGAGCCCTCCGATCGCTCGAGGAGAAACAGTAACGAAAATAACAATAGTGAATACAATAGGACTGACTCTACTTCTGATTTTTCAACTAATAGTTTGACATTGCGTTTGATCTCAACCGATTTTGGTAAAGAAAGTTTTAATAAGCAATCAAAGAAACAGGGGGTTGTTAATACCAATCAAAATCAGAATCAGAATAAGTCTGATTTGCAGAACTCCAAGGAAGACAGCATGAAAAGGGGGGATCATCTGTCCTATTATGTGCTGGGTCACCGCACAGCGAGTCTTAGGGATCTTTATGTGCTAGGACGAAAATTGGGTCAGGGTCAATTTGGGACAACTTATTTGTGTACTGAGATTTCCACTGGCAAAGAATATGCCTGTAAATCTATCCCCAAAAGGAAATTGATTTCTAAAGAGGATGTTGAGGATGTGAGACGAGAGATTCAGATCATGCACCATTTGTCTGGGCATCCTAATGTTGTGACCATAAAAGGGGCTTATGAGGATTCAGTACATGTGCATATTGTTATGGAGTTATGTGCTGGAGGTGAGCTTTTTGACCGGATAATACAGAGAGGACATTTTAGCGAACGGAAGGCAGCTGAGTTGACCCGGATTATTGTGGGCGTTGTTGAGGCCTGCCATTCACTGGGTGTTATGCACCGTGATCTAAAGCCTGAGAATTTTTTGCTTGTAAACAAGGATGATGATTCATCGTTGAAGGCAATTGATTTCGGGCTATCAGTTTTTTTCAAACCTGGTAAGATCCTATTGACAAGGTTATTTTCTTGAACTTTCGTTTGTCAATCTTTTAGCAATTGAAACGGTTTAGTAGTTAACCGTGGTCGTTAATTTGCCTACACTATTTTACAATATTAGAAAGGGAAAACAGAGAGAGTACTCAGGATAATTTTTGGCCTTTTGAGATGGTCCAGTTATGTTTGCTTTTCTTGAACTTTACCTGGTTAATCTTTTAGCAATTGTAACAGTTTAGCAGTTTAATCTGTGGTCTTTAATTTCTCTTAACTGTTTAACAATCTTATAAAGGAGAAAAATATTGGAAGAGATTTATTTATGTTTATGTTTTACATAGGGTATTCGTGATAATTTCCCGCATTTTAAGATGGTCCAGTTCACATTGCCTGAAATATTTTGCATCTTAGCAGATTTTCTTTCTTTTTTGACTTCTGCACATTCTCCATCTTTCTGTATCTTCTTTCTTTTCCATCCAATTCTCCTCTCTTATAACTGTCATGCATTCAATGACACCTACAAATATAAGAATCCCTCATTTTTGTTTTGTCCTTTTTTCTCTCATCCTTTTTGTTTTTCATTTAAATGCATTTGTCATTTTTTCCCTTGCGATAGCTTTTGTTCACTTCACATATATTCTTGAAGCTCTTCGAAGCCCTCCCTTTTTTAAAGCAATTAAACATAGCGACTTGATTTGTAAAAAAAATATGAAGTAGTCTTTTAGAATTAGATCCATATTGTAAACTTTCCCTGGTCAATCTTTTAGCAATTGAAACAGTTTAATAGTTTAATTTATAGATTTTAATTTTCTAAACTATTTTATAATCTTAGAAGGGAAAAACAGATTGGAAGATATATAGTGTTTAATTTTCTGCATTTTGAGATGGGCCAGTTATGTTTCATTTTTCTTGAACTATCCATGGTTGATCATTTAACAATTGAAATATTTCAGTAGTTTAATCCGTGGCCTTTAATTTGCATAATCTATTTTACAATCTTAGAAAGGGAAAAAAGATTGGAAGAAATTTATTTATGTTTATGTTTTACATAGAGGGTGTTCTTGACAATTTTGAGATGGGCCAGTTCACACTGCTTCAAATGTTTTGCATCATAGCAGTTCTTGCTCCCTTTTCCTTCTGCGCATTTTCCCTCTTTCCGAATTTTCTTTCTTTTCCATCCAATTCTTCCCTCGTATAACTGTCATGCTTCATTAACATCATTTAAGATTATCAAGCATTCCCTCATTTCTTGTTGTGCCCTTTTATCCTCTCATCCTTTTGTTTTTCATTTGAACACATTTTGGTTTCACTCCCAGCACATGTTTCTTTGAAGCTTTTCCAGTTTCCCCTTTAAAGCAATTGAACTTTGAGTAACTTGATTTGAAAAAGAATCTGAAGCAGACTTTTAGAGTCAGATCCATGATGTGAACTTGAAATAGTTTAGAGGCCTAAGCAATATATGAATGGTCCATTGTACTTGCAGGCCAGGTGTTCAGTGATGTTGTTGGAAGCCCATACTATGTAGCTCCAGAAGTTTTATGCAAGCAGTATGGTCCACAGGCAGACGTGTGGACAGCTGGAGTCATTCTATACATATTACTTAGCGGAGTTCCACCATTTTGGGCAGGTGAGATGCACATTTAAAGGATGCAACTAGATTTTGTTCTGTCAAAGCAGCTTTTTCTTTGAATGGATGTATTTATGGATATGTCAACTCATGTCTGATATTTTACTTTTATTTTTCAGAAACACAACAGGGAATTTTTGATGCTGTTCTACGAGGGCACATTGATTTTGAATCAGAACCTTGGCCTTCAATTTCTGAGAGTGCCAAGGATCTTATCAGAAAAATGCTTACTAAAGACCCATCTCAGCGCATCCATGCACATGAAGTTCTATGTATGTGATTACTCTGCAAGTCTTCACTGTATTTGTGTTTGTGAGCAAATGTTACTTTCCTTGAAAGATGTAGTGCATTAGCAGGGAACTGAATCTCAGATACTTTCAAGAGTATTTGTGAAAGAAATTAGGAATGAACTTCTGTGCAAGGCTAGAGAACTTATATTTGAAAAAGGTTTTGGTAGCATTTATACTCTTGTAAAAACTTCATCAATACATACAAATTTTGTGTTTTATATAAAAATTCCAAGTATGATTAAACAAGCCAAGCTTACATGCATTCCAGGTCACCCTTGGATATGTACAGATGGTGTAGCTCCAGATAAAGCTTTGGATCCAGCTGTGTTGTCCCGACTAAAACAATTCTCTGCAATGAATAAATTGAAGAAGATGGCTCTTAAGGTAAGTGGACATTTTTTCTTATCCATGAGTAACTAGTTATAGACAGCAGTTTAACAATTCTTCTAGAGATATATTCATGCTATTTATCAATTATCCCTAAGCAGTTTTTTCACAAGGGAAGGCTGAAAATGTTGTTACAGTTTCATAGATGTCTAGATTCTACTTTCTGAATGGGTGTTGCCTGTTTATCATATTAGGGCATGCCTACATATGGTAGTTTTATATGTCACTACCAAGCAAGATACTGATTTTGTGACTGAGATGCACTTGTGTTATATGACTTTCCAAGTGTCTATTCATACAAGAGATGCGAAAACTCATAGGATGAAATTTGATTTTTTGACTCCCGCATACCAACAACTGTCCATCTTTTCAATTTCTTTATTTCTACCTAATTTGCTCTGGCTGTTACTGTTAGGACTCTCCTCCTACCTTCAGCTTTTACTTGTCCTTTCCAGATGTTCCAGCTGCCCCAGTTGTGTATGGATTTGATTGATAACTCAATAAAGTTAAATTACTATGTTACATGTCGTCATCTTTTTAGAAGTTCGTTAGGGAATTGATTTCCATTTTACTTAGGTACTATTCAAATTTTGTACTCTTTGGTTTTGCCTTATGACCAAGTTAAGATGTGAACTCAACCTTGACCTGATGTGTGGCCTTGAAGGAGTTCAGCTTGTGAGGTAATTTGGAAATCAGTTCAACTTGAATTGTCAGATGAAAGGTATCGTGGCCTGGGTCTTGTGGTGCTCAAAACATATATTCATAGTATTAGATGTCAAAAATTCCTGTTACCAAATCAGCATGAGAACCCTGCGTTTCTGGTTATGATTTGTCCCCAAATTGGATTTGGATGTGATTCGAATGTGGAATCGGGCAGGATTTGATTTTCAGTGGTTGGAATTGCATGGAATCATCAAAGGGTGTATCCATGCGATTCTAGGGTGAGCATGGCATTTCCAAATTGATTCCAGTGGTGAATGAACCATCTGAAACCCTTAACGTCAGTCTGAAACCCTAAATGACAGTCATATGATAGATTTTGTGTGTTTTAACTCCTTGCGGCAACTTAAAACAGGTATATTGTCTGTGATAACATATCCCAGCATTGGCAAACAGGCATTTCATATTTCATATTAGCAGCAACAACAGATGCAAGATGCAGCAATAATGGAACATGACTATATATATCTTTATATTATATATATTATTTATTATTGTGTGTAAATTTATACACTGTAACAATCAACACTAAGCCTAAACCTACATATATATCTTAATATTATATTGCATGTAACTTTATATGGTATGGATTCAAAATAGGTAAGGAAGTAACAACTAACATGAACAAGTCTAACGTGGAAGTTACTAAGCTTAATATTAAATTATTAATTATAATGTAACTTTGTATACCATTTTTAATTTTCAAAATTTATTATACTAATACAAGTTTATATTTGTCTTAATATGAATTTAATATTGATAATAATGTAAATTTATTTTACTTATTTTAAATTTTAATTTTTTTATCATACTAATATAAATTTATCATACTGTTTTTTTAATATTAATTAGTTTAAATTTCATGATAAAATTAAATTAATAAAAAGTATATAATTTAGACAAAATCAGTATATATTTATATTTTTCACAAGTTTTTTGTATGGACGTACCCATCCTTTAAATTTATTTTGCCACTTCTGTGTACCGTACCCATGTGCCTGTACCCGATTCCGATTCTGGTTTGTTAACTTAGAAAAATTCTGATATTTTACAGAGCACGCATTTCGTATTTCAAAATTTATGCTTATACATCAAACTGAAATTCTTTTGTTGGCATTGCAAGTCAACATGTGACCAGCATGTTACCAGTATCTTAATTTATTCGACATTCAAGGGAAGATTGTCTTATTGATTTAGCCCTGTAAAATATGGTCCAGTTTTCTGAAACTGTCATGCCCGGGATATCTATTTCAAAGATATAACCAATTTTCAGAGATTAACTTCCATTTTCAACCCAAATTCAATATTGCCCTACATAACTCCATACTTGTATACTTCAGTTAATGAAGTTATTCCTCAGCAATGTTGACTTCTAGGAGTCAAATCAGTTTAGCCTTTGTGAAGCACCACTTTTTTCTATCTCCGCAGAGTAATTTCGGTAATTTCAAATGGCTTGAAAATGTAGGATGCTTCACAATTCCAATGTTTTATTTCTTTAATCATTTGTAGCTTATGTCGAGACTAAAAATTATAGTTTCCTTTTCCTCATCCAATTTGTACTTGAGGATTTAACTTTATGGTTATGTTTTCTGTGGTTACAATCTAATTGGCATGCTTGGTGTTTAATTAAAGCCTGTCACTTACCTCCTATTTGCAAAGGAGCAATGCAATATTATAAAGATTTGCCAAAACTGCTGTCTACATGGTTCTTTCTAGTTCACATTCCTTTTATTTTTAGAGCAAATTCATAAAAGATCTGATAGAATGTGCATTGAATATAAGGGACATGAAAATAAATCTTTTCTTTAGGGGAGAAAGGATGCATTAAATAATGTGTAGAGAAAGGCTAATAAGAGTTTCACATTAATGTTTTCTTGTAGGTAATAGCTCAAAGTTTGTCAGAGGAGGAGATTGCTGGTTTGAGAGAGATGTTCAAGACAATGGACACGGATAATAGTGGAGCAATTACTTTTGACGAGCTAAAGGAAGGACTGAGAAGATATGGATCTAACATGAAAGAATCAGAGATCCGTGCTCTAATGGATGCGGTAAGCTACAGTTCATGGCCAATCCAGTTACTTGAGTTATGCTGCCATGCATATAAAAAATATAAGTCTGCTTTACTTGCTTACTTTTACAATAAAAATGAACCTTTCTACACATCTGTACATACACATAAATGCTTACACCTATCCATATGTGCACATATTTAGACATAATTTTTTGTGCTTATGTCATTATCTGTATGCATATACAGTGCACACATATTTCTTACATAGTATCTGTGCTGGATGCATTAATATTTGAAATAGAAAGTTAAGAGAGTATATGGTTATTGAAATTGTACCTAAGACTACCTGTACATTTGAAATAGAAAGTTAAAGAGAGTATATGGTATATTGAAATTGTACCTAAGACTACCTGTACATGTTAGTGCTGTTCTGTCTTGGGTTTAAGTTGATTGATGATGATATGTCATTGTAAATTATGTGATTAAAGTATTATTTATAAAATATAGTAAAATGACATTGAAACAATGTTACAGTTTTAGAATAACTTACATAACAGATAGTTATAAAATAGGGGTAAATCTTCACTTGTAACCAGATCTGAAGATAAATCTGCAAGCTGTTCACACAGATGTAGCTTGATGAACATTCAATGAGATTCAAAGGGTATTACATGGATTCAACAGTCTCAAAGTGTCTATGGTGAAATCACTCGTAGCCGAATCTTGAAAGTACTCACTACTTAATTTTTTGTCTCACATCTAGACCATCTGCATTTTACAGACCATTTTTCTATAAGTTCTGTATAACATCTAGTGAGTATCTATCAAAGATACATTGCATACTCACTTGTTTGTCAAAAAGTCTGAATGCTGTGACCCTAGAAGTTTGAACTAGTTCACAAAATTTGTGTTTTCTATGCTTGTCCCCAAGGATGCATTGTGATAGCTTAATTGGAGTTGGAAAAGGGGAGGGAGTTTTCAACAACTGAAAACATTATATAATCTTCATGTTGAAGGTTAAATATTTTCAAGACTTCAACTAACAGTAGCAGATGTAATGGTGTATGTTGTGACATAATTTTCAATATTTTTTTTGAACTAGAATAATCACAACACCAAATAAGCGAGGAAAGAAGCCCCTTAATGATAATTCTGATCTTCAATTTTGAACTTGAATCCCTGACAGAACTTGGATTTCTTGAAGTATGATGTATGATTTAGACAAATTGGTATTAAATTGAGTGCTTTCAAGTCATTAAGGTGAAAGAACATATCAGATTACTTCCATATATGGTAACTTGATGCTTGGGGATTAAACACTCTTACTACCACTTGGGTAAATCAACAAGGCAGATTCCATAACCATCTAGTCACCACATCAATATATTTGTAAAATATTGTAAGTCACTGTAAAATAAGGTTTGTATGAATAGATGATTCCACCAGCCCACAGATGAACACCTTTTCTATAACAACCAATCCTAAGTTTTGTCAAGGACATAAATTTTGATGTCTTGGATGTAAGATAGGGCACCAAAACCTTAATAATGGACATCCACTAGTAGACATTGATAATATTACTGCTGAACATTTCAACATTCAACTCTTTCAGTCAATGTCTTTTTGTAAAAAAAAAGCTTTGACATCAGAATTAGGTTGAAACCGACAACAATCATATATTTTCCTTTCGTCTTTAAAAAAATATGATTCATACACCAGCTTCTATATTTAAATCTTTTACAACTTATTTTAATAGTTCCAAAAATTGAATCATTGTGAATAATTTTAGCAATAATAATTTATTGTAAAGAGCAGCTATCTATTCAGGGGCTTAACAGAAAATGCAATCGTGACACTATTAAACAATTCAAACTCCTTTTCCAATGATAGTAGATAATGACATTCTCCATTATTCGGATCAATTTTCAAGCACAATCAACTTCAGGAGTTCTTTCTATGCATTTTATTCATTCCTTCTCTAGCAGCCAGGCTCTTGTTACTTTCTTCAAGTATAATTGTGTTGTTGCCATGCTGTGCCGCCATCTTGTGCCATTTGCTATCAAATACGATCATTAACCATAAATGCTTTTTTCCTATGACCTCTTTTAATTTAGACTTTACATTAACTTTTATTAGATATAATATTTTATTATTAATCTTAAATTATTAATAAACACTTTAATTCAGTTTTATAATTTGTATTCTATTATGTTTTACTTTTAATTCAATGTTTGTAGTTTGATACTTGAATATTTTTATTTTATTTTTTTATATTTCTTTAATGTGTAGTTAAGCCATTTTATTTTGTTTTTTATATTTCGTTTACTGATTTTTTAAGTATAAATAAGATGAGATAATTTCCATTCATATCAGGACATCAGAAGAAAGATTCAAAAAAACATAAACCAACATATGTAACTGAAAAAAACAATTTCGATGGACATGAATTTGATTAAAAAACCCTCCTAAATGTTTTGAACCATAAAGTAGATAAAGGTTCCACGAATATGAGCTTAAAGATGACGTATATGTGAAACTGAAAGAAGAGGCATTTTGCCTTTTTTTTTTTTTTATAATGGACAAGCTCTTTGTCTGAGATTTTATCTCCTTATCATAGGTTTTTCATGGGATATGGCGAAGATTCTTTTGCAGCCATATTTAATATGTTTTCCAGCCATGTCCAGCCTTTATTCAGATAAAGCTACTTTATTGCTTCCAAATATGTATTAGGTTCTTGAAAACAAAAATGTGGCAGAGGTGGTGAAGTTCCTGTATCTTAGTGCTTCAGACAAAAAAGATGTGCTTCTAATTGTCGCAATTAATCACAAATACCCCTGTTCTAGAACACATGAGGAAATATTTCGTTTTGTCGTGGAGGTTTTCTTAAATGATGAAAGAGAGAAGTTTAAAACAGAGAAATATGACTTGTTCTGTTCAATAAGCAAGTTCAAATTTTCAAATGAGAATCACCAAGTCACTTGTGAAATAGTTAAAATCCATGTTATGTTGAATACACATTAAAAAACATGCCTTGATAGGAAAGTCCTGTCTATATAAACAGGAATATTAGAATACTAAAGAAAAAACAGAATACAACAACATTCTTCATAACACATGATTCAGTCAAATTATCTGTCAGAAGAATGCCATTTTTGTAATTACCCATGATTTGAGACATTTTTTGTTTATCAGTGAATTAGACCAAGTTTTATTTTCCTCTTTTGCTAGTTGTGTGCTTCTCTGAGCTATTTTATTGCTTTGTCAGGCTGATGTGGACAATAGTGGTTCCATTGATTATGGAGAGTTCATTGCTGCAACTTTTCATTTAAACAAACTGGAGCGTGAAGAGACTTTATTTGCTGCCTTTTCATACTTTGATAAAGATGCAAGTGGTTATATCACAGTAGATGAACTCCAGCAGGCATGTTTAGATAACAATATGAATGATGTTCCTATTGATGAGATCATTCGTGAAGTGGACCAAGACAATGTAAGTACTCTTTCTCTGATTTTTGACCTTTTGCAATTGTAGAAACATCTAATGTGAAAAATGCAGGCTATATTACATGGCAACATAAAATATCATAGGATAGGGGACTATCTGCTTCCGTGAAATATTACCAAGAAATGTAATTTTATAGCTTTTGACCTTTATGTTCCTTGGCATTTTCAAGCTTTTTCACAATCAATTAAAGAAACTTCTTGTGCTACCCTTGGATCATTTTCAAATTGCATTCTGAATATTTTCAGATCTACTTTGCAATGCAATTTTCAGTTGCCAACTATGAATTGTTAGTTCAGTTTATATGGTTCAATGCATATTTGTTCATAAATAATATTTTTGTTATGCATTGAGAAATTTGAGATCAATTATAAATATAATACCTGAGGGTCAATTAAAATTGAATTCATATTTTGCTGCTTATTAATTGGAAATTCCGAAATTCTGCTACAGTTGTTAATGTAAAATATACCCAGCTTCCCATTTACCATTAGCGTGATATTACTAAAGCAATGATACTGTATGATGTTTTGAATTATAGTTTCCCTCCATATGATGCATACATTCCATTTCTCACACCTGCTGTTGCTGAAAGAATAACTATTTTGAATGCTATCCCCTTACCTCATAAGGTGTATATTTATTGTTTTGAATGCTCTTTAGTTGCAATGCCTGCTGTATATTGACAGAAATAGCTTGGTTACTCTAGGGTATGCATAAATTAACATATTTTATCAGAGATAAAGCACATAGAAGAAACGTAATCACATCAAAGGGAGAAGTTGGGTAACTGTCTGATAACTTCTGAACCATTGTAGGAAGGTGGGGAGCTCTCATCAAATACATTGTGCTTGGTGTACTGCTTCAGAAAGCCTACAAAAGCAGTTGGATTTTATTGTTTAATGCTTTTTGACAAATCCACTGTTCTTAAGAATGAGCAATTACCACCACTGCAAGCCTGTGAATTGCATGGATGTTACTAAAAGCCATAGGATGGTACTATCAAATTGAGAAAGATGTGAAGACAATTCAATCTAAATTTATCTTTGTTTTATGTTACCGAATTGGCAGGAAAACCCTGCATTTCTGGGTACTATTTGTTCCCGAATCAGATTCTATGTGATTTGACTGTTGAATTGGTCAGGGTTTTGATTTTCAGTGGTTGAAATCGTGTGAAGCCATCAAAGGGCATATCATCCAGGTGATTATAGGGTAGATGTGACATTTCCGGATCCATTCCAGCAGTCATTTAATGCATTTCTGTGTATAACAACTTGCAGCAACAGTAAACAGGCATTTTGTGTGTTTAACGACTTGCAGCAACAGCAAACAGGGAATGTGTCACAGCAGACATTCAAGGATTTAGCAGTTGGTGACAATAATAGCCAGTTAGCCAACAGTCATGAAGTTCGAACCAGACATACTTACCAAATTGAACTTAGGATTATAATTTATAAATTCTTAAGATTTTTAAATAATTAATCATAATGTAAATTTAGATACTGTTTTAAAATTTTTAATACTAATACAAATTTATAATACTGTTTTTAAATTATAAATACTAATACAAGTTTATATTCTTTCTTTATTATAATTTGAATTAAATTTTGATCATTATGTAGTATCATACTGTTTTTTAAATTTTTATGATTCATCATACTAATAGAAATCAATAAAAATTTAAATTTTTATGTAGTATCAGACTGTTTTAATATTTTTATGATTTATCATACTAATATAAATTTATCATATTCTTTTTAATATAGGTCAATAAATTTTTTATGATAAACATTAAATCAATAAAGAGTACAATAAAAACAGTATATAAATGAGCTAAAAACAGTATATATTTATGATTTTAATATGTTTTTTGAATGGACGTACCCAGAATGTACCTAGCCCCCAATTTTTTTGCTGTACCAGCATACTGTACCCATTTACCTACACCATATTCCAATTATGTAACTTAGTTTTTATTGAAAGCTATAATGGGGTACATATACAACAGGCAATCCTAGTTGGTAAATCTACTTATGTATGAGTACCATTTCTCTATCATTGCTCTACCTTATTGATATTTCTCATCGCTCAAAGCCAATAGCTCAACAAATCTTGATGATGATGCTCAATAACTCTAGTAGCATCTGTGGGTGGATTCTTCCTGCCATTCATAGCTGCTCTAGTGTCCCAGCAGAGCTGCTTGTCCCAGCTTTGTAGGATCTCTTGAGCCAAAGCAGTGGTGAGTGCAACAGTAGTCTACCTTTCTCATCTCTCAAAGCCAATAGCTTAACTAATCTTGACAATGATGATCAAAAACTCTCTCCAGTAGCATCTTGGGCAGATTCTTCCTGCCATTCATAGCTGCCCTTGTGCACCAGCAGAGCTTGTTGTCCCAGTTTTGTAGGATCTTCCGAGCCAAGGCATTGACAAGTAGTACTAGTCTTGGATGATCTGTCAATTGTCATCTGATTTTCCAAACATAAGGCATCTCAAATAAAAAATGAGATAAACATTGATGTTGTTTTGTATGATGAGTCATTGAATCATATTATGGGCTATATAATAGCTCGTGTTTTGTCTTCTTCCTTTTCCGATTCTCTTCTTGTAACGCACAGGCTTTAGGCAACAATAATGCTGTCCAGATTCTCTGTCACCAAGGCTCTAATTCTAGAAGCATTCCAGGTGTATGGCATACAGGTAAAGGAAGACCATGTAATTGACTGGGTATATGAGTAAAAATTAAAAAGTAATTGGTTTCCAGATTAAAAGAGCTTTTTAACATTTCTTCTAAATAAAGGGGAAAGAAACATTTTTTTTTGGCAACTAGTAAATGTATTCCATAGTGTGGCAGTATAAATGAAGGGGAAAGTATTATCTTTTTTGGTAACTAAGAAATACATAGCATAGTGTGGTAGCATAAATGAAGGTGAAAGTAATATTTTTTTTTGGAAACTAAAAAGTATATAGCAATGTGGCCAAAAACTGTGAGTGTACATTGCTTACACTGGTCTTTATACAGATCTATTTGGTAAATCTTAATGTTTGGACAGAGTGCATTGCTTACACTAGTATTTTATGCTTATTTGATTATTTTTGATGTAAACTGCTCATTGACACCTTTCCAAATGTGACTTTATAATATATAATTCCCTTTTAAAATCCATATTTGGTGGAAATTTGCGTTGAATGTTTGGAATGCAAAGATGCAAAATACCCTAGGAATTGTGCTTAACAACAGAAAGGTGAGAAAATGTGTTGCCCTAATCAGGTACAGTATACTATTCACATGGTATTAGTTCATGGTGTATGTTAGGGATAGCAATCTTTGATTACATGGACTTGCTTTTGATCCCTGTGTGGGTTTAAAGCAGTTTATGCTCGTTGAGCCAATAGGGCTCAACTGGTATGTAAAGGATCTAAGGGACTACAGGGCATTTATACCCCTCAATCTCCTACCATCTTTCAAATAAATCAATCACCATCAGTCTACCTGTTGTATACCAACTTGGGCATAAGTTCTCATTTTCCATGATAAATTTAAAAGCTCAACTGCCAACTTGTTTTAGAGCCAATATGAAATGACCTCATTTTAGGAAATCAACCTGTTGTCTACCTGTTGTATACCAACTTGGGCATAAGTTCTCATTTTCCATGATAAATTTAAAAGCTCAACTGCCAACTTGTTTTAGAGCCAATATGAAATGACCTCATTTTAGGAAATCAAACTTTTGTTTTGTATACATGAGTGTAATGGGCGATGAATTGTTCACTTGAAAGGGGAATCCCTTTTGAGTGTTGAAACTTGTAGCAGGGAAGGTGGTAGAGCATAACTGGGTGGTCCATTAGGCAGGCAGCATTGTGTTAGGTAGTTAGTACTGAACTGCTATAATCCTATTGCATCAGCTGGAAAAACTATGTGATCACTTTTCTGTATTGACAGAATACTACAAATAATTCAAGTAGATGCCAAAATGTTCAATTTCGGATACTAGGCAAATAGTCTTGATGGAGCTGTTGGGAAGATCATCCGAGCTATCATTAAGAATTTGTATTGGTTACTTTGAACTTTGAAGCCATTTTGCTATTATCACTTCTGATTTGAGTTGCTACATACAATAATATTACACACAATTTGTCTGTGATCGAGGTATTGGATTTTGTGTAAGATTATTTAGTGTTCTCCCTTTTCTTTGTTATTGCTTTGTTCTATACTTTTCTGCTGCTATATTCAATGGTAGGAGAGTGCTCCTCTCCGATTGGGAAAGAGATCCAACATGGAAGATTTATTGTGCTCCTCTCAGTTGTAGTTTGTGTATGTTGTTCAGCTGATTGTTTGTCTGCCGTATACGTGGCTTGTCAATTTTTGCTTTCAAAGTGAATTTTGTGTTACAGAAATAACTACTTTAGTTGCTGCGCGGGTCATAACTTAGTCATAATGAATTCAATCTGATCTTTGATAACTAGTGTCTATATTGTTAAACAACTCCAAACTGTCATCCTAGAAACCACATAAGCAGGTGTTGCATTTGAAGGTGAATCAGAGACCATTAACCACAAACAACCACCATTTTCTGTGGAATGAGAAAGTTATGTTTGGCTGCAATTTTTTTAACAGAGTTCTTAAGCCTGATGTGATAATCTTTCTACCATGTAGTTTTAGGACTGTTTCAGTATACTCACACAACCATGTTTTCATGTTTTCTTTCAGGATGGGCGCATAGATTATAATGAGTTTGTTGCAATGATGCGAAAGGGCAATGGAGGTATTGGAAGGAGAACAATGAGGAACAGCTTGAATGTCAGTATGAAGGATGCTTATCCAGTTGGTTAGCCCAGATCTGCTCATCAATTTTTGGGGTGAAGCCATTCTCTAAGGGAGATGTAACCACACATTTGTCTGTCCTTTGTCTAAGCTACTTTTGAGTATGGTGCAAAATTCAGGTTGTATTTGGGAGGTTTATTTGATTTCACTTTACATGATGTACATGTGTAGATTGTATTCTTATTAAGTGCTACTTGAACATGGTCAGTGAAAGGGTTTGTTTTACAAGCTTTCAGCTGTTGGCCTATTCTCATGAATGCTGAGGGAATTTTTTAATGATACATTTTCACACGTCTGTTTAATGTGGCAGATTGCAAAAGTTTATAAAACTGGCATGTGGAAGGAACATGCTATCAACTAATGTTTGGCTGACAAAATATTTACATTTGGCCTTAATATCACTTTGTAAGCTTGAATGTCTGCTTAACATTAACGGACTTGTAATCTCTCTCATATAGGAATGCAGATCAAAACCGTTGGTAGAAAATCTGGGTAGGGTACTAAATGCAGATCAAAACCGTTGGTAGAAAATGAAAATCCTATTCCCATTGGATCAAGTTATGAGAAGAAGAGTGTTTCTAGGACGGGGATGTCTTGGAGACTTGGAGGGGATGTCCCCACGCCACCAGCGCTGCTGTCTCTGAGTTGTCATTGGGACATTGGGGACATCAAAATGTCCCCAAGACGTCCAGGGGACTTGTAGGAGTCTCCTGACCGTCTCAGGGACGCACAAGAATCTCCTTTGGCTAAACGACCAAAAAACTATTTTTTTAAAATTAAAATTTTCTTTCATCTCTATGCCCAAGGCTGAACCCTAATGGCCTATGGGCCCCACCCAAACCCCACAAACTCTATAAAACTGCCTCCTATCTTCATTTCAAATCGCAAAAAAAATCAACAAGAAGCTAATACCATGAGTGTGAGAGTGAGAACTGCAAGTGTAATGTGAAAGAGTGAGAATGAAGAGCAAGAGGGTTGAGAAGGAGCAAGAGGAGTGATGCCAAGTTAATGTTCACCTCAAATTTCAAATGTTCAAAACTAGTTTGCCAAAGTATCATTTGTAATTCTTGTACGTATACGTCTATTTATAACTATTTTTTCAAGTACTATATGTATTTCAGTACCGCCTTCTCGCCACCACCCCCCACCATTCCCAAACTTAAGCCCTTGGTCCCTTGGTCCTCGAAATCCATCCCCATGCCCCCCCGTCCCCCCATTAGGAAATTTCATGGAACTATGAACTATGATAAAGAACAAGAGAGGAATATTTATGATTATCAGAGGATGCTTTTGATGAGAGGCTTTGGGAGGTTTATGAGAAAGATACAAGGATGAGGGTGAACTCCTTTGTGGAGAATCAAATTCATGAGGTTAAAAGTTTTGTTGTGGATCACAATATTTTGATTTTTTTACAACCCTTTCCAACTCGGTGCTTGAAGATGTATTTTATATTTTCCTTGTACTCGTGACCTTTTAAATTATAATTTATATAATTGAATTCCATTTTACTGGGAACTAAAGGAATCCAAAATATGCTGTGCGTCTTGCAAGCTCAGGTGGTAAGTTGTGGGGGCTTTGTAATCACGAATCTGGTTATTTTGCAATGAAGGGCAAGCCACCTCACTTAATTGTCTTAAGGGACGGTAGACAATGGATGGGCCAGAGTGTAAGTCAAGTTGATCTCCAACAACAGGCAACATAACGAGGTGTTAAGTCATTCTATTGATGTGGAGTTACCTAAGGTTGGGATACACACGAGGGATATTTTTGACCCCACTTGTCGAGTTTGTAGATTACATTTTTGTGTCAGTCAATGATAAAATTTGGCATGGTGTCTGGCTGGACTTCTACATTGGGCAAATGCAACAACATAATGGGCTAGGAGATGGCATTTATAAACATCTCATGGTGAACACTGAACATGTTCAGTTCCCTGTATTTAAATGCATGTTGACGTATCATATCAAGACAAGAACGGATACCTTGACTATTATCACCACGAAGTCTAAGGACAAAAAATAGACGTTTATATACTGCAGGCTGGTGAAAAGACAACATAGTTTTAAGTCACAACTGCCAGCCCCACTTTCTACTTTCATCCTCTGCATTTGGGGGCCAATTGCAACCAGATCAGTATGCTAGTAATAACACCCTTAAGTGCAAAGGATACGTGCTATAGGTACAGGTTGCAATTAGGATATAGTATGAAAAGAGATAATGTTGAGGATGGTTAGACATACTTACAAAACTCCAATAGAATATAAAAGTTATCGGAGCATGAAAGAATTTAAAACTTCACTATATTAGTGATTGAAAACTACTTAATAGTCTATTTTAATATATTGTTAACAAGAATCCAGATTATTGAGATCTATGTCAAGATAGATCCGTGAATGGTTCAAAACCTTTGGTTTTTGGTCATCTCGAGGCCAGGAGGTATTTCTTTATTGCTGGTCCTATATTTCTCCATTACCTTATCTTCCCAGTAGTCACTTGGAAGCAGATAAAAATGAACCTAGAAAGGGACCATGCTTAGAAGATCTTTTGTTGGGTTCAAGATGAGAACCGAGTGCTTCACGAATAGACCAGATTTGTAGAAGAACTATACACTTCATTGGAAGATTACATGCTTTGCTTGCTTTAGGTTAAAGCAAACCATAAAGCATCGTTTATGCATCATCATTGTATCTATTATATTTGTTAGGTTCCAACTTTCTTGGATCTAGGCTTTAAGAGCCCCCAATCTTGAAGAAGCCCATATAAATTGATAGATCAGGGCCTGTTCTCTAAGGACTAGATAAATGATTGGGAGCAGCAACACATAAAACATGCAAGATGCCCTAGCTATTGTGCAAATGCAATGACTTTGAAAGGTGCTCTTGATAATGCATATTAGTAAAGTGATTACCCTATGCCAAGAACTACCATGTAATGTTTGGATGTAGGTGATGATCTAAAGTGAATGAGGGTTAGCCTTTTAAATACAATACCAAGGACCAAATGAAATGCTTTTGTGTCTTGAGTTGCACACAATGGTCATAAGGATAGTTAGGATAGTTGAAGTCGGTCCCAAATTAAGTTTGAATTAAAAGGAGGTGCTCATATTTGTGTTGCAACAGTGGATATGTTCTAGGGTATGAAAGGGATAAAATTGAAGATCATGGATGGTCCGTGGAAATGAGTGCAGATAGGAAATGATAAGGCTTGGGCTGTGCAACCACTTTCAGTTCAAAAACCACCATCTGTACATTTGTTATTGAATAAAGGTCACTTTAAATGAAGTGGGCCAAAACATACAGGAAAATGGTGCGGATATTCAATTTTCACCATAACATTTTGACCCTACATTGATGTGCATGTGAGCTGTGAGAGGATGAGTGTCAAAATTAATAGAAGGAACCTATAGGTAAGTAAATGCACACATCCATAAAATGGATACTAATATAGACAATTTTTTTTTGCCTTGGTACTTTTTTCTTGAAATGAGTTGCATCTTGAAAAACTTGCAAAATAGGAAGGAACATGACGAGTAGCATCATATAGGCCATAAACAATATGTTGCCCATAATAAAAAAAAGAAAAGAAAGAGAAAGGTGGGGTTCGATATACCATCCTTTAAGTATTAGGGTGGATATGTAGTGCCAAGAGGAACCCAATGCATTGATAACTTTGAATCATGCAACATTCCTCTTATTGATAACTTTGAATCATGCAGCATTCCTCTTATGAGAGGAATGCTAGTGACCTCACATGCACCCCTCCAATTAGATGCATACAAAGAATGCAAATAAATTTGAGAGTAGATAATATATATAAAATAAGATTAGTCTTAAAAGTTTCGCTCATCATAAAAAAGTTGAAGTGTCATGTGACCAAAATGGAGTAAGCTATGCTCATAAAAACACAATGAATGATAGGCAAGAATATTCCTCCAGTAATGCCCCTAATAGGGCAATAAATATAGCTATTAAGTGCTAGATATAGCAAGATCAAACAAATATGAGGTATCATGAATATCATAAGCTTCATAATCACAATCGTAGGATATACACGTAAGCGTACCGTCAACAAATTGGGTTAATGTGAACTCGTAGAAGATAGTCACAAGAGCCATATATGCGATTTTGTAATCATGGAAAAAGATAGTAATTAGTAACACATGATTAAAAGATTCTAAAGATAATTGTGTGAATTAGCACAAGGACATGTTAAATGCCATCATGATAAACGTAGAACAATTTGAATAATAATCATGGAATATGGTAACATAAGATGTCACTATATCATGAAAAAACATAGAACATAGGGTGTGAGCTTGGTAATCATGGATGACCTTGTTGTTGTCATAGAGAAAGATCATTGCTAGTAAAGCATGTTGTTGGTGTAGTTAAATGTGTTGTACCTTGTTCTAGGTCATGATTACACCTTAGTTAAGTTTACTTAGGGACCACACAGGAGGTTGTTGGAGATTTTCCACTTTTGGTGTACTTGACATTTCATTACCACATCACTTCCACCTTTTGTGGACATATCATGTGATTATCTCTCCACCTTTTGTGGGAGATCCACCTTTTGTGGTGATTATCATATTATCTCTTTCCCACTTTAAGTGGAGTGATAACTTTTCATGGTTGTCTCATGTCATAAGATTACGACACCCTCCTATGTTCTCACCTTGGTTATATAACCAAGGGGTCTCCTATGTACATTGTACCATTCTATCATATCATATTATTGACATTGAATACAGTTTATTCTTGTCATATTCTATCTCTCTCTTTTGTGCTTTCTATTAGGCCTCTAGATCTTGGGTGGCTACCTTCATAGCCAATTCTTATACATGTGATCAAGAATAATGATCATAATTATTGCACTTATATGAAAGCATGGAAATAAATCATCAATATGTAGTAGAATAGTGGCCAATGCCATAAAGATACAATAACGAAGGAGACATCATCAAATAAAGTATATATTCATGTTTCATAGAAATATAGGGAGCATAAAACTCAACCAACTACATTTTCATCATCAAGGAGATCATTCTCATTAGAATTGTGGGAAGCTAAATTGCTTTCAAGTAGTACTTCTCATGATGGTATAATGTAATATTTTTAGAAAGGTTGCTTGATATATGTGAAATAAGAATTGTTGTACCTAAGGAATGGGTTCAACTTGTGTTTTTGGAATATTTTGATTATTCTTTGTAGCTCGAGGCGATACCTTCAAAAGATGTAATAGTAGTATCATGATATCAAACTTTCTTGTTTGGATTCTTTGTATAAGGTTGTTCTTGATTTACTTGTGGATGATAATAATTGTAAGTTGGCTTTTGTTCTCAAGTCTTTCTTTGTACATGCATTTGATATAATTAATGAATCCTATCTTTATGTCCATAGGGTGCTTCAATATGCTGTTCCTTATGTTTGCATTTATAGAAAATGTTCTTGTAACACAATTGTCAAGTGTGAAATGATGACTTGGAAATATGTACATAGTCATCTCTCTTGACTTTCACAATTCTATAACCATAAACATATTTTAAACATCGATGTAGTAAAGGGTAGCACCTTTAGTTTCTTTGACCAAGGTTATACAAATAATAGCGAATCTATTCGATGGAGTAATATGAAACAACACATCCACTTCCTTAAGTCCCACTCAAAAAGGCAATATGGTACTTCCCAAAGTGTTCAGGACACTAGTAGTCATCGCCAATGCTACATTGAATGTGCATGGTTACCTTTTGCTAAATTGCAATCATAAAAATTCTTTTGTGCATATGTTGTATTGATTAGTTAGATCAATAAGGATATACTCACATGGATGACCATGGAGGAAACATTGAACATAGAGTGCACCATAAAGTTGTTTTTGAGGATCTCATAAAATAAAATAACAAGGGATATAAGGGGGATAAATTTTACGAGCCATGTCCACAGTATAGGAGTGTGAACATGATTATGCATTAGGTCAAATACAATTGAAATGAACAATCAATCAATCAATTAATTAGACTAACTAAACCATATTTCCAATAAAATCTTTGAAAATGCTAATTAGAAGCTATGAAAACATGAAATAAACTCATATTGATAAAGGAAACTAACACTTGCAAACTCGATCCCATTGGGGGATTAGTGTTGAATTGATTGGAATGATCAGCTCTTTCCCAATCCCTATTGATGAAACAAGTTAGAATGATGCTTTCAATGTCAATTGATGATGAAATTGATATAAAATGGCTAAATGATCTCAAAGATGAAGATAAAAATGGCTACAGTCTATTTGCTCTCAATGCTTTTGGATGAGTTGCTAATGAAATGGAGGCTATTTATAGGAATTTCAAGTGAATCAATGGCTAGGATCAATTTAGTTAATCAATGGATGCAAATTGATGAGAAAAATTAGCATGGATCAAGGATTCCAATCCATGGAGGAGATTGAAAGTGTAGCACCCCTCTGAATCGGTCTCTTTGGATTTTTGTGTAAGAGCTATTTGAGATTTCATTGTTAATCGTGCTATTGAGTTATGTGAGTAGTAGAAAGAGGATGTTATTTGATTTAAGAAGTTTAAATTGAAAATTTTAATAGTTGCACACATATATATATATATATATATATATATATATATATATATATGTAATATTTATTCTATTATTCTTTCATTGAATCAATTCCTTCATAAAATTAATAAGAGAAATATAAGTCTTTTTTTTATTTCATCTAGAGATTACTAATAAAGTA
The DNA here is from genome assembly GCA_007258455.2 of Sequoia sempervirens. Taxonomy (NCBI): domain Eukaryota; kingdom Viridiplantae; phylum Streptophyta; class Pinopsida; order Cupressales; family Cupressaceae; genus Sequoia; species Sequoia sempervirens. The sequence goes on along the minus strand of VDFB02270651.1, from coordinate 351,803,188 downwards.
TAATAATAATAATAATAATAATAAATAATGTCAAATAAAATAAAATAAATATTATTATTATTATTATTATTATTACTAAAATAATATAAATGGTAGCTGGCAAATTTGTGTCAATAGTTCTAGAGATTAAGGCAAATGAAAATACATTTAATATTATTAGTTCCTTCTGGTAGGCAGGTATACTTATGCATTCGCCCGGAATGCATTTAATCGTCAGCATGAACCAATCACATTTCGCCATTTAACATATTGCTTTATTTTTTGTATAGTTTGGAATTTGGAGAGCTATTTATATATTGGAAAATAGCATTTATCTATTTTTCTATTCATCTCGAGTAGCTTTTATAAATCATTTTCAAGCGAAAATTCAGAAAATGCGACGTATAAATTATTGATTAAATAACTTAAGCAAAGGCATAGTTTAAAAGGTGGCGGCTAGAGGTATGTAATCCATGAATGCAGATTAAATGCATTAAAATACCACGAAACTGCGAGCACATAAATTGATTAATTAAAATTAAGCAAAGGCATAGTTTATCAAATTACAGATGCATTTGATGTATGAATAAAATTAAATGCATTGAATGGCATCCGCCTGAGGTGAAGGCGGATCGCTTTTGAGGCCATGCGTGGGCTGTGGTACTTTGGTCATTTAATATAGAGTTGAGTTACTTGGTATGTATTTCCATTACTTTGCGTGTGTTGTTTTTGTCTTCTGTAAGTGGTGTTCTGAGGGAGAGTTTTAGCAACTGAGCAGGATATGTTATAGTTGCAGAGTCCAGACCCAGAAACGAGTTATTTGAGGTGATAATTTGGTAATTTTCAGAGTTTCGATACATTAAAACGGTGGACAGTGAGAGACGAATTGCTTGAGGTCAGAAGAGGTAAGTTTTCATTTTTTAGTCTATTTGATACAAGAGGTGCAAGTAGGGTTTCATAGTGCTTGAAGGCATTCATGTACTTTGATTATAAATTCAAATTTTAAACTACTGTTAGTATTGTTCATTCGAATTTCTTGTTGAAATGCAAAGGTTTCATCTACATTTGATAGGAATTATGTAAAAATCCTCTTGTTCATTTTACTTCATGCATGTGAGTCGATAGTGTGTTGCTTTGAGATTTTCTGTTGTCATCAAAGCACAAAGGATAGAGGGGTTCTGTTAAAAGTCATGGTTGTTGTCCTTGTAGGCATAAATCCGTATAATAAACTACTTTTAGTATTATCTATTCGAATTTTCGTTGGAAATGCAAGGATTCATATCCGCTGATAGGTATTATGTAGAAGTCCCTTTATTCATTTTGTCATGGCTGGGAGCCATGTAGAGTTTGTATTTTTATTACGCAAAGTGGCCCACAAAGAGGGCTTTGGAACTGGGGCTCATGTCAACGCAGCGATAATGAGTGCTTCAACAATTAGTCGACAGTGTGTTGCTTTGAGCTTTTCTGTTGTCATGAAAGCATAAAGGATAGAGGGATTCTATTAAAAAGTCATCGTTGTTGTCCTTGTAGGCATAAATGCAAACAATGGGAGCATAAAGAATGCAAAAGAGGAAACCTTTTACTCACGGCACATAAAATTCAGTTTCGATGTCGTCATATCAATGTTTTTGGGCCCTAAGCAGAAAACTATCAAAATGTTGAAACCAAATTACAATCATTACAGAGTAGTTAAGTAATATTGCTTTTCGCTTTTAGTCCTGCTTGATACAAGAAATGCAAGTAGGGTTTCATAAAGGCTTTAAGGCAATCAGGATACTTGATTATAAATCAGATTTTAAACTACTTTTAGTAGTTGTTTATTCAATTTCTTGTTGAAATGAAGGTTCTACCCGCTTGATAGAAATTCAGGAAACTCTCTCTGCTCATTTTATCATGCATGGAGTTTGATAGTGTTGCTTTGAGCTTTTCCGTTGTCATCAAAGCACAAAGGATAGAGGGGTTCTATTAAAAGTCATGGTTGTTGTCCTCGTAGGCATAAATTCGTATATTAAACTACTTTTAGTATTATCTATTCGAATTTTTGAAATGTGAAGGTTTCATCTGCGTTTCATAGGTATTATGTAGAAATCCTCTTGTTCATTTTGCTTCATGCATGTGAGCCCTATAGAGTTTGTGTCTTTTTGATTGCTGCAAAGTGGTTCGATAAAGAGGGCTTTGGAACCAAAATTATGTCAACGTGTGCGATAATGAGACCTTTTCAACAATGAGTCGAGAGTGTGTTGCTTTGATCTTTTCCATTGTCATGAAAGCATAAAGGATAGAGGGATTCTGTTAAAAGTCATGGTTGTTGTCCTTGTAGTCATAAATTCAAACAATGGGAGCATAGAGAATGCAGTAGAGACCTTTTCCCTGCCGGCAAGCATAAAAATTCTGTCAGATGTTGTTGTTACTGTTCTTGTATCTTGGGGTTATAAAAAGCTATGGGGTTATAAAAAACTATGTCAAAAATGTTGTAGAATCCAAATTACAATGTTGCCATAAAGTAGTTAAGTAATATTGCTTCATAGAACAATTTTAGGCTTCATGCAATAGAGCAGTCAAATTCATTGCTAGAAGATTTGTGGTCCAATAACCTATTGCAATTAGTTTGTGTAGTTAATCTTATCTACATTTATACTTGTGTCTCTTGAATCTAGAAAAATGCTTGCTTGTGTTTTAATGCTTTTCGCTATTAGTATCCATGGCAATAGGAGTACTATATATCGCTATTCTTTTAGAAAAAATAAAGACATAGTTTTTTGTTTTCTAATCAAAGCTTTTTACATGGTGCAATGCTTTTGGTTGGAAGAAAAGGTTGTATGTGTCCAACAGTGGAAATTTTTCAAGGTAGTATTGTTGGTGAGTTTCTAGAATGAACCTTCTTTTGTTTACAATTGCATATAGTGATAGAGAAAAGGTTAATCTAAGACTTTATATTGATTGTACTTGTAATCATATCGTGCTTTTTGTTACAAGGACAATCTTTACAAATGGGTATTGTGAGTGGCATATGCTATATGGTTCATAAAAATTAAGCATTTGAGGTTCAAAAGTAGATCTTTGTTTCAAAAAATTAACCTTTTCAAATTTTGAGAGTTTGATTATGAATCCATATGCATACTTTGATTAAAACTACTAGCTAAAGGTGCATAATTCATTAATTCAAAATCAATGCATTTAATGGCATCTGACTAGAGGCGAAGCTGTTTGGATTGCTAATTAGTCTTTGAATATATAACAATTAAAAGAGATAAACAAGTATGATTATCCTTGGCCACATTTCACATTTTGGCCTTTTCAAACAAAGTCACGAATAAAGTAGCAAATAGACCTACAAAAGGTTCAAGGACTATGCAATGGTAGAAAACAAATTTTGGACAATGTCAGACAATTTGTTGAACTACTTTTAGAAACTTTGAAGTAAATGCATTTCTTTTTCCTTCTATTGCTTTCTTATTGTACATCTTAAATGGAAGTTGGGTTTGTATTGTTGCAATGCATTTGGATACTTTGATTGTAAACTGGTTTAAATTATTCTAAGTGTTATCGATTCAAACCTTTCCTTGAAATAACAAGAATTCATCTGAATCTTGGAGGCAATGTACAATTGTCTATAATTATCCTTGGCCACATTTCACATTTTCATCTTTCAATCAAAGTCAATTAACAAAGTAGCAGTTAGACCTAAAGAAGGTTGAAGGAATATGCTGATAGAAAACCATATTTTCGACAATGGCTAGACAACCTGTTGAAATTGCTGTACAAACTTTAAAGCAAATGCATTTTCCCTTTTATTTACTTTCATTGTACATCTTAAATGGAACTTGGGTTTCACATTGTTGCAATGCATTTGGATACTTTCATTGTAAAGTCATAGTTTAGATCATTTTAAGTGTTATTGATTCAAATCTTTCCTTGAAATACGAAGGATTCATCTGAGTCTTGTAGGCAATGTACAGCTGTCCTATAGAGAGAGCTTTGGGAACCACGATCGCTACTGGTTAAGGAGTAGAGGAACATCACAAATATTGTGGTTATTATAGGCACACATGCAAATATAGCTATTACAGAGCAAGTTAAGTCTTCACACCCATGAAACATAGTTCAGCGCATCCATGCATATAGGTTTGTATGTATATATGTGTAACGTAATTATGTATATATACCTACGTTTTCGTTGCCATGTATGTATGTGTATATAACAGATTATCAAGCATTTGCTTTAATGCTTTTTTTTTGTGGATGGTACCACCAGGCCATCCAAATATATTGTGATTGTCATTCAAGAATAAGTACAAAATAATTGAAGTAAAATGACCCCATTCAGTTAGCAGATCAATTTTTCTCATCCCTTTACATGTTAACTGAGATTTTTGAAGGTTTTGTTGTTCATTGGCAGTCTTTGAAGCTTAAATGTCACAGTATATGTAGCTTTTTACCAAATAGCTCTATCATTCATGATCATTTAGGAAAGTTCATATTTTCTTATTCATCCTTGTATTGTCCCATATCTAAATAATTAGGCAATTGCTAGTTAGCCTTTAAGTACCTAGAAATTCAAAGAAAGAAATGATTACAATTAGCTTTGTGTGCATTTGAACTATTAATCAAAGGCAACTAACAAACTAGCCCTAGAAAACCATGTCCGTGTTAATGTGTTGAATACCATGTATTTGTGCATGGGTGTATATGAAAACTATGAGTTGTGATTTCTGTCATTGTGTAGCGCTTACTATTACTCATACAACCAAGCGATATGCAAGTAGAATTCATAGTTCATAGCATCCAGATACATTCAAGGACAGATACAAATCAAGGTTGTTAGCATCTTGATAAGAAAGATGATGAGATACATCCAATTAATGTATGTCACAACATCTTATAAACAATAATTCTATCAAACGCAGAGGAAACTTTGCATTAAATAAAAAAAATTTGAATAAACAATTAAAAGTAGTTTAAATATGAATTTATAATCAAAGTATACAATTGCCTTAAAGCACTAAGGGAAACCCCATGCATTTCTTGTATTGGACAGACTAAAAAGCTAAAAGCAATATTACTTAACCGCTTATGGCAACATTGTAATTTGATCTACAACATTTTTGACATAGTTTTTTATAACCCCAAGATACAAAAAAACAATAACGACTACATCTAACAGAATTTTTATGCTTGCCGGCCGGAAAAAGGTTTCTACTGCATTCTTTATGCTCCCATTGTTTGCATTTATGTCTATGAGGACAACAACCACGAATTTTAATAGAATCCCTCTATCCTTTATGCTTTCATGACAACGGAAAAGCTCAAAGCAACACACTGTTGACTGATTGTTGAAAAGCTCTCATTATCACACACGTTGACATAATTTTGGTTCCAAAGTCCTCTTTATGGGACCACTTTGCAACAATTAAACAAATACAAACTCTATAGGGCTCACATGCATGAAGTAAAATGAACAAGAGGATTTCTGCATAATACCTATCAAACGCAGATGAAACCTTTGCATTTCAACAAGAAATTCAAATAGATAATACTAAAAGTAGTTTAATATACAAATTTATGCCTACGAGGACAACAACCACGACTTTTAATAGAACCCCTCTATCCTTTATGCTTTGATGACAACGGAATAGCTAAAAGCAACACACTGTCGACTCACATGCATGAAGTAAAAAAGTAGTTTAAAATACGAGTTTATGCCTATGAGGACAACAACCACAACTTTTAACAGAACCCCTCTACCCTTTATGCTTTGATGACAACGGAAAAGCTCAAAGCAACACACTGTTCACTCGTAGTTCAAAAGCTGTCATTATTACACGTGTTTAGATAATTTTGGTTCCAAAGCCCTCTTTATGGGACCACTTTGCAGTAGTCAATAATATATAGACTTTACAGGGCTCACATGCATGAAGTAAAATGGACAAGAGGATTTCTACATAATACCTATCAAATGCAGATGAAACCTTTGCATTTCAACAAGAAGCTCGAATAAATAATACTAAAAGTAGCTTAAAATATGAATTTATAATCACAGTATAACAATGTCTTAAAGCACTATGAAACCCTACTTGCATTACTGTTTGCATGTACCTGGTTTAAACATTTAATTATTGGTTCTTGATAATGGAATGAAATGAACTTGGACAAATGGAAATAGAATGACCCCATGGAATTGGAACATCAGTGTTTGCATGCCTTTACCATGATAGCAGATTTGCGTGCATGAGACTTATTTGAATCTCAAATGTCATAGTGTATGGGTACATGTATCAAGTAGCTTGGTCCCAGGCCTTGACTCTGCAGCAACAACATCTCCTGTGACTACACAGATCTGCAAAATAACAAAAAATGAAACGCTCAAAGTAATCACAATTCATCTCTAGTCACTAAAATCTATATTACATGATAAACAAGCAAGAACCTTTGAGTAGATGAAGGTCATGAACATTGAACCAATAGTAGGACAGTCACCACAACATTTAAGTAAACCTATGGTGTAGACTCCCTTTTCCATTATCAATTTTATTCCCAATTTCGTCCATGAAGAACTTTGTCAACCTGTAGATCCTGCTATTAGCCATCACTTTAATCCATGATTTCCATTTCCTTCATCAATGAATTCCATATCTTTGATCCATGAAGAACTTCTTTAGTCTGTGCATCCATGTATTCTATATCTTTGAGGATATTCTTCATGGATGAAATTGGGAATACAATTGATAATGGAAAAGAGAGTGTTGAGCATAGGTTTACTTAAATGTTGTGGTGACTATCATACTATTAGTTCAACGTTCATGTCCTTTATCTACTAAAAATTTCTTGCTCATTCATACCTTGGTAATTAAACCTGTGATATTGCATTGCATATGTCTCATGTTCTTCACCTTGAAATGTCCATACTGAAATACAATAATAGAAAGTAATAAAGTAATTATAGCAATACAAAATAATTCCAATAAAAACTAATCAAGAGTAATACAAAATACTTTACAACACCTTGTGTGTTACAACTGTCAGTGAGTTGTTTTTAGAACACCATGTGTTTTACAATCTACAATTTAACAAAACAATAGTCAAGAATTAAACAAAAATAGATAATGGAAACTCAAATTCAATGTTTTAGTTTCCATTTCTCATTTAACAAGTCTTTCAACATCCTAATCAGATTCACTCTTTACATTTTATTTCTTTACTTTTTTTCCCTCATTGGAATGGTAGGGGAACCATACGTGAAGCCACTGAATAACCCTTCCATGATTTGATGGAACTGGTGTGGGGTGATTTCATGAAAGCTCAAGTGTCATAGTATATGTGGGATAACAGCTAATAAGTCCATCTTACATTTTGTTGATGACAATTTAATTTGTCTCATCTGTCTCCGAACCATTAATCAAAGTCAATTAAAAAACAAGTCAATCTTGCACTTGACTCATGCAAATTAAGTCAATTCTATCATTAATCATAGTGATAGCAAACAAATGCTTGTTAGATGATGTCATTGTTGAAACCCTACTTGCATTTTCTGGTTGCATGTACCTAGTTTAAACATTTAATTATTGGTTCTTGATAATGGAATGAAATGAACTTGGACAAATGGAAATAAAATGGTCCCATGGAATTGGAACATCTATGTTTACATGGCTTTAACATGATAACAAATTTGCGTGCATGAGACTTATTTGAAACTCAAATGTCATACTGAATGTGGCATATTAGCTAGTTGGCTTAACATGATAGCTTTCAAACAAGTTAATTCAGTGATCAATCAAGCTAATTGGCTGATGAATTAATTGTGTTCCACGGTTGGTCATAGCCAATTATTGGAAAAGCTGTAAATGCCATGGATGAAATAATATGAATAAAATTCTAGTTTCTGGTTTACTTGAAATGCAATGAAAAAACTACTATGAAGGCATAAGACAAGGTTGTGTAACATATTGCCAATCCTTTATCTAATTTCTTTGGACACAAATGCTTTACACATTTGATTGCAATAGTAACATGTCTACGAAAATGGGACAATAAAGATCATAATTCAGTAGTTTTTAGCGTGAGTATATATGTATCCTGATACATATAAGCTCGATCTGGCATTTACGAAAACAGCTACTATGTACAGTGAAAGAGTTTATTAGTGTTACTATATGCGATATCCATATAACAAAGTAAATTGGTACAAGGCTAGAGTGGCACATCCAAAAATACATGGACACATGTATACGCAGTTGCATACAGGGATACGTACAAGCTTAGATGAATAGTTAATTATAGTTAATTATAAAACATCTCTGTACACCAAATCAATTAAACCAATCATGGCTATTCATATGCAAAAAAAAAGGAACTTCTTGAAAAGGCTTTATAGACAAGGAAGCAAACGCAATTGTAAACCGAAATTGCAAAATCTTCGGCAACATCTTCCTTTCTGTTTCTTATGCTACAAATATTCAATAGCCTATAGCTGTCCATATTAATTGTATCTCTTCGTCTATGTTGAAGCCATCTGTTTATTCTATTGCTTTCGCTATTATTTCATGAAAGCTCAAATGTCATAGTATATGTGGCGTAGCAGCCAATAAGTCCATCTCACATTTTTCTCATGACAATTTAATTTGTCTCATCTGTCTCTGAACCATTAATCAATGTCAATTAACGAACAAGTCAATCTTACAGTTAGCTTGTGAAAATTAAGTCAATTCTATCTTTTACTCATTAATGAAATTAACTAATCAGTTTAACAAGATAGCTTTGAAACAAGTTAGGTCAGTAATGAATCAAGTTGTTTGACTGATGAATCAATTGAGTTCAATAGTTAGTCATAGTAATAGCAAACAAATCCTTGTTTGATGATGTCATTGTTGAATTTGCTTGTGTGTCCCTGTCTGCACTTTTGCTATAGCTTGAAGCAATGATGCTTCATGATTCAAGTATTAAGTGTAATTGGAAACCTTTTTTGACTTACATTCATTGATTTAAATCTGTTTGGAAACCATAGTTGCAGTGGTTCTTTAGGCTCGATGCAAAACAACAATATAGTTAAAATGCATAGCAAAAGCCTGTAGGGAACCATGTTTGCACTTGTGCATTTGGAATTCAAGAACCTATGATAAATAGACTGCTAGGTTAATCTGTTTCCAATTGATACTTGTTTCCATTGAATCTAAAAATAAACTAGCTGGTGTATTTTGATGTTTGGACTATTAGTATCCATTACACTATCATTGTCATCCATTGCAATTATAATTTTGGCAGTTGTTTGCACAAATGTGTTTTCATGCATTGTGAAACCCAACTTGCATTTCTGGGATAAAATGAAGCAAAATAGATAAAAGTAGCAATTTGTTGCCTTGAGTAACTTGTCTCTTGGTATTCATTCAACGAGCACAAGAGCTTTTGCTCTGTCACTGTAAATGTCCCCTTTCTATTGATAAAAGCTGTTAGTTTTCTAGCCTATGTCTTTGCTTAAATTTATTTGTATATGTCATCTTCTTCCAGAATCTCATTAAAAAAGGAATCTCCATATTCTACCACCAAAGAAAATGCATTAACGTCAAAGGAGTTTGAAATTGAAGATAACAAACCTAATAGCACTCACTTGGATAAACTGTTTTTCTATAGTGACAATTTTATTGGCTCCTAGTGTCAAGGCAAGAATACTTATGCATTTGGTTGAAATGCTTTTATTAGTTCCTGCTGGTAGGCAGAAATACTTATGCATTTTCCTGGAATGCATTTAACTGGCAGCATTCACCAATCACATTTTTCCATTTAACATATTGCTTATTTTTTTGTATAGTTTGAACTTGGAGAGCTATTTTATATATTGGAAAATTAGCATTTATCTATTTTTCTATTCGTCCGAGTAGCTTTATAAATCATTTTCGTTTTAAAAATTCGGGAAAATGCGAACCATAAATTGATTAAATAAATTTAAGCAAAGGCATAGTTTAGAAGTTGGCGGCTAGAGGTACGTAATCCATGAATGCAGATTAAATGCATTAAAATATCAGGAAACTGCGAGTGCATAAATTGATTTATTAAAATTAAGCAAAGGCATAGTTTATCAAATTGGCGGGTAGACGTACATAATGCATGAATATAAATTAAATGCATTGCATGGCATTTGGCTCGAGGTGAACGCGCTGGAATGGCTTGGAGGCCACGCGTGGCCAGGGTACTTTGGTCATTTAATATAGAGTTAAGTTACTTGCTATGCATTTCTATTACTTTGCGTGTGTTGTTTTTTGTGTTTTCTAAGCTCTTGTTCTGAGGAAGAGTTTGTAGCCACTAAGCAAGAGATGTTACGGTTGCAGGCCCCAGACCTAGAAACAAGTTACTTGAGATGATAATTTGTTACTCTCCACAATTCCTTTCCATTCAAGTGCATCGTGGGGCTCTGTTTCATAGTGCTTTAGTTCACTATCACAATCACTTTCTGCTTAATGTGTCAGTGCATGTATGTATGTATGCATGTTTCTATGCGCATATGCATTAACCTATGTGCATATCTATGTAGACATTTGTAGATGCATATATGCATGTATGCATGTGACTCTAGATATATCTATGCATATATGTATTTATGCATATATGTATGTGTGTGTAGATGCATCTATGTGTATATGCATGTAATCATATGGATGCATATATGTTTATGTCCATAGATGCATTAATCTATCTTTACATGGATGTATCTGTACATATATATACATATGTATACATATATGTGTGTGTCGATATGTCTTTTCTACGAAAGAGTTTACAGTGACAGGGCAAAGGTTGTCATGGTTCCAAAAAAGGACACTTGCAGACAAGCTACTCCAGGCAATAAATAGTTTCTTTCATCAGTTTTCTTTTATTTTAATGTCCATAAGCACATTGGGTTTCATAGTGCTCAGCCTATGCTATTCTTCAGAGACTAGTCCCTTGGACAAGCAATTGTCTTTTGTCCAACGTAGAATGTGACAGCTTAACAATAACTTGGCGCTTATGAGCTCTCTAAAGATTGCATATCTTCAATTACTACAGAACTGTTCCATAGTGCAAGTTTTAGAGTCACTGTTCTGTTAGCATGTCCCATAATAGGACCTTATAAACAATATGAGGACAATATGTTAAAAGTACTTTACAAACTGTCAGGCAAATGTAATTTACAGATATAAGCTTAAACTCCACAATTGCTTTCATCTCCCTCATTGTCATTAAAGCATAAAGCAAAGAGGATTTTTTTGCAACTTCTAATTTTTTTACTTTTACACGATAATTCACTTTATTAATTAATGAATCAAATTATCTTAATTAATTTATTTTCTTTTTCCTTTTGTCATTTCATATCTAATTAATTACATAACTGTTGAATAGTATTTATATACATAACACTTAAAACAAAGAAATAATTATAACTATCCTTGTACACATTTGACCAATCAAACAAAGTCAATTACAAGATCTAATTCCACTTATTCACTGATAGTATTGGCATGCAATTTCCTTGAAAAGTCTTCAAAAAGAGGATTACTCAAACACCAATAAGGATTCTGATTTCTAACATTTCTATCCAAATCATCTGCATTGAATAAGATGTTGCGGGCATGCACAATCGGATGTATCACATCTTTCATCATGATGCCAACAACCTTGGCTCCAGAGCTTCTCCCTTAGGTGTATCTAAATGCCATGAGTTATGAATTTAACTAAGAAGTGGTTTGTCAAATATATACAAGAAGTGCTAGCATAACGTACAAATAAATTCTATGCATATGGAAATGAAATGACCCTAATTTAGTTAGAAAAATAAATATTTATATCGCTTCTACCATTAAGGATAGCTAGTTCAGCACAAACACAGCTGGGAACGTTTTACTATAACCTATCAGCTGGCTAGCACAAAGTTCCAGGTTGTTATTTAGTATTGATTAATAGCTGTCGTGGCTCATTTTACACTTTTTTAGGGCGCTAAGCAAAATATGATCTATTCCATCGACGGTTTTAAAGAGCTTATGCCACTCATTGCAATAACAGTAATTACTCTCAAGTGTACGGCTACATGCAAAATGTCTATTATAGGAAAAATAAATAGCAATATATTTAAAATTATAAAATGCAATTTGCATTTTAAGAAACAAAAGTTCTTACTTGGATTGTTTCTCGTTCAAATGAATCTACATAAGAATTCTATTTTGTTTTTATGAATAGCATAGTATATGTCACTCATTGTACTCATTTGTCTAAATTGTCCTTGTGACAGGGATCAATGCTTTCAACTGTATTTAATCAATCACGCATAAACTACACTAGGAAAAATTGCTTGTCCCTATCACAATTTGAACATTTCTACAAGTATACTTGATCATTCGATAGCAGATTACAAGGTCAGTTTTCCAAATTGTCTTTTGCTTTTCTTGAAATGCAATTGAAATTCTTCAATATAATAACTGCATAAAGTTCTTTTCCATGGTCTATTTTTGTCATTCTATTCTCTATTTTGAACATAATGATTTTAGAGGGTCGTTTACATATACAAAACAGAAATGCATTATCCATAACTCTTTGCAATAGTAATTTGTCTCGAAAGTAACAGAATTGTGTTTTTGCTTTATGTTAATATGTTATACCTCTATATAAATATCCATAGAATAGAATGAACTGCTTAGTATGCAATTTTAAACACTGCTTTATGCTTTCAAATAAAGCGAGGAGTCATAAGTCTTTGTTTTATGTCAACCTGTTTTTACCCATATGTACGCATACTTTTTCATAGGACTGCTTATATCTATGGCAAGTTGTTGTGCAGTGTGCAAGTTAACGTATGTTTAATCTTCCTATTTTGCAAATAAAAGCCTACAAAGTTAATTTCAAAAGCTGACATGGCACATGAGTACAATGAATGATGTACTGCGTCACTTATAGACATGATGCAATATTTTTCCATGGTCTTGCTTACATGCAAAATGACATTAACCATAGTTTATTTTTTGCTCACATTGCCAATTTCACTATGTGCTTTAAACCTCTAAAGTAAAATAAAACTGAATAAAGAAACTATTTATTGCCTCAAGTAACTCGTTTCTGGGTCTGGATACTGTAACTATAACAAAGTTTGCTCAATCGCAATAAACTCTCCCAGAGCACAGACTTCTAAGAATAGAAAAACAATATGCACAGAGTAATAGTCATGCTTAACAGCTGACTTAAGTCTATAACAAATGGACAAAGCAGCCTGGCTATACATGTCCACCAAGCCATTCCAGCAGTTTCTCATCGACCCACATGCTATTTAATGCATTTGCTTTGCATGTATGCACTGTGTGCCTGCACCTCTGAGTTTCAATCTCTTTTTTTAATTATTTAATCAATCTATGCCTTCACTTTTGCTCAATGGACCTATGCCTTTGCATTTCCCTCAAATTTTTTAAACACACATGATTTTAAAAGCTATTCCCACAAATAGGAAAAGCCATAGATCTTCTTTGATCAAACAATGCTTTTGCATTTCCCTGATTTTCTATAAACAAAAAAGATTTGTCAAACTATTCTCTACATGCCACTTGATTCATGTTTATCTGAATAGCTTTTAAAATCATTTGTTCTTTGAAAAAAATCAGTCGCTTAGAAGTACATAGCAACAAAGGAATCCAATAACACAAAACATTTAAATACCATAGACTGAGATTGACAATGTGAGCAAAAAAGATTCTTGTCGACCAATTGTTGCATGTAAACAAAGCTACCTGAAAATATTGTTTTGTGTTTGTGGCACTAAAAGTATACATCATGCATTGTACTCATTTATCCACTTTGGCAATGTAACAGGAATAAGTACATACAATCCTGCTGGGGGACAATGGATAACAAGGTCAGGTTGAAGAATTAATACTATTTTCCCCTTGTGCTTCTATTAAATTGTTTACTGTGTGGTATGTTATGTAAGCTTCTGCTACTACTCAAGATCCATTTTCCAACATATATAGAGATTATTAACTTCCAAGATCCTCAACAACATGATTCATACTATCAAATGCTATTGAGTAAAAGCACATAGGCGACGATGTTAACAATTATAGATTTTGTAATCTAGATACTAGCGTTAGATGCTATTCATACCCAACATTTGCTATTCCCAAATACATTAGGTTACATGAAAAACAAAGAAAATGATAGACATTGACACCTATGAATTAACAAAGCACCCCCAAATATCAAATATTGACTACGTGCTTAAGAGTGAGGGACTTTGCAGATTGAGTACTTTTGCATACAATGTTGGTGATTGTTTGTTTGACTCATTACAACTATTGCTTAACAATCATTACACATCAATTCAATTACGAAATGGAGCTATAGATTACTTCTTGAATTGCCTTCAAAACAAGGACAACGAAGCAATAAAATCATACAACTATGAACTAGACCTTGATACTCTATATACATTGCACAAAGTACATGATCCACAAACATATTTCCGTAGAATGCGATTAACTGCAAAGCCACAGGCAGATTGCACTGAAAGTGGATTGTGGGGTGACTTATTCTGCATTCACTGGATATCCAAATGGTTGAATATACAAATATGCCTTTGGTCAAGAACAACAACAAGAAGGTACTTATAGTTCAATACTTCTGACTACACAGAATCAGTCTCTATACTATTTCATGACATGAATTCTTTAAGTGGACACTTTGAACCATTGTTAGAAATTGAAACACAAAACATAACTTCAAAACAGCCCATAAGTTCACATGAAATAAAAAAACTGTGCCCAAAGTATCCTCAAATATCAAACATTGATGATGTCCTTAGATCTGAAGGCCTTTGTAGATTAAGCACATTTGCATACAATGTTGGCGATTGTTTGTTTGATTCGCTTCAAGTGCTACTTAACAACCAGTACACCTCAACTCAATTACGTAATGGAGCTATAGATTATTTCATGGCTTGCTTTCAAAAAAAGGACAAAGAAGCAATTAAATCATACAACAATGAACTAAATCCTGGTACTCTATATACATTGCACAAAGTACATGATCAAGAAACATACTTCCGCAAGATGCGATTGTTTGCAAGCCCATGCATAGACCATAGCGAACGTGGATTGTGGGGTGACTTTTTTTGCATTCACTGGATATCCAAATGGTTAAAAATACAGATAAGCCTTTAGTCATTGACAACATCAAGAAAGTACTTAGATTTCAATGATTCTAGATATACAAAATCAGTCTCTATACTGTTCCATGATACAAACCCTTTGGCTAGACATTTTGAGCCACTTCTAAGAATCAAAGCCCAAATTCTAACTCGCCAATGCTCAACAAGCTTACTCCAACTAAAAAAGTTGATCAGAAATCGTCCACAACACAAAAATACTTACTTGACCAAGCCACATGCTTTGCCTAAAAACAAGGAAAATTTGATACCATTTGTCATAGCAAACAATTTTAAACATAAATCAACAATAAGACTTAATCACCTAAAGAACTTGATTAGAAAAGAAAAACAAAAAGAAAGTGTACCTAGCAGCCCAAAGAAAAAAAAAACATTGACACCAATAGAAATTTATAAAACAACAATACAAGATACACCAAAATACCCATGTGCAATTTGCCAAGTGCTCTGTTTGAACAAGGACATCAGGATATTCACAGAAAAACAAAAACAACTATACTGTAAGCTACTACAATCAGATTCCTTACCATTCACAGATTTCATATGCAATGTATGCTACTTTGCATTGAAACAGTCCACTATTCCAAAGTATGCTACGCCATAGAAAATAAGAACTAATAGACCATTGTGCTATGTGCAAAATTTAACTCATCTAGAAGAATGACTTGTCTCACTTAGAATTGCATTTGCACAGATTTGGGAACTAGGGTTCAAAAGGTCTCAAATAGGCCTAACAGGTTCTATTATAAATGTCCCTGTTGACATGAACATTGTACAAAGAGCATTACCACAATCAATTAACAACACACAAACAATTGCTGTTTCATTGAAAAGACGCTTAAAATACAAAAATTCATTTCAAAAAGGCATGGTGCGCCCAAATGTCATCATGCAAGCTTTGACTCAATTAACAAGGACACCATTATACAAAATGCACGAAGTCCACATAAACCAAGATTGGCAAGAAGTTCTCCAATGCACTAAAGAAAACAAAGACAATAGTCCACAAAATATAAGTGAAATAGATTCAGACAGTGAAATGGAAAATGAAAACCCATCAGAAACATTGATACATGGATTCACTGAGTCTAGAAGTATCCATAACATGGAGGACAAGATTATTGAAATTGCACCTGCAGAGCACAAGTATCCAATTGGAATATTTAAGGACATCTATGTTGAAGAAATGAGTTTCCCAACTTTATTCTTTGGAAAACCACGTGATAATGACATTGTAAAAAACTTTACGTATCAGAAAATAGTACACTGGGAGCTCTTATAGTCACAAAGACAATTTGCATATCATACAACAAACATTTTTTTCAAAGCTATAAAGGTACTAATACAACAAGTACTGTCTACAATGACAATAAGAATCCACAAGGGCCAGTTAAAAGGGTGAAAGCTATTTGCGAAAGATGTTAAACACAAACCAAACCTAGAAAAAATTCTTAAATTAGATATTGGATACATTGATTTCAAAAGAATAAGAATCTCTCCAGACTATTCACAACTTAAGAAAAATGTATTTGCTATGATTCGACAACTAGGAACACCGACATTTTTCATCACTTTCTCTAGTGTTGAGCAAAATTGGGATCCACTAATTCAAACATTACAAGAGCTGCACAATCTACACCAATCAGCAGAAAACCATCAAGAATCTAATCACCCAACACACATTGACAAATTTTAACTAATCAAGAAAGATCCTATCACTTGTGCACGTTACTATAAACATAGAATCAATGCAATAAAAAAATTGATACTTACATATGACTCCTTCTTTGGAAATTTCATTGATTACTTCTCAGTCACAGAGTTCCAAAATCGAGGAAATGAACATGATCATTTCCTCATATGGGCTAAAAATGCACCAATCTACACAAAAAATAACAACACAGACGTCATAGCTTTTGTTGATAAGTATATTACTTGTGACACTGAAAATTTGGAACCTCCTTTGGCAATGCTACACAAACACCATCATACAAAGAAATGCAAGAGATCAAGAAAACAACTTTGTAGGTACAATTTTCCTTTCCCACCAATGCAAAAGTCAACTATACTTTTACCAATACTCCAAAATACTAAAGCGATAACTGCAAATGCCACTGACATCTTTTCAAAACTCCAAAAAGCAAACTATGACGAAACATTCACTTTTCAAATGTTCTTAAAAGAATTAAACTTAACTGACAATGAATACATTGAAGTTTTGAGCTCAACATTAAACAGGCCTACGCTTTTCTTACAAAGAAAACCATCACAAATATGGAACAATAGTTTTTCAAGGAAAATTCGAGATCTTTGGAAGGCTAATACAGATGCACAATTTGTCCTAAATGCATATGCTGCTGCTATGTACTGTAGCTCATATATTGCAAAAGTAGACAAGTCAATGACATATGCATTCAAAAGAATACGTACAGACCACAAGCAAGACAATATTGATGCAATACGAATGGTAAGTAAACTTGGAAATGCCATGTTTAACTTGCAACAAATGTCATCACAACAAGCTGCACATATTGTTCTGTCATTGCCATTAAATTACAGTTCAAGAAAATGTATATTCATTGATACGTGATCTGACAATGATCGCACATTTATACTCAAATCTGTTAAACAATTGAGCAATGAGCCAGATGAATCAGAAAATGTTCTTGCAAAATCTATTATAGACTACTATTTAAAATGCCCTGAAACAATGGTGGACATATGTCTTGCAGAATTTGTTTCAAGATACAACAAATACGGTGCTACAATTGAACCAAAGGCCAAACCCAATGTTATACAGTTTATCAATTTCAACAAACACTTTGATATAGAGAATCATTGTAGAGAGCAATTGGTTCTCTATGTTCCATTTACCATTAATGAGCATACACTCAAACAAAACTTTGACTCTTGGGAACATGCATACATGTACCATGGACAAACCATTCAAACAAATAGTGCAATGTTCATCCACAAGAGATACTCTGCATGGGGCGACATTGACAAAGCTATAAATGATCTTCAGTCTCTTGAAGATGAAAAGCTCATTGACCTGCCAATGCAAGCAAAGCTTTCCCAGAAAGAACTATATGAAATTCAAACAAACCTTCCAAACATAGGTCATTCTAACCCAAATACCACGTACTCGAATGGATTTCAAATTACAAAGCACCCACAAATTATAGATAACAATGAATACTACAAGTTAAGATGAATGTTAAATAAAGAACAACAAGCAATTGTTAAGGATGTTCTCATAAAAAAGATGAAAAATCCACAAAATCCATTGCACTTGTTTTTGACTAGAGGAGCTGGAACAGGAAAGACTTTTACAGCAAAAGCCATCTACCAAGCTCTCATTCGCATGTATAGCAATTCTATTGACAATAATCCAGACAAACCCAAGGGCTTATTAACTGCACATACAGGTAAAGCAGCATATAACATAGGGGGATTCACATTACATTCAGCATTTCACATACCTTTTAATACATCAAAATTCCTGCCACTGAACACTGAAGTACTCGACACTATGTCAAAGCACTATGATCAATTGTGCATACTTCTTATAGACGAGATATCATTAGTTGGCTCAACATTTCTATGGTATATTGATAGAAGACTACAAGACATAATGCAAATGCCTACAACATACTTTGGGAACCTTGATACCATATTTTGTGGTGACCTTTACCAGGCACAAACTGTCCTTGACTCTGTGGTTTTTGAAAATAGGCCTACTCTAATTGAATTAATGCCTTATAGTTTCTGGAAAGACTGCATAAAATGCTATTCATTGGTAACTACCATGAGACAAAAAGATGAAATATTTATTTCAATTCTTAATAGACTACGAGTAGGCATTCAGACAACTCATGACATAGACTATATCAACAAAATTTGCTTTCGTCCTGTACCATTAGATCCATTGCTTCCACACCTTTTCTATAGGAGAATAGACGTTCAAGCACATAACAACAAAATGCTATCAATCATTCCAACCCAAATGATTGTGCTAGATGCGATAGATGAAGTTAACGAGGACCTTAATGCAATACGAGTGTACAGTCACACAACGACACTTCCATCACAAATATGCTTGAAAGCAAACATTCTTGTTGAGCTTTATGCAGGAAATTACAATGTTCAAGATGGCCTCGTCAATGGTTCAGATGGAATTTTTAAAGCATATACATCACAAAACAATATTGATATTATTTGGATTAAATTTAATGACCCATCAATTGGACATCACCAGCGCACAAAACTAGCACATTTCTATTCTACTATCATTGACAAAGACTGGGTGCCTATACAATGCATTGCTAGGCCAATCCAGAAAATAACAATAAACAAGAAAATTACAACTAGAAAACAATTCCCAGTACAAGTAGCATGTGCACGAACCATACATCGATCCCAAGGATTAACAATGGAAGCCTTGGCTTTGATCCCATTGTGCATTAGACAATAATGTAATTGTTCTATATGTATCATTATGAACAAAAATCATGAGAATCATTATTCTCATATAACCTTTAACTACAAAACTTCAAAGTTAAAGACAAAATACAAATAGAAATGTCTCATCTTCAGACATGTGCATAATGGCAACTTGATAATCTAAACACATGTTCAAAAAACAAATCACATTTTCTCCTATGTACATTGAACACTCGTAGCTTAAAAGCACATGCAGAAGACATTGTCAATGACTATGGTATAATGCAATCTGATATCTTGTGTCTCCAAGAAACACATATGCATCCCTTTGAGCTAAATACCTTGCTGCAGAATTTTGATAGCTTCTCTGTACATAACATACATGGCATAGCAACTTTAACTAGGAAACATTTGCTCTTGTCAAAAACAACACAACATGAAACTTCAAATATTGAAGCTATCACATTAATAGTAATGCTATCTAACAATGAACTCAATGTTTGTAATATTTATGCAAGACCTGCAACTGCCATAGATGAAGTAATTGCAATCTTGCAAATAATTATTGGGTCCACAAATTCAGAAAACATGTTGTACATTTTAGGCGATTTTAATGTCGACATGTCTTCAGAAAGCAGAAGCAAAAAAATGCTTCACAGTTATATGCACCAGAACAACATACAATTTATGTTGAACCAACAACACAACATAGGCAACTCAGTCATTGATCACATTTGGTCCAACACGGCTACAAATATATGCTCTACCTATATATCAGAAGCATATTGGACTGATCACAATCCAATTTTCCTAAAATTGCATGTTGCACAATAGACAAATTCAACTTTATAGAACTTATAGCCTTATATCACCTTTATGCATTGCAATGTCTTTTCCAATGCTATATCCATTATTTACAGGAGATCTATGGATGAAACTAAAAGACAATCAAAGCAATTACAAACCACACAAGAAGAATCAGTACAACGGTAAAGTGCTCATAGTATTATTCCTTCATTCTCATTCGCCCAAATCACAAATATTCAAATATCATTGTTCCAATTCTTTGCAGGACACCAAAAGATGTATCAAAAAGACAAGCCAAACAGGTGCAAATTGCACAAGAAGAGTCAGCACAATGGTAAAGTACTTTGTTCTACAATGAACCGTCATTTGCCCAAGTTGCTAATATAAAATTAGCATTTTATTGACATTATCCTTGTTCCTTGTAGGACAAGAGTCAAGAAACCTAGAATTGTTTCAATCGAACAACTAAATGCAAGAAGAGTTGGAGACACCTTCTAGGGTGATGTCCTTGTTGTCTACAAAGCAACATTGGATAAGGCCAACAAAACATGGGAAATTCTACGTGCCGATCTGACAGATCACAAAGCAGAAATGACAATCACGTTAAATGTTAGTGGAAACCTTGTGTATCAACATGAGCCTAAAATAGTCTCGGGATCAACTATTTCAATCTCATATTTCCAAGTTGCACCTAGGACAGATTATGACAAAGGTGACTGTGATTGCATTTTGATTTTAACTGACATAAGCAGTACTAAAAACATCCCCCGCCTCTGTCAAGAGTACAAATTCATCCCAAGTACAACTATCAGCCAATTGCTAACAACTGTAAATGAGTACCCAGTTGGCACAATAGTTGCGCTGGTAGTTGGTGCCAGAAAAATGGGTACCCAATTTGCAATTGACATCAAAGATGGCCACACTGACATAGACAAGGCACAGGTACTTTAGTCTACAAAACTTTTACCTTTTCTTTCAGTTTCAAGCTTTAAATGTTCTGCAGTCGTCTCTATAACAATTTCTGGAACAAAATCTAATCCTCTCATTGAATTGCAGTTGCTATTACGGTCAACATATGAGCAACAATACTTTGCACTCAAAGACCAGTTGCATACAAATAAAACACCTACAATGCTTTTCAAGAATGTTGTAAGAAAAACAGATCAAAAGAACACATTTCACACGTGTCGATCAACATTCATCTGTACCTTGAATGACAAAAGAAGCTTGGAAAAACTCAACAGCTTACTACATTCAACTTTCATGCAATAAATATCTTTTTAAAAAATCTAGCACCAAACTTGTGTATTTTTGTTCTCTAACAATTCTGAACCATATTCTATAGGTTTCGTAGTTTCTAAAAGCAAGTAAATGCATTTTCCAATCCATTTCATGATGCTTCCTAAATGCAATCAAATTTACGCTTATGGCATTACACTCCAAGAAACTTACTACAAACAGCAACCACAAGAAGTCAATTTTATACCTGGTTTACAACTTAAACCACCTATCAACTTATGACAATCAAAATTCAATCTTCAATTGGACGTTACCACCATCTATTTCAATACTCACAAAGGCTCACTAGTGAAGACTAGCAATAAGGACAAGTCGTTAGTGATATTCATCCCACGGACTTCAATAGCATATTTCATTCTGACCAAAACAATGCCATTGTCGACGCGATTTGCATTGACAAATAGACAACAAACACCACCAGAAGGTAATAAAGTCATTCATATGTAAACTTTTTTTCTTTTGAACCAGTACCTCAAATCACTATCCATACAAACTATGTTTCTAATACATAGCATTTTGTTGGCTTTACAGGAAACTAGGAATAGAGGATCACATATTTATATTGTTCAGACTTTTACTTTTTCACCTTTCCATGCTCAAGACATTTCACTGGTTCTCACATGTTAAAGACATCTTTTGTTTTAAAATACTCTATTGCTATTATACATTTAGACACTTCTATAGGTTACTATGTTAAAGTCTTCTAGAATATGGACATCTAAAACTCTAATTTTGTTTTTGCACCTATGAAGACAATGGTTCTCTATGTACATCTGACATATATGTTCAATAATTATTATCCCTCCATGCATAATGCCATTCAAACTATATAGTTTAAATGTTCCCTTTTGCATTCTGTTCTTCCTAGCTTTTCCAATATTTGCTTTCTGATTCTTACGCTTTCAAGAATTTATGGTGACCAATTAGAAGTTGTTATGGTTGCACACTCTAGACCCATTAACAAGTTACTTGAGACAATAAATGGTTATTTTCCTTTGGCTTTTTTCATTTTTTTATGCTCTTACTGCAACCAAGTCTCGCCCCTGCTTTTATGCATTGTACTTTATAGTCACTTTTCCATCATGCATCCTAATGTATAGAGTACACTCCTGTATACACAAATCCATATGTTGCTTTCGCTGCATATATGCGTATTGACATGTATATATGCTTCTATGTCCATATGCACATATGCACATATTCATGTGTCCATGTATTCATCTATGCGTATACATGCATCCATGTATTTATGGATCTGTCACTCTAGCCTTGTACTAGTTTATAATGTTATATGGATAACGCATATAGTAACACTAATTAACTGTTTCACTATACATAGCAGTTGTTTTTCATGAAAGCCAGATAAGCTTATGTGTATCAGGATACATATATACTCACACTAAAAACTACTGTTTTATGATCCCTATTGTCCCATTTTCGTAGACATGTTACTATTGCAATCAAGTGTGTAAAGCATTCGTGTTCAAAGAAATTAGATACAAGAATGGCAGTATGTTACACAACCTTGTCTTATGCCGTTATAACAACTTTTTCATTGCATTTCAAGAATACCAGAAACTAGAATATTATTCATATTATTTCATCTATGGCATTTACAGCTTTTCCAATAATTGTTACAAGCATAGAGTTCAGTGTTGAATAGTTCTATTGTTCATGTGATGGCTACAACATTGTTCATGCCAAATTGCATTATCTGACAAACTTAACATGCAAAAACCAAAGTGTCCATTGTGAACACTTGTTGCATTCCATGGGACCACATTTCTTTGACATGTTTTTTTGAACAATTCGCTTCCCTTCTATATGTTTCCATATTTTGCATATGTGCCTATGAGCACATTAACTATAACAGGTCACAAAATTCCTTTATCCTATATGCTTTCATCATAGCAAAAAAGCTCAAAGCAATTGCATAATCTAGGTTTTGACAACACAAGCTTACAGAACACAAAAACAACACACACAAAGTAATAAAGATGCATAGCAAGTGGCTTAACTCTATATTAAATGACCAAAGTACCCTGTCCATGCATGTTCACCAAGCCACTCCAGCGCGTTCACCTCCAGCCAGATGTCATTTAATGCATTTAATTTGTATCTGCATTGCGCTTTAGATTTTCTCGATATTTTAATGCATTTAATCTGCATTCATGGATTACTGCACTTAGCCGCCAACTTTTAAACTATGCCTTTGCTTAAATTTATTTTAATTGGTTCTATGCATTTGTATTTTCCAAATTTTTAAAACGAAATGATTTATAAAGCTACCTTTGATGCTGAATATTGAAAAATAGATAAATGCTAATTTTCAATATATAAAATAGTTTTCAATGAAATCAGATAAAAAAAAGAAAAGTAATATGTCTAATGGAAATGTGGATTACACGCCGCCGGTTAAAAGCATTCCTAGCAAATGCATAGGCAAATTGAAAATACGTTCACAGGAAAGAGCTTTTGATTCTGAATCCATATGCATACTTTGATTCAAACTAGTGGTTGAAGGTACATAATCCACTGATGCAAGCTCAATGCATTGAATGGCATCTGGCTAAAGGAAACGTTGTTTGCATTGCTAGTTACTCTTTGAATATATAACAAGGTTCAAGGAAAAAACTCTCATTACCACACATGTTGACATAATTTTCGTTCCAAACCTCTCTTTATGAGACCGCTTTGCAGTAATAAAAAAAATACAAACTTTACAAGCCTCACATGCAACCATGCATCTTGCTCGCAGATACACTTCTACATGCATCCATGTGTACTGCAATACATGTATCTATGTGCACATGTAGCCATGGATATATGTATCTATGCAACTTCATATGCAATCCATGGATATTTCCATACATGTATATTTAAGCATTTATGTATCCAGCTATGCATCTATCTATCTATCCATGCAACTATGTATTCTTCTACCTATAGATGCATCCACACATATATGTATCTGTGTTTCTATGTCCAAATGTATACAGGCATCTATCCATATATGTGTCAATGTATCTATGAATACATCTATCCATAGATACATGTATCTACGCATCTATGGATACCATGATAGATGTCCACATCCATATATCTATGGATACATGTATCAAGTACCTTGATTCCAGGTCTTGACTCTACAACAACATCATCTCTTGTGACTACACAGATCTGCAGGATAACAAAAAATCAAACACTCAAAGTAGTCACAATGCATGTCTAGTCACATAGATCTATATTACATGATAGATCCACATTTTGTTTAATGCATTCACTTTGAAACACAATCAAGAAAACAGCTAAATACTACTTTCCAAATTAAAAAAAAACAACTTTGGAAACATCAACTTCCAGAATTAAATACCAATATGCACAAAGTCATCATATTACTCTAACTAGATGACTATGAACTACATGTTACCTATGCAATCTAAATTCTAGAGATACATACCATCCTTACGCACCTATGCACAAATACATACTATCTAACATATATACATAATTACATGTACACATATACACATGCAAACCTCTATACATGGATGCATACAGAGACTATGTTTCATGGGATTATTAAAGAGTTCACTTGCTTTCTATATGGTTCCATACTTTCCCTGTGTGCCTATGAGTACAATAATTACAGTATCTAGAACCAGAAACCAGATGCTTGAGGCAATAAATACTTTCTTTCCTCAGTTTTCTTTTACTTTAGAGGTTTAAAGCACATAGTGAGATTAGCAATGTGAGCAAAAAAAAATTGTGGCACACTTGCTCATTCCTTCCAAAGCTCTCTTTATAGCATAGTTGTGCATTGCCTCCAAGACTCAGATGAATCCTTGGTATTTCAAGAGAAGATTCAATTGGATAACACTAAAAATGATCTAAACTATGATTTTATAGTCAAAGTATCCAAATGCATTGCAGCAATCCAAAACCCAACTTGCATTTAACATGTACAATGAAAATAAACAGAACGAAAAATGCATTTGCTTCAAAGTTTTTAAAGCAATTTCAACAGATTGTCTAGCCATTGTCCAAAATATAGTTTTCTATCAGCATAGTCCTTGAACCTTCTTTAGGTCTGACTGCTACTTTGTTAATTCATTCTCATTGAAAAGTCAAAATGTGAAATGTTCCCAAGGATAATTATACTTATTTATCTCTTTTAATTGTTATATATTCAAAGACTCATTAGCAATCCAAACAGCCTCCCCTTTAGTCAGATGCAATTCAATGCATTAATTTTGTATCAATGAATTGTGTACTTTCAGCCACTAGTTTTAATCGAAGTATGCATATGGATTCAGAATCAAACTCTCAAAATAAATGCATATATAAATGTGTCTTTTTCTTCATTTCATAATGTATCTATGTATCCATAGGTGCAATCATGCATATATCGATTTGTGCATATATCTTGTTATCTCTTTATGCATTTGTCTATATATGTATGGCTGTATCTATGGGTGCATGTATACCTTGATTTATGTATATATGCGCCTATGAATTGCATACACACATCCATGTATATATGCATCTATCAATAACTTGCATGGATACATGTATATATGCATCTATGGACTCATGCACCTATGTATATATGACAACTCATTGGTTCCAAAGCTCTCTTTATAGGACAAATGTGCATTGCCTCCAAGACTCAGATGAATCCTTCGTATTTCAAGAAAAGATTCGAATGGATAACACTTAAAATGATCTAAACTATGATTTTATAATCAAAGTATACAAATACATTGTAACAATGCAAAACTTGACTTTCATTTAAGATGTACAATGAAAATAAACAGAAGCAAAAATGCATTTGCTTCAAAGTTTCTAGAGCAATTTCAACAGATTGTCTAGCCATTGTTCAAAATATGGTTTTCTATCGGCATAGTCCTTGAAGTTTCTGTAGGTCTCATTGCTACTTTGTTAATTGACTTTGATTGAAAGGTCAAAATGTGGAATGTCCCCAAGGATACTTATACTTACTTATCTCTTTTAATTGTTATATATTCAAAGACTGCTTTGCAATACAAATAGTCTCCCCTTTGGTCAGATGCCATTCAATGCATTAATTTTGTCTGAATGAACTATGTACCTTCAGCCACTAGTTTTAATCAAAATATGCATATGGATTCACAATCAAACTCCCAAAGTAAATGCATATATAAATGTGTCTTTTTCTCCATTTCATTATGTATCTATGTATCCATAGATACAACCATGCATATAACGATTTATGCATATCTTGCCATCTCTACATGCATCTGTCTATATATGTATGACTGTATCTATGGGTGCATGTATACATTGATTTATGCATATATGCACCTATGAATTGCATACACACATCCATCTATATATGTATCTATCGATATTTTCAATGGATACATGTATACATGCATGTGTGGACTCATGCATCCATGCATTTGTCTTTGGCCAAATGGCCCCTAATGGCCAAAGTATCCTAGCCACCCATGACCGTCAAGCAATTCCAGTGCCTTCCCCACCAGCCACATGCCATTTAATGCATTTGCTTCAATTATTTTGACCTCTCCATGTGTTCACATTTTCTTGATATTTCAATGCATTTAATTTCATTCAAGGATTATGTATCTCTACTCGCCAGTTTTATAAACTATGCCTTTGCTTAAATTTATTTAATCAATCTATGCGATCGCTTTTCACTAATTTTCAATAACAACAATAATTTATAAAGCTATTTAGATAAATAGAAACAACTAAATGCTAATTTTCCAATATTGATTTATCAGAATAGTGCTAGTTTTCCAATATAACAAAATTAAAAGTTATATGTTGACATACATTTATGCATATTGTCCATACATGCATATATGCATATATGCCTTCATCCATATTTGCATATGTATATGAATACATCCTTCCATGTAACATACACATTTGTACCTATATCCAAATATGCATACATCCATGTATACATGTGTTCATATCTCTATCTCTCCATGTAGTTTTGTTTTCTGTGTATACATGTGTCTGTTGATGCATCCATGCATATATCTGTGATTAGCTCTACGTATTTCTCTCTCCATGTATTTAATGTTCTCCACTCCATCAACATTTACATGTTCTCTATTTTATGTTCTTCCATATTTATTTTTTCCATAGTATATGCATAAGAATTTCCACTTTGTCTTTTGTTTTGACTCTTCTATCCATAAATATCATTATATTTTTATATCCACTTTTCTATTATTGCATTTCGAGGAAGCTCAAGGATCTCAGTACCTTGTTCAGTATGAAGGAGAGTGAGAAATGCAACATGGGTCTTTTTTCTGTGTTTATATTGACGGACTCAACCCTATGATGATTTTTAAAAGCATAACCAATACCAAACTAGACATTCTTCCACCCCTTGTTGCAAGAAATAATCACTTCATACCCTATTGATTCCATTTATTTCCATTTCCACCCTTGCACATCCTTTCTTCTCAAATCAAATACATTTCAAAATCCAATTATTTGCTTGTGTTGCCTCATACCAATGTGTTGCGTTCCTTTTT
>VDFB02270651.1:351628657-351774837 GCA_007258455.2 Sequoia sempervirens | reverse complement strand
TACAAGACAACAATGTGCTTCCAATTGTTATTTTGACAGAGTCCAAAATGCACGTTTCAGTATCCCTTCTCTTCTTATGTGGAGCCATATCAGGACTTCAATTTGCAAGAATTCTTGTTGTACAAAAAATAATAAGGACAAGATTTCCCTACTAACTTTGAGATGCTTGAATTTCTTATTCATTATTAGCTATTGGACCTTTGTCCTTCTTGCTAGGAGTTTCTAGAGTCAGAGGCTGAGGGAGGAGCTCCTAGATGATCTTGAAACTTTGGAACTTGGTCCTTCACCTTGTTTTCTGTAAGGTCGTTTTCTTACTAACATTTTCTAGGAAATAGGACCTGAGCCAGTAGTAGAATCAACAAATGAATTTTTAATGTTCCTATTTGATTCCTGTTGAACCAGATGGCATCACTAACTATCTCCAGCGATCCTTCCAAGCCCATTCTGATAGAAATTGGTAATGCCAACTGACTTTTTATGGTCTGTGGTAACTCACAATCACCTTTCGTAGTATTTTGTAACTCCAAGATGACACAATTCCACCTTCATCAGATGCTGAACCTATAGTTCTAGTGACTTAGGGCATTCTGGGAAGATTGGACATAGTGTTCGCTAGATGTTGAACCTATAGTTCTAGTGTCTTAGGCCATTCTGGAAATATTGGATGCAGTGTCACCTGATCATGCACCAAAGCTTATGTGACATACACCATTGGGCATGTCATGGTCTCAGATACCTATCTTGGCTCCTCTTGATTCAAGCTACTCAACTTCAACCCTACATATGCGCTACCACTAAGAGCTAATGGTGTTGGTCCCATCCTTATTTGGGCAGAGCCCTCTATACCTTTATATTTTGATGCAGCTCATTGATATTCTAAGTGATAGAAAGTAAATTGTTACATGTGGAAGAGCAATTGGTTCATCTTCCATTATGGTTTCTTGCCTTTCTTGGCGTTGTATGATTATTTATATACATCTACATAGTTAGATACGACAAGCAAGACATATATAAGAAGATAGAAAGCTAAACATCTTCATCAAGATTAATAAAATTTCTGTTTCTATGTATCTTTCCTATGCTACATGCAATGAATGTTAGTTCTTGCTTCTATGTTCTTGTTTAATATTGCTTTCTCATCTAAAAGATCTAGGTTCTAGCAATTTTGGGTGTCGTCCCATAGATGCCTCCTGGGATTCAGTCACATCCTGGAATACCAAATTGAGATTTACTATCAGTGGGTCAGGGACAGCAATCCCAATTGAGAATGCTGTTTGTTGTTACTTACTTCCAAAATATACTTGATAATTTCCTCAGTAAATTATTCAGTTTCTCAACCAAGTATTTCTTTGATGTCACTATTCTCATAATGATTTACAAATCTTGTCTGTTGTAAAAACAACAGAGCCTTGTTTAGTTCTAATAATTCTGGTTTCGTATAATATTCTTACCATATTTAAAAAGCTCTAGTCTATCGCCTTTCCAATATTACTTTCAATTTTCAATTGACAATCCATAGAAATCTGGCATTTAATCCAACATCTTGCTCAGAGGATTGTCATAAGGCCTTCTGTTTCTGCCTAAAAGGAAAATGATGTTATCTCAGAATGAAAACTCTACTCAAGATCAGCTTCTCCATTGATGAAATAGAGAACAACCTATGGCTGCTGAAGGAGAAAGCCCTGATTTGCAGATTTATGGAGGCATTTTAAGACCCAAAACTCTAGGAACCTTGGTGCAAGAGAACTAGAAACTGATAGGTTTTGTGCACATATTGATGATGCCAAAGGGGCTAATTTGTGGCAATGTTATTATCCAATCAAGAAAAGACAAGGATTTTAAAAGATGACCCTGATTCATTTAAATATCAGGGTTGTTTATGAAATTTAGCTTTCAGCACCTTAGAAGACCTCCCAAATGTTGTTCTAATTCTGGTTGGTTTCCCCTTGCTCCCTTGTAAATATTAGTATGACTCTTCCCTCAAGAAGACAGAAGCCCCAGGCAAGAAAATTACTGCTTTTGAGTTTACAAAGTATCAAGGCAACCATGCAAGGAGATATGTCTCAATGTTGAACTAGGAAAACCAGTTCCCAAAATTTATGGCTGGATATGGAGGGATAGAGTGGGAGTGATCCAAAGCCCAGATGGTTTGAGGAACAATGCACTAGGTGAGATCTTTTATGTTTTGTAAGTGTGCGGAAGCAATATGGAGATATAGTATTAGACAAAGAAGTATTCTAGAACTGGAACATACTATTAACTTGTGTGCTCTATACATGGTATGATGGCACAATCTTGTGGATATATGTAGCTGTGTATTTACAATGTCTGGCTGCTAAATTTATTCCCCTATCTACTATTGTATATGTTTACATTTATAATTTACATGATAGTGAAGATGGAGGTTGTTATGGAAGTTGAGTTGATTGCCCTTCCATGTATGACACTTCATCTTCCAATAGTTAGGATTCTAGTTGTGTGTTGGTGACAACTGGCATGTCCTGAAACAACTCTAGAAGATGTGTGGGATTTTTGTGTTTTTTTTTGTGGTGTTGCACTATTTCTGTGTTGAGTTTTGAACTGTGTGCCTTGTGGATGCTAATACATGAAAATGCATGCATGGCACAGAGCATAGAGTTGCTGGCAAAGCTGTGTGACATGATTTTTCACCTTACGTGAATGACAAATGATGTAAAGGGATGCACATGAGCTACATGATGTATGCTGAAATGCGTGACATGCAGGTTGCATATGGAGCAAGGA
Source organism: Sequoia sempervirens (assembly GCA_007258455.2). NCBI lineage: Eukaryota > Viridiplantae > Streptophyta > Pinopsida > Cupressales > Cupressaceae > Sequoia > Sequoia sempervirens. Next base: position 351,772,074 of record VDFB02270651.1, on the reverse strand, counting down.
GATGTGTGCAAGATTGCGCTCTTGGAACTAATGTCTAATGGTGTATGTTGTAGGAACTCATGGATCATTTGCCTCTTCTTGAAAGACAATTGTCCCAATTGTGTTGAAGAAAACTTGTGCAATTTGACATAGAGATTGTGTGACATGTTTGACTCATGGAATTGCTTTGGGATTTTGATCTTACCACTCATTGAAATGGTGATGCTTTGAGGATTGTCTATGTAGGCACTTTGGCAAGAAGATGTAGATAGGGATGTCCATGGATTATGTTGTTGGAAACAATTAGCGTGATGTCACATATTGGCTGCTCATGGAAAGGATGAATAGCAAATGAGAAGTGACATTGACTCATGACATGCATACTTTCGGGTGCTAAACAAATCAATCCATCCCAAATTGCAAGGGTATGGATGAGGTGTGGTTGGCAAATTCAAGTGTGTGACAGTAGCTGTAGAAATGAGGTACTTCATGCTATTGCCATTGACAAGAAAAATCAATGACTCCCCTTGCACCAATGTCTGTGATTAGAATAGGTGCTTTGGTTCTACATCTGGGATGAATGTTGTTATTTTTGCATGGAGACAGGCAGCTTCAGGGTTCGTGTTCTCCACCTCTGGCTCATGGGAACCCTCTGCTTCTGTGTGTGCAATTAGAGTTCTTGTGCACATGGCACCATATGTTGGGAGTGGCTACTGTATTTATGTTTGCACCATTTACTTGTGTTGGATGACATGGCATTGTCTGAAGAAGGCATTTTCTTTGGCTTAGGGTATTTATCCTGTTTGCCCTTCAGTCTCGACGACTCCTCAATGATAGTCAGATAGTGATAGGCTTTTCCCATCATCTTGACCTTGGTTAGCTTCGGTTTGGACTGAATGAATGGGTGCAGGCCATTATAATACTTGAGGATTCTATGTTTGTCTGACTCGAATGTGCCCAACTTTGCATAGAGGTTATGGAAGGCATTGGTCTAGGCACAAACCGATTGGTCATGTCCTTGGAGCAATTGTTGTCATTGAATGTAGCAGTCATCACAGACATCTTCAGAATAATATTAATCCTTGAAGGTTACCAGGAAATTTTCCTAGATTGGTTCAGATTTTCCTCCTGTATATCATTAAAAAAACGAAAACAAAATAATTGTCTAAATGATTAAAGTAGAAAATAAATCCAATTGGTTAAAATTTAAGTTTAAAAAGTTGAAAAAAGATAAAAGGTAAAAATAAAACCTCATTCAATACCTAAATATTTAGATTTTAAGAAGGTAAAATCTTTTGAAAGTTTGCTGTAGGTTTTTGGAGGGCAACATTGGCAGAGAAAATCAATGGACCAAGAAAAAGCATCAGGGCTGCATCTTTCCTATTGTGGTCCTCTTTTCATGTATGCTGCAACAAACACAGATTATTGGACAGTACAGTAAACAGAGATTATATGTTGCAGATGGTACAGGGAATGAACATCAAGCAGGGATGCACATCCTACAACAAAGCTTACTAATAGTCAATTAGGAAAGAAATAATAAAAATCTAAATGGTAAAACCCTAGTGGACAGATTTCTATCTTACTTTTACAAATATTCTTGAGATTTTTCCCTTTTTTGATTAAAGTTAAAAAATCACCTTTATGAATTTTGTGGCCAATTTTCAACGTCTTTTTTTTCATGTTATATTAAATTCATCATATTCTGATTTTTTCTGATGAAATTTGGCAAATTACATAACTTAGGCTTAAAGTAAGTGAAAAGAAGAGATCCAATAATCTAACGTGGTTTGTGGAGCAGAATATAACTATTGGAATTTGTAAGAGCAGATTATGTGTCGGCTGCTAGAAAATTGATGGCAACCCAGAGTTCTACTGCAAACTCCAAGCACTGTTTAATTAACCCAGAACCAGAAAAAGGTGGATTTGATCATCTGGACTCTGTTATGGATTGTCACACCTTTGTAGAAAACAATTTAGAATTGTTCTCTCATGCTGTTTGCAAGTCATTCGGCTGCAAGTCATTCTGTGATTCACAATCCTTTCCAAGTGTCTTACACATAGAGCTGGGATTTCTGCTAATTGTATCCAATCTGTTTCTCAGCCTGATAAATCTCATTTTGGTGGTGATTCAATTATCAGCAAAAAGGTCTTCTTACTTTGTATGATGATTAAGATTTTTAATCATACATACTAAACTAACAATAAACATACTATTAAAGTTTTGTATCAGATTTATAACCAAACATTCTTACATGGACCTTGATCAACATGCCATCGATCTGGCCTGACTATGCAGTCCATTGTTGGCCTGCTGTGGATTTTAGTTATCGGGTAACAATTGTGCCATTTATTTCAACCCTTTGTGGCTTCAAGCTTAGGTAGATTGCACAAACGTCTGAGTAGACATCTTTAATAGGAGATGGGGTTGAGTGTATGTTTTTCTTAGGCTTAAAATTGAAAGCCACAAGAGATTTGCTGATGTCCCTGGGTCATCATAGGGATGTAAGGGGCCGCAGGCCATCCATCACTGTCCCTAAAATGTCCCTTGTCCCTGAAATGCTGCAAAAACACATCCTCAGGGTACACTGTATTTGGGAACCCACAATAGGAAAAATGAAACTCAAATTGGTTAAATGGACAATTCATTGGTTAAATGTTGCTGGTAGAATTGAGTGAACTTAGGCTATCCTTCAGACTGTCCTGGTACAAACTCTCTCCCTTTAACAATTCCCCAAACAGGTATAAGAACAACTAATCACAGTTCAAAATAATTTCATATGTAGAGGGTTGGTAGAGAAATTCAAACATCTGCTTGTATCCTGGTTCACAATTACCAAGCAGAAAAAAGATAATTCTAAAACATGAAAAATATCAAACTATTTAACAAACCTTTGGCAATGAAATGGTGTGGATATTCAGTCAAGATCTAGGTGCTCCCTGCAATTAAATTCTATTGAGTAAATGTAACAACACCCTATTGGCTGATCCACTGTATGCATAATGGAAACCTCAGGTATCAGGAAGAAAGACAAAAAACGTGTGACACTTCTCTAAAGGTATGTAACTTGGCACTGGGAAACTTATCTAGCATTTTATTCTAGGAAGATAGTTGAAGTGGTAAATAACCACTTGCCAATCCCAAGCAACAAGAATTATATTTTGTAGACCTGAGAAATAAAATATGTTGCGGATTACTATCAAATCTAATGTGGAGATATTATTTGTTGAAATAGAGAAAGCTAGAAAAGATTCTCTGAGCTAGTTGAACACCCTGCTCAGAGAGTTGGTAGATGTGCCAATCAACACACTTCTAAAGAGAATGAATTTGCTGCCCCAGTACCTGCACTGACGTTACTGTAGATACAGGATTTGCAATATTATAGCAAGAAGATTGGAACATAAATAGAAAATGACAGTGCTAATGAAATCTCAAAATCTGGTTCAAAATTCGATTTCATATCACTGGTATTAGATGGGAAAATACTCTGCAAACAATCATTGAAAGAAAAGGTATGTAAGACCAATGAGATGTCTCAGTTGTCTGTTGGTGTTTAAATTAGCACCTCTGGAGTGCTGATTGTAAACGTTCAGCTATTTCAAATGTTTTGCAACACTTCTTCGTTATTTAAAGAGGAGAAGTCCCTCTCTGCTGGGAGCAATGCGTAGGGAAGGAAATGTGTGTAAAGTTCCTATCTTTTTTATGCTTCAGCAGCGGGACACAAGGTGCATAAACATAATCTTGGCTATAGCTAAAGCTTTTCTGGTTTTAACAGATCTTAACTTCGACTAACTAGCTTCTATCTATCAATACCTTCAAATTAAAAGCGAGCATGAGGGTAAAGGGCGGGAATGGGATGGATTGGATCACCTGATTACATGATCTCGAGGAGAATATGATAGAGACTCACGAACTCACCACGGGTATACAAAGGGATAAGGTGGTACAAACAAGCGGCTCTTCACAGTGAAACTGAATCGAGACACTTGAGGAGGGAGAGGGGACTCCTATCACGAGGTATAGGCTGAAATAGTTCCCGCGAAACAACAGGCTATGCACAAAGGCGTGGGCAACTCAAATAAGATGATCAAAATGCAAATTGCCGATATTCTTCTTCAATGCTTTATCAACGAACTACAAAAGTTGGGAGAGCAAAGGCACGAAATCATGCACAATTACAATCAACCAACGAACTCTCATCCAAGAGTGAACAAATATTAGCTTTCAAAGTGTTGGCAACAATGGCGCAGCAATTTTGCATAGCAAGTAAAGGTTAAACAAATAATGAGCCCAAGGCTCTTATTTATAGGACTCAAAGGAGTGGGCAACCCCAAAATCTCCTTGAGTTAACAATGAGTTCTTGCCAATCAATTAGCAAGATTTATTCCTAAAAAGAGGGAACAAGCAGTTAACTGGAAAACTACTTCAGTTAACTGAAAGTAAACAAAGAGTCAACTGGAAACTACTTCAATTGACTGAAAGTAAACAAAAGGTGAACTTTAATGTAAGTATCCCTCCAAAATAGACATCCACATTTAGTGGAGATCTAAGATCCACAAATCATGGAAGCCAATTAGACATCCTTAATCAGTGGGATCTGACAATGCATGATTTAAGGAAAGTGGAGTTAAACTTGGAAAGAAGCATCAAGTTAACTCCAACTACATTTAATAGCATCTCGAGTTGACTTGGAAAGAAGCGTCAAGTCAACTCAAGTCTCATGAATGCCACTTGGAGTGTGTATGGCGTCCTTTTCTGGTGCATTTATAACTCGCCATTAATCAACAGTGTCTCAATCCATTGATTGACCTCATCAGCTTCTAGGGAGTTAATGCTCCGTAGGATGATGACGTGGCGTCGGAGCATGACCTCACCCGTTGTGAGCTGATTTCCGAAGTCAATGCATTGAGATGCTGCCTCTTCTAACTTGGTTGATAAAGCTGCTACCTTAGCCAGCTTACAACCCTCTGGATCGTCAAGAAAGGTGCTGCGGATGACATCCCTGAACTGGTTCTGTACAGTCACCAACTCGACGTATTCTCCTCCCTCACGCTGATATTCCATGCAAGGGAAAGATATTACCAACATTCTTGCGAAGTTGATAATAGTGGCAACCACCCTTCTGTAATCAATCATCTCTACTGAATGAGCATCGTAGGCTTTTACCTTGTACGCCAATTGTTCTTTCCAAGCAAAAAGATGTTGCTTGTTTTCCTCAGAGTATACTGATTGATATGCTAATTGCAAATCTGCAATTGTACTTTCGTCTTCAAGCCTCTTTCTGCAATCCCTTTGTTTTATTGCTGGATCTACCTTACGAGATCCCATGCTCTATCGTGCTTGGTATAGGTTTTCCGGTACATATCTACCCATGAGAACAAACTCTTCCACTTGATTTCTCAAGTGTTTTGCCAATGAATATTAACAATTCTTAGATGATTTTGTTGTGGGGAGGTCTAAATGAATCCTGGTAGTGAGCGTTTGGGTGTTATACATCAAACTGGTTATGTAAGACCGGTTCTGATTTTCAGCTTAAGGCTGCCTTTTCTTTACCATCCTTAGCCATCCTTTCTTATGCGCTCACCGAAGCTATTCCAAGAAGGTCTGCCTACACCTGTCGTGTAGTCTTCCCGAGGTTAAGTTGAGACAAAGTGTAGTCTTCTACTTGAACCTCGTGTATGCTTTTCTCTACTGGTGGGGCAGCAGTCTCTATGATGATCTCACACTCTGCATTCCTTTCTATGTGAACTTGTTTCTTTAACCTCTTCGCCGACATGTCTTGTGGGACGTGGTCGAATTCCGTAAAGTCAAGTTCATAGGAGGGTTTTTCCCTCTTTCTTCCTAGGAAGCCTTCAAGCCAAATAGAATCTCGGCGAACTTCGCTAGGAGGGATGTGAGGCCCTTGAATGCTAGATGTGAGGCTATGTAGACAATGTCTCGGTGTGAATCCAAGTCAGTGAGGACTTGTATCTTTGTGACAGCGGTGTCTGGTGGCTGCCGCTTCCATAACAGGCACCGTTTACAACAGCTGCTTCTCATTTGTTGCCTTAGCATTGGCTCCGATACTGGTTCTTCAACAATAACCTCTGGCTGCTTTGGTTCCCTCTGATATGGCAGATGTCGGGGTAGCAATCTCTACTCTTTGTTCTGCGGCAGCAATACCCATGATTATGTCAGGACTATGTGTGGCTTTCTCCACTGGTGTCCTCTGTGTTCTAGGTTTTGACATCCTCATCCCTCGGGGAGGATTGCACCATTGCTTCTGTCTAGGTTTCCTTCTTGAAGTGGAAGGTGGTGTAGAATGAACCTGTGGCGGCTCTGTTCTGTGAGGTATCACCTTCCTAGAATTCTTGCTGTCGAGATAGAGTTGGCTATTTCTAACCACTCTACTCGTTCTTTCTTCTATAGATGTGTCTTCTTTGGCATACCAATCCACTCTCGGGAGCGGTTGGGAGTCAACTGAATCTGCGAAGAATGAGGGGAGAATGACTTCCCCTTCATCATCTGACAGGCCCTCAATGCCTGCTGACATGAAATCAGCAATTTGTGGGAGTCTGAATCTGCTGTAGTTCCTTCTTCGCACTTCATACTCGTCTTTACAATTCACACAATAATCTTCCATAGAAGACTTATGTGACGAGTGTTGCTCAAGGTGTGCTGCATAGAGTCCTCTGGGATGATAGGATCTTCTATCAATGAGATATTTGAGGTTAAACCTCACTGTTTCTTGACCCATCATCTTTGCATCTGCCGCGAATCCACATCTATATAGTCCCATTTCAACGGGAAAGTTAACAGCTGCCTTCCTCTTCAAGCGCAAGTAGACATGAACTTCGGACAACTGCCTCAGGAATTCCATGAAGACTACCCTATCTGAAGGGTATCTTGGTAGCATGACGGGGTGGCCAATGTAGCCATACACGCGTATGTAGGAGAATGTAGGAAATTGGATGAACCAATCTGCCCAATCCGCCATTGCTTCTCTGGCTGTCTGTGAAATACGCACGTGCATCTCATGGTTAAGCTCACGTACTGTGTGCATAGTGAAGAGATCACTTGTTTTCTTGAAGTGCCTTTCCGCTTGAGTAAACTCAAGACGTGTGAAATGTTCGTGAACCTTCTGCACACCTAAGGTTCCCACATTGTTCAATAACCTGAATTCACCTTGGAAGGCGATCAAGTATACCAGGTAAGAGCACATGTGGAACCTATGAGCTTCCAGATACCCAGTGATTTGTCGGTGGAGTGCGTCACTGATCAAAGTGGCCCAGTCATAGTATTCCCTCCTGCCAATGATTTTAGCGATGACATAGTACATCCATGGCTGGAATTGACGACCATCTTCTTCTCCAGTGATTCTATTGAGTAGAGTGATTAACACTGCGTACTCATCTTTGCATTCTCCTCGTCCCAACGGCTTAGGCAAGTTTGCCTTTGTCACTTTTAGCCATTTTTCGGCCATAATCCTTTGACATTTGTCCTTAGCTATCTCAAATGCTTTTTCACATTCCGTCAATGATATGACTTTGTTGTTAGGATGTGATGGAATATCAAAACATCTTTCGATATCCTGAGGCTTTAAACTGCAAACAATTCTTTCATCTGCTGCTCTGATTTCTCTGGTGGTAGGGTTGTAATGCTTGATACAAGCAATTACAAGCTCTACGCTTTGTAGTGTGATGGGAATTGATGCGGCCTGCAGCAACTCGGATTCTTCGATATTCTGCAATGTTATTTGATTCATGCCTTCTAGCTGCTCCAAATCGACCACTGGGTTTACTTGGTGTAGATTTGTGTCAACTGTTTTCAGGTAATCATGGAGTAAGACCGTCTTGGTCTCGTATTGCACCTGGGAGTACTGCATCTTGAAAAACTTGAAGATTGACTGTAAGCTTGACCTAGTTCAGATGATTTTTGGAAACCCTTAAAAATAGCGCCCTGCTGAGAAATATTTTTCCGGAAAAAATCTGGCACATGGGTTTTGTTCGTGCTTCAATGCTGAACAAACCCAGTTCCTCAGAATTTGGATTCTGAAACTTTTTCGGAAAAACCCCCAAAAATAGGGGCAGCAAGTTTGCTGATTTTGGAAAATTTGTCGAGATGGGTTTCTCTGGAAAATGATGCTGAATCTACCTAGTTGATCTGATCTGATGTAGCCTGTTGCTTTTTCTGTCAGATGCAAGAAAACCTAAGACAAGAAGAGAGGAAATAGACAGAAGGTGGATTGAAAGTTTTATCTGATCTTCTTAAAAAAATCTATCTCCGGGTCCAATCCTCAAAATAGCAATCCTTTTCTGCTTCAGATCTGGAAGAAAAAATGAAGAATTGATGAAAACCTCTTTCAGATCTGCAATGGCGTCCTTGAGAGCTTGTGGCTGATTTTGATCTCTTAACCTGCAATGAAATAATAAAATGGGACGCCTTCACCTTGAATATATATGTTTAAGCTTCAGATCCACAAATTTGGGGACCTGACTCAAGCTCAAAAGGTGATTTTGGCTTGATCTAAAGTTAGAAAGGTGATTTCCACCAATCGTGGAGCGTTTTAGCCAACTTTAACTCAAAAAGCTCTTGACTTTAGTCAACAATTGACCCTTGACTTCTTTTAGGCGTCCCTTTTGGTCTTTTGCAAGTTTTTAAAGTATTTTTCTCCTGAAAACCCTCTGTTTGATCCTGAATCTAGCGTTGTCTGTTGATCCTGAGACGTCACGGACACATTCACTGCGGAGCTGGATCCAAACCAGAAAGAAGTGCCTGGGAGACTGTATGATAAAAAACTGAGTTTAGGGCTCCAAAAGAATGGGCGCCTTTCCCAAGAAAAGGCGCTTTTGCTTATGCCTTAGTGATTTTTCAATCTTCGTTCTTCAGCTTTTTGAAATGACCTCTCGTGCCTTGATCTGGATTTCTCGTTGATCGGAGAGTCAGATGATTTCGCTTGATGTTTCATCAGGTACCCAGCTCTGCTTCGCCAAAAATGACTGTATTCAGAAAACCTGGATTTCAGTTTAGGGTTCCTTTATCCAAGGGCGCCCCTCCTTGAAAAGGGCGCTTTTGCCTTTTAGCCTGATTATTTCCATCTGACAAGTTGCCTACTTTGATCCAGATTATCCGTTGACTGCTCTGTTAGGTGTTGATGCTTGCAGTTGCGTTTCCGAGATCTACTTGGGCTGAGAAAGATATCCTGGGAAGCCTTTTGTCATTTACCAGCATCTGGAGGTCAAGAAAGAAGGGCGCCTTTCTTTTGGAAAGGCTCTTTTTCCTTAGAACTTTGTCGTCAACTGTGTTTTCTTGATATTCCTCAACTGCCTCTTTTTGCTTCATTAGCAGTGCTTGTGATCTATTCATCGGATGATCTGGATGTTTGTTTCACTTTGAGAGCAATCAATCAAGCGTCGAGAATGGCTGCTTTGGATGATCTTCTTGTTGTATTTGACCTTTAAAGATCATGAAACTGCTTGAAGAAGGCGCCTTTTCATCATGTGAGCAATCTCCCCCGTAACATCTCCAGAGTTAGTCAAATTTTGACCTTTTTCACTTTCAGGAATCTCCTTCATCAAACAGCATCTTTTCGACCTTTTCGCCATGGTTGTGTCGTTGAAGCTTTTGAAGCTTAGCTTTCAGCACCTGGTACTGGCCAATTGCCATTAATGGCTGTGGAGCTCCTAACTTTGTTCCTGAAAAATAGAAATAGACCCACCAGAGTAAAACTTATCTTTTGATGATTCTGACTTGACCAATGTGATCGTGAAGCCTTTTAAGCCTATCAAAATCATTTTCGATCATTTCTGGGAAGGTCCTATTTTTGGGGGATTTCCCTGAAAATAGGGGAAAAAACCCTAATTTTCAAAATTTCAGAATTTTGCACATGTGTTCCTTGACAGAAACCCACCAAGATTCTATGATTGGTTTGACCTAAAACTGACTCAACATGGCATTTTAACAAGATTTAGCTCAATTTATACAGAATGCCAAAAAATTAATTTTGGGTACAACATTGTCAAAATAAAACAAAGGCTGCTGGCCATCTATTTCTCTCTTGAAAGTGTGGCCAGGAAGTATTGGGGTCTGTGGCTATAGACTCTACGATTGACCATATCATCATTGAATTCTCTTCTCTGAGCTGTAATCAACTGGACTTATACATGATCATCCTATAATCCATGCACTCCTTGATGCCTGGATTAATCATTTGGAATGGTATAGTGAATCATCATTGAATTCTCTCATCTGAGCTGTCATTGGCTGGATTTATACATGATCATAATCTATGCAGTCCTCGATGCCTGGATTAATCATTTGGAACATATGGAGAGAGAAACGATAGGATATTTGAGCATACTAATGCAAATCAAAGCTTGCCAGCTTGGCTGATTCAGGTTCAAATTTGAAATACTGCTATGATTTACACAGCCCTCCTGAAACAAGGACGATTCAGCCAACATGAAAATGTCCATATTTCATGTTAGTGAAAGATTCCTTTGCATTATAAATAATCTGGGGTGTCCTTAGAGGAAAGCAGGAGCAAGCTCCTTTCTCTCTTGAGGAAATTGTGAGGAGGCATAATGAGAAATCACAAAGCAGAATCTATCATAAGCTTTCAACAAAATATTGGGGTATATAAACATAATTTTGTGGGACCGCTGGCATTGCTGAAAAAGTCAGGTTGACTAAGGGGCAGAAAATCCACTGCTTTCATATTAGTGGATGCATTATGATCAATCTGATCTGAAAATTGGGTCTCCAAGTCAAATGACCGTTGAAGACATGTTGCTCCTACTTGTCATAGTGTATACTGTGATAATGATTGAGAATGACCAGGGGTGTAATGGGACATCTTTGAGAAGTCTCTGTTCAAAGTCACAGGCCCCAAAACAGCTTGGAATACTTGCTAAAGCAAGTTTGCTGCTTCAGACGGGAGAATATGCTGTTTGCTCTATCGAAGTAGTGAACATGCACAAAGTGGTGAATTAATTATTGTGACAAGCAGTGAACTTGTCTTGTCACAAACATCAAGTAGAATTTGAAGTGTTTTGGCATTTGATCTTCAATTTGGTTTCTTTTTTGCATGTTTGGAAAGCTCTAGGAAGGAATTAAGTTGCCTCTCCATCTCTTAAAAGGGGCTGACTTTTTATTGTAATTCTCATATTGCTCATTGTTGTAAAGATTTGTTGGAGGTAATCAGGGGCAGAAAAGGGGTTAAGGAGCTAGAAACTTGTTGTATGGTTCCAATTAGCCATTTTGGTGATGCAACCTCTATATGTTGATGACAAAGATAGTGATGGGATGCTTGCAAGCATACTCTTGTAGTTTCTCACCCATTTAAGGGTTTTCTACAACTGTATATGGGGTTTCATATGTTCTTATGATGTGTTTGTGCCCTAGTTGATGTTTGATCTTCTTGAGCATATGTTATTGTTGATTCCATGTGATTGTATTGTTAAACACTGTTTGAGGGCTGTCATATTATATGCGAGTTGGCAGTCCCTAGGGTTATCAACGTAGTGTTTATAGATCAACTGCTGTTAGCAGTTTACTCCTTTGGGAAATTTGTGTATGCAGGTGGTGCAAGTTTATGCCATCTATTGGATTGAGTGGAGAAGGAATCTTAGTGCCTTTTGAACCAGAAATTGAATCAAGGAGGTGTTTAAGGACATTGAGAATGGTTAGAGAAGATGATGGAGAAGCTAGGTTTTGAAAGTTGGAAGATCTAGCCAAGGTATCCACTATGGAAGAGGAACTTGTTAGGTTAGAAAGCATGATGCTTGTCTTGCTAGCAAGAATGGACATTTCGAAAGAGCATGAAGAAAAGGGTGAATCTGATAAAGTGGATGTAGAGCAAGGGGAGTCTTCTAAATTAGAGAAGTTCTTCAAAGCTGAGGCCAAGATTAATTTCCAGCCATATGATGGAGAGATTAGTGCTGAAAAATTTGTCTAATGGTTTTCACAAATGGAGGTACACTTCAGTCTACATTGGCTCCCTTTACACCAACTAATCTCTCTGTTGTTAGGTTGAAACTTGTTGAGCATGCTTACATGTTATGATTGTTAATCATACTCCTTGGAGGTTTGAAAATAAACACCGGTGGCCAAGTGAGAGGACTTCAAAATGCTGTTAAGGAAGTAATTCTAACCTATTTCCCATAAAGAAGAAAGAGTGATGCAATGGGATCATTTGAAGTAAGAGCATGGGCAAAGTATTCAGGCCTGGCCAAGTGAATTTAGGAAAAGGCCAGTTTAGGTTAGGAAGTATATTGTGGATCATGAGGTGTTGATAAAGTATGCAGGAGGTTTGTTTGATCACATATAAAGAGTGATTCTCATGGTCAAATCCCAAATCATAGATCGAGTGTGTGCCCAAGAGCACTACCTTGAACTAGATAAGAAGGGGTATATTCTGATAAACACAAGGGTTGTGACCAGCAGTATGGTTGCAAGAAGAAACGAGATGAAAAGGGAAAAATAATGGTACTACTATTACAAGGGGAAAATGTAAGAGCAAATCCCATTGTAGTTATCATGATAGGGATGGACATGTGGATGAAAGGTGTTAAAATTACATTTGGAGTTAAGCACATTCTTGGAGGAAGAAAGGGAAAGACAAAAACACTATCTACATGAAGAAAGGAGAAGAGATAATTGGAGATTTGGATATTGATGAGAGTCTTTTGTGTGCTACATTGAACAAGGGTGCTACTATGGTGAGTGTTGGAACTTCAAGTTAAGAAGAAGAGCTCACTAAGGTATTGTGCATCAAGATTCAAGCCAAAGGTAAGAATTTTGGTGCATTGTTTGATTTGTGCTCTCAAACAAATGTGATTTCTCATAAGTTAGTTGACAATCTTGGTCTGAAAGTAGTAGACCATGCCTGTCCTTATTCCTTGGGACGGTTGAAGGACAATGTGAGTGAAAAGGCCACAAAGCAATGTAAGCTTTATTTTGGAGTAACTTTGGATTTCGTTGGTGAGGTTGTGTTTGATGTGGTTCCTTTAGACATATGTGGTGTGATCATTAGGAGTCCATATTTGTATGAGAGGGATGTGTCATTTATTTCCAGAGGAAGAACCAATATTGCCTTGAAGGGAAAAGAGTTCCTCTTGAACTCACACAATGGCAAATCCAAGATTGCTTTGGCCAGCATATCAGAAGGAAAGTAGTTGATTAATGCAAGTGGTGGGCTTGTTCTCTTAGGAACTGAGGTTGGGAGTTAGAAAAAGGTTTATTCCCAAAGAGAGCAGTGAGAAGGAGGACAACAGACACAGCAGGTCAGTTGCGGGCAGAACTGCCAAGATTTGGATGATGTTTGTCTTGTGGTGCAAGGCAAGATGGTATCGTCATAGGATGAAGGATCCTTCAATCGTTCTCATTTGATCCCTATAGCTTTTGGGGGCCAAAAGCTCCCTAGGTAGGGAGGGTTGAATCAGTCAAAATAGACCGTTGAAGACATCTCATTCCTACATGTTGAAGTGTTGTCAATAAGTGAAAAGGAGGAATTCATCATTGTACCGGTGAAATGGGACTGTGATAACGAATGAGAATGATCAGGGGTGTATTGGCACATTTTCTAAATGCCTCTAATCAAAGTTGTAGATCCCATAACAGCTTGGAAAATGTACTTTGGTGAGCTCGCCCTTCAGACAAGGACTGGACATTGTTCACTGTGGTGAACATGCCTGAAGCAGCAAATTAATTACTGTGGCAAGTGGCAAACTTGTCATGTCATAAACAAGGAGAATTTCAGAGCATTTTGACGTTTGATCTTCAATCTGGTTGCTTGGTTTTCCATTTTTGTGTGTTTTGGAAGCTGTAGCAAGATCTTAAGTTGCCTTTCCACACATGGAACGGGGTCGATTCTTCATTTTAACTCTCACATTGCTCATCTTTGTAAGATTTGTTGGAGGTGATCAAGGTTTTCCTAGTTGGAGGGTTGGATAAGGGGTGAAGGGGTGAAGGAGCTAGAAACTTGATGTATGGCTCTTATTTGTTGAATTTTAAGGATCAGATTTCAAGCACAGAAAATAATTCAAAATCAGAAACAATAACACAGCAGATACCCTGGGAAAACCCTTCTCTTGAGGGAGAAAAACCCAGCAACAAAGATCTCTCTTATATTTAATATAGAAGTGACAACAATTCACTTTACAATGAGGTCTAACACAAGACCAATATGCAGCACTTGGCAATATGTAATGACAGATAACAACCTGCCAATTCGCACCTGACAATTACTGAGTACGGATCTACAAAAATCACACCTGGCAGTATTCGCAATCTCTAATGGTTCTCAACCTGCTATGAATGAATCCGCACTAGCATGATACTTCGCACTGTATGAACTATTCACACTGCATATGTTCGCTCTGAATAATGTATTCGCATTTGCACTGTATTCGCACTTGCACTGTAACTTCACACTTGATGATAATGCGCACTTGACAGAATTTGCTCTTGACTGATTTGACAGAGTTCGCAATGATTCACAGTCTCTTAATAGGATATTCACACTTGAATGGAACGATCTTGATGATTGAACAAGGAGAGAAGTGGTCTTTTATAAATACATGGCTATATGAGATCTCACAAGGTCGGCCTCAAACATAAATTACAATTTGAACAAGTCGGCCAAGATAAATAATCAATACAAGTCATAAAGAAGGTCGGCCAGAATAAGAATTATATTATTTACAAAGAGATGCGCCCATACTCAATTATTCTCACATATAAATAAATAGCCAATAGGCTACATTTATTTATGACTTTACTCGAGGCTGGAAGGATGAACCCGAAGCTGCTCAATATCATTAACATTATTAGCCATGTTGGCGATGTAAAATTTGTATGTTGACCCCTAAGATAGTGACGGGATGCTAGGAGTCATACTCTTCCTGGAGTTATTCATGCAGTTAAAGGTTTTCTCCAGCTGTATATGGTGCTTCATAATATCATATATTCTTGTGATGTGTTTGTGCCCTATTTTACATGTTTATATGCTATCTGATGTTCTTGGGCATGTGTTACTTTTGTTTCCAAGTGATTAAACTTTAAAGTGGTAAATGGTGTTTGAGAGAGCATAAAATTCGTGAGTTGACGATCATTAGGGTTATCAACCTAGTATTGTCTGTTCAGAATCAGACAAGAGTCAAACAATACAAGGACAATCACTTCAAAGATTATAGCGTTAAACTGGAAAATAAACATATTAATTTTCAAATAATAGGTATCACAGGCAAGCCCAGTAATGCTCAAAATCAGCATAAAGTATGACATCACAATTGTTTGCTTGATCTCCTTGTGAAAAAAGCTGCATTAATGATCAGCACTGTGATCTTGTCATATTCAGGGGCACAGGTACACACCCTGCTGGTCTTCAAAACATGGTTGCTTTAGAGAAAGCAATTGCTAATGCTACAGGTGCCAATGATTAGTGCCATAAAAGGTCAAATGGATTTAAGAATCCCAGCAGTGGTGGTCATTAGCATTCCTACCCCAGAGTTAGTGCCAATAATGCTTTAGTCACTCTCTATTCCTTACCACTCACTTGACCTAAACTTACTACTTTGTAAAGTTTTGAAGACTTCACTGAAAATTAATTTTTAACCATCCTATTATTCTTAGTTGCCTTGTCCCATTTCACTGTAACGATTACCTAGGTTTCAGTCTTTTATGATATTACCTTCATTGTTGTATTTGCTATTTGAATAACTTCCACATTCCCCACACCTTTCTCTTCCTATCCAATAAACTGCCACTTGTGCTTAAAGTTGTAAATATAATGTATGGTAACATGTCTAATAACCACATATCTCCTTGTATGAGTTTAAACCATGGATTAAAAACTTGAAAAAAACTTGGTTGATTTGTGAGTTCTTGTGAGACAAAACGGCTCCCAAGTCATTCTCCAATAACTTGGGGGTGATTTTTTGCAGATAATGGGCTAGTTAATCACCAAAAAAGCAGCAAAATGTGTCAAAACTCGGCAAAAAACTCACCCAAAGCTGTGATGATATTGCATTGCATTGTTGCATGCAGCATATGAAGACAATGTATTAAGGATATGGAATGCAGGAGTCATGCCATGTGAAGATACCCTTGACCACTGTAATGCCCCACCCAAAAATGGATCTCTGACTAACATACAATATAGAATTTAATTATCACCACCACAAGAGTGATCAAGGAGAAATAAGCAATATTATCAAAAATGAAAATTAATTAAGTTAATGAAAGGGTCAAAGGGCATGAAATGAAGAGTCATGTCAAGTAAATAAAAAGGTATATAAAGGAAGGGAAAAATGAAGAGGAAGAATATCAATTGATCAAGACATATTATTTTATTATTTCCCTTGTGGAATATGAACGAAGTTTCTAACAGCCCAAGGACGAAACCCCTTTGTTAAATTTAGTGATCAGATTTAATGCACAGAAAAAATAATTCAAAATCAGACAATAACACAGCAGATACCCTGGGAAAACCCTCCTCTTGAGGGAGAAAAACCCAGCAACAATATATCACTTATATATTGAATTATCAATGAATGTCTCCTTTTACAAGAGGCCAATATTAAGGCCAAGAATGAGCACCACAATCTGATGCTAACACAGCAATGAAGAACTTTGCCTTCTACAATAATACAGATCTCCTCTATTATGTATTTCTTCTTTTCTCTTGCTCGCACTTGAGAGTATGTAACTATGTGAACAAAATGAATCTAAATGAATGATCACAAGGAAGTGAAACATCAAATATATATACAACATTTGAGAGAGGACGTGCCTCTTCAAATGTTCTCAAGTCGGCCTTCACCAAGAGTCGGCCACCAATAATAAATGACGCCTTTGTATGGAAGATCGCGTCTCATGGAGTATGATGTCGGCCTCTTTTAAGATGCAACTCTTCGTTAACTAACACATATGAAATCGTGCCTCTTGATGCTTATAAATTAAATAGCCCCTCTTGGCTATAATTTAATTTATCAATAGAAATAAAGGAGACGGCTGGAAGGATGCAACTGAAGCTGCTATAAAACATCAACACTCCCTCTCAGCTAGGGAGGATACTTCCAGCTGCACAAGTCAGATCACCTCATCGTGATGACTACCGCTATGGCTACAACCATGAGTGGAGAAGAAGAAGAATATCACCTCATCGTGATATCAGATATCACCTCAACATGATATCAACCATAATGGCTACAACCATGTATGGCATGTACAAGTGTTCATCACTTGCGTGATGTTGTCACCTTAACATGACTTTCACCATGGGTCTCCCAAAGGGTGAAACACAAGTACAAAAATCATCACGGATTCTCTCACGTGATGCTATCATGGAGTCACACACATGACATCCACCATGACTCTTCTCAGAGGGTGGAAACAAGGGCTTTCACCTCAAATCTCAAAGAGAAATGCATTAACAAGTGATTTCACCTCAAACTTCTCTCATAGAGAAGAACTCATTAAACAAGGGATTTCACCTCGAACTTCTCTCACAGAGAAGAACTCATTAACCAAGGCTCATTGATGCTGAGACTCTTTCTCAGTTAAGGCTGGATTCTCCACCATACCAAGCTTATCTCGAAAGTACACAAACTTGATTCTGGAGAGAGGCTTGGTGAGAATGTCTGCCGTCTGCTCATCAGTGCTAATATACTTCAACTGTATAGCCTTCCTCAATACCATATCTCTAATATAGTGGTATTTGATCTCAACATGCTTGGTTCTGTCATGAAACACAGGATTGACAAAAAGCTTCACGCAACTCTGGTTATCACAATGAATGATAGTAGGCTCCATTGATTGTCCAAACAATCCTGCAAGGAGCTTACAAAGCCATACTGCTTCCCGAGCTGCCATACAAGCTGCAATATACTCTGCCTCTGCTGTACTCAATGCCACAGATGACTGCTTTCTGTTGCATTAGGATATCATAGCAGAACCCAAACTGAAGCAACAACCAGAGGTACTCTTCCGATCTGTGACACATCCTGCCCAATCAGAATCAGTATAACCATGCAACTCCAAGTCAGCATCTAAAGAATATCTCAATCCATATCCAATTGTGCCACGCAAGTATCTCAGGATATGTTTAGCTGCAACAAGATGTATTTGTCTCGGTTCACACATGAACTAAGTGCACTCATAGCATAACAAATATCTAGTCTAGTGTTAACTAGATACATCAAGGACCCAATCAGCTATCTGCACAATGTAGGATCCACCAAGTTTGAACTAGTTGCAACCTCCTTCAATTTATGTAGGTTGGTCTCCATAGGTGTAGACATGGATTTGCAATCCATCATACCAAACCTCTTAAGTACATCGATGGTGTACTTCCTTTCACTTAGAATCATCTCATCTGTTTTTTGCCAGACTTGTAAGCCAAGGAAGTAGTGCATAAGTCCAAGATCTTTCATCTCAAACTCAGAGGCCAACTCCTTCTTACATTTGATGATCAAGTGCTCTTCTCCAGTAAGTATCAAATCATCAACATATAAGACCAAAATCAATGCTCTTCTCTAGTAAGTATCAAATCATCAACATATAAGACCAAAATCAATGCTTCACCATTAATTACCTTAAAGTATAGATTAGAGTCAACATTATTCTTCAAGAAGCCCAAGCTTGACAGGTAACGACCAATTCTTTCGTACCATGCACGAGGAGCCTACTTAAGACCATACAAGGCCTTCTTCAACTTGCAAACATGAGACTCTTTCCCATGTACCTCAAACCCATCAGGTTGCTCGATATAAACTTCTTCCTCGATCACACCATATAAAAGCTGTCTTCACATCCATTTGATGAATCTTCCATCCTCTAGATGCAGCAATGGCAATGATGGTCCTGACAGAAGTGTAGCGAGCAACAAGAGCAAATGTTTCTTCATAATCAACTCCCTCTTTCTGAGAGAACCCTCGAGCCACGAATCTTGCCTTGTACTTCTTTATGCTCCCATCAGTTGCATGCTTGATCTTGAAGAGCCATTTTGAAGATACCACAAATTTGCCTTTGGGTCTAGGAACAATGTCCCAAACATCATTCTTGAGAATTGATTGATACTCCTCTGACATAGCATCTTTCCAAACCTGTTGACTGAAAGCTTCCTCCACACTAGAAGGCTTAGACTCAATAATCTGACTCATCAAGGCAACATAACTGGAGAACTTATGTGGCCTTTTACTTTCTTTGAATGTACCTCTAGGAGCTGCGAACCTTTCAGCCTGTTGCATAGTTTTCCTAGCCCAAAGAGGTCTCTTTCTTCTAATCACAATATCGGTAGGCCCATCAGTAGGTTCCAAGGGCTCAACTGAATCAACATCTTCCTTCGGTTCGGAAGTCTCCCTCTGAATCTCAGGAGTATGGTCAACTTCCATATCCTGAGGAGGCTCATCATAGTCAATCTCCACATGAGTTCCCTTGGATCTTCTAAATGCAACATCTTCCTCGAATGTGACATCTCTACTGATTTCAATCGACTTCTAACCTGGAACATATATCCTATAGGCTTTTGATGTCTCACTGTAGCCCACGAATATTCCCTTCTTGCCAGAAGGCTCCAACTTAATTCTTTTCTCTTTTGGAACATGACATAGATAGGACATCCAAAGATCCTCAAATGACTAACCTCGGGCTTCTTCCCTGTAAAGGCTTCTTCCGGAGTCATATTCTCCAAGATCTTGTGAGGACTTCTATTCTGAACATATACTGTAGTCCTAGAAGCTTCTGCCCATAAGAAGGTTTGCAGATCCTGATCATGAATCATGGCTTTTGCTGCTTCCATGATTGTCCTATTCTTTCTCTCTGCAACACCATTCTGTTGCGGATTATAGGGAACACAAAAATCCCTCTTAATCCCAGCATCAACACAGAAATTTCGAAAGCTACCAGAGGTGTATTCTCCTCCATTATCAGATCTGAGGATCTTGATTCTTTTACCGGAAAGATTCTCTACAAGAGCTTTGAAATCCTTGAACCTTTCTAATACTTCCTCAGACTCTTTAGTTTTCAAAAAATAAATCCAAGTTTTTCTAGAGTGATCATCAATAAAAAGAACATAATACAAGAAACCACTCGAAGAAGGAACAAACATAGGTCCACATAAATCAGAATGAATAAGGTCTAAAATAAACTGAGATCTACTTTCTCTACTATGGAAAGGAGCTTTTGAATTCTTAACCCATAGCACATCCTTTGCAAGTTCCTTCATGCTCCTAACTGAACTTAGGAAGTCCTATGACCATATTCTCCATGATAGGTAAGGCTTGGAAGTGGAGGTGAGCCAATCTTCGATGCCAGAGATCACATAGGCTTGAAGAATCATGAACTAAAGCTTGTAGAGGACGCGTACATAGCCTATAGAGGCTTTCATGTCTAATACCAATTACTTGAGCATCCTTGAAACTGGAATTCTCCATCCACACAAGAACTTTGCCTTTGGAGAAGGCAACTTGATATCCTTTATCTTCTAGAGCTGAAATAGAAATAAGATTGTGCTTGAATCTTGGAACATAAAGAGCATCTCTCAACTGAAGTGTAATGCTAGAATCCAAATGAAGAGTAGTGGTCCCAATCCCTTTCATGGAATAGCCAACATCATCTCCAATAATAACTTGTTCGGAATAATCTTTCTCCACCAAATTTGATAAGTGCTCCTTTAATCCAGTGATGTGTCGAGAAGCACCATTGTCGATTGGCCAAGTGTTGGTATCTGTAGGTACATTGCTTGATAGTGCTGAATATAACAAGTATTCACATGAATCCTTTTGCAGAGAGGCATCATCAACATCTGCAACAATGGCTTGTTGCTTAGGTCTAGTTGGACAATGCTTAGCAAAGTGGCCAAACTTATCACACCTAAAGCATTGAATCTTGGACGTATCTCTCTTCTTCTTGGAGGCAGGTGCATCATCATTTCCCTTATCTCGATTCCTCTTGAAGAACCCTTTCCTTCCATCTTTTCCTTTCTTCTTTGAAGCATGGGAGGCGAGAACATGAATGTCTTCATTCTTTGAACTTTGACCAATGCCTCTAGCCACCAACCTTGATTCTTCTTGAATGCAGTCTGTCCTTAGACGATCAAACTTAGGCAATTTTGATCTTGCATTGATTCCTTGAATGAAGGATTCCCAAAACAAAGGAAGACCATTGAGGGCAAGCATAGTCAAGTCTTTGTCATCAACCATATGGCCAATTGTCGAGAGCTGATCTCTCAAATCTGAAATACTCATGAAGTAAGCAATCATTGATTCTTCCTTTGCCATCTTCACATGGTGTAGTTGTTGCTTCAGTGCAAGTGCCTGGTTGGTATTGTTGATTTCGTACATTTCTTCCAATGTCTTAAACATGTCTCTTGACGTCTTCAATTTAGAGACAATAGGAATGATATGATCCTTAACGGAATGAACCGATATTTTTATTGCCTTGATATCTTTCTTCACCCACTGCAACTTCTCTTCTTCCTCCTCAGGTTCAGGAACACTAGACTCCACAAATTCACCCAAGTCATTTTCACGCAAGGTAAGCATAATCCTGAATCTCCATGATGTGAAGTTGGATGCTCCCTCGAGTCTATCCTCAATCTTCAAACCGTTCACCATCTTGACAATGGTAGAGATAGACAAAAAAATATAAAGAAGAGAATAGAATATCGCTGTATAAACAAATCTGATCATGATCTCCTCAAACCCGCTTTGATACCATGTTAAATTTAGTGATCAGATTTAATGCACAGAAAAATTAATTCAAAATCAGACAATAACACAGCAGATACCCTGGGAAAACCCTCCTCTTGAGGGAGAAAAAACCCAGCAACAATATATCACTTATATATTGAATTATCAATGAATGTCTCCTTTTACAAAGAGGCCGATATTAAGGCCAAGAATGAGCACCACAATCTGATGCTAACACAGCAATGAAGAACTTCGCCTTCTACAATAATACAGATCTGCTCTATTATGTATTTCTTCTTTTCTCTTGCTTGCACTTGAGAGTATGTAACTATGTGAACAAAATGAATCCAAATGAATGATCACAAGGAAGTGAAACATCAAATATATATACAACATTTGAGAGAGGACGTGCCTCTTCAAATGTTCTCAAGTCGGCCACCACCAAGAGTCGGCCACCAATAATAAATGACTTCCTTTGTATGGAAGATTGCGTCTCATGGAGTATGATGTCGGCCTCTTTTAAGATGCAACTCTTCATTAACTAACACATATGAAATCGTGCCACTTGATGCTTATAAATTAAATAGCCCCTCTTGGCTATAATTTAATTTATCAATAGAAGTAAAGGAGACGGCTGGAAGGATGCGACTGAAGCTGCTATAAAACATCAACACCCTTTAGGCCTGAAATCAAGGACAAAACCCCTTAATTCCTATAACTGAGTTAGTGGACGAAAACCCCTAACTTAGGCAGACTTTAGAGACATTTTTGGCATTTTAGTGAAGATAAATCACTGCAGATCAGAGGAAGATTTCCGGCAGAATTAAGAGGATAAGTTCTACATTTTCTAAAATATATTCTAAGCATTAACTTTAAATTATTTAATAAGTTATTAAGTTGCAATTTATATGTTAAATTCATACTTATTAATTATGCAACTCTTATTGAGCTAGGGTTTATTATTTTTAAATAAATTAAGGCAGATTTTAGAATGGGACATTACAACCACATACATGCCAAATGCCAAGAAAAGGCAATCCCGTGAGCACATTTTCTAGTTGCAGGCTGTTGAAGGCACATCTTTGTTTTGCAGTCTGTTGTTTGTCTTTGTATGGAATGGGCATCAGGCATTTCCAGTCATGAATGGGCAGTTTACAGTCAGTTGCTGAGTTTTTGCTGACTCACCAAGTTTGAGTCAAATTTGGGTCTTCCGAGTTTTGTGGAGTCATGTGTTTTAAAACTATGGTTTAAACATGTATCTTTATTCAGCCTCTATATAAGATAGGGCTTGCTTTTATATGCACTTGACTTCCCTAACTTCATCTCCCACCCCTTATGTCCCTATTATATTGAGCTCTTACCTAAGCCCTGCGACAATCCATCATTCACATGATTCAATCTCATAAAAAAACAAACAACATTAAATGCCCCCATGTCCTGCTCTTTCCACTTACCAAGAGAGTGAACTTTTCCATGCTACTTGTGGAAAACAGAATTGGCCATGAAACATCATTGAATGTATGATTGTAAGCTATGTTATTGGTTCGGCCTCCTGAACCTACAGGATCGGGTCCGATCCGGCCTGAATATGGATTTGGGGTTTGGTTCATGGGGGGTTTGTCTAGGGCTCTTCAAAATGATTGTGGATTCGTCTAAGACAAACCTAGGTGAACCTGTCATGAATATCCAATATATTTTCTTCTCTGCAGCAACGAACCCTCGTTTTTCCTCTGTAAATCATGCCCTAAGCTGAAATTGATCAACCAACACGTAGAAGAGTTCACTAGAGAGGTGTGTGATAGGAAGTGCGTTTCCATAGGCAAGTGCAAGATGGTCCTTTCGAAATGTGTTCGGAACAGAGCACTTGACTTGATCACCATTGCTTTCGTCGCTTGGACTAGGAGAGAAAGTGGCACTTCCATCGCTTGGACCACCTATGCTCATGCCTCTGCTCCTAGGTCTAGTGCTAGCTAAATCCGGGGAATGTTTTCTTTTAGGTTTTATGTTTTATGTATTAGGTTAGAATTTAGGTTTAATTTTTAATTTTTCATTTATTTTTACGTTTTAAAATGGAATTTGAATTAAGGTTAAAATTAGGAGGTTTATATATTAGAAAGAATTATTTTTATTATTTAAAGTAATAAATTTTAATTGTAAATGTAATTTTTAATTATATTATTTTATTAAATTTTCGTTCATAATTAATATTGCATAAATATAATTAAAATAATAACTATTATTTAATCAAATTTTCACATATCTCAGACATATTTTTAATTTTATATAGATTTCTAATGCTACTTTTAATGGAAAAAGGGTAAATAATATTTAGAAAGGAAAAATGAGAGTTCTTATGGTATTGACTATGATAGTTATAATTTTATTATTATATTATAATATTGTATAAGACTTATAAGATTTATAAGTATAATATTATATTGTATAAGACTTGTAAGTCTTATTATAGATTAAAATATGTATATATTTTTGATTTTTATATGTTTTTGTATTAATGAACCCAACCCCAAATATTCTTTTTGCTTGAACCCGCAAACTGAACCATTGAATCCGAACTGGGTTCGGTAACTTAGATTGTAAGGGATGGCCTCATCACCATTATTGTTGAGTATATCTACCAGAGGCCTATTTTCTTCACCAACATTTATCAGCATTTCCTTTTTCATCTTCTTGGGTGAAATAATCACAATCTTAGGAGGGAGGTGCAAACCTAGGCAAATAATGCATTTTAGAAATCTTCAGAAGTTCATATGGATCATATCTATATCTTCATCCGTTGAGCACCAGAGAAAAGGCAAAACCAAGCGCAGATAGTCCCTTAGCTGTCTTATTGCAAACTCAAGCCACCTAGCCACCTTACAAGGAGGTATATCAATGCCAAATACCATCCACAAGTTTTGGAGGAAGGATTTCTTGTTTCCATGGTTGAGATTTGTTTCAGAACCCTAGATATCGCTCAATCTACCCAGCACCCAATTACTCGAGAGCTTCACCTTTTCTCCCTGTAAATGATTCTTAGAAGAAGCTCACAACTCTAGGCCTAGTCTATAAAGAGAACCCATATTTTCCTGTAAATACAAGTGCCTCTATTCTGATACAGATCCCTTGCAAGTCTGGAGGAAATGGTAAAGTATTCAGCCATATAACCCAGATACTTAGAGCATAGGAGTTTTGAATACCAGAGGGAAGGCTCATTTCTTATTGCTGATCTAGCAACTATTATAGGAAGCATCCGGAAAATTAATAAGAACACCGGAGAGGACTTTCAAAACCCTTTTCTGGAAAGGTGCATTGTTTACTTAGTTATGTGCAACCAGCAGCAGCAAAACAGGAGGGAAGTGCTTGACAACTGTGTTGTTCAGCTGGTTAATAATTTTCACCAGCATGCTCTGCATAAAGGTCATGGAGAAGCTTCTCTTATCAGAGCCAGCCAAATGAAGGTACGCTGATCTCTTGTAGGAACAGGGTGAATCCCAACCTGATTTAAAACAGTAAACTGTGCAGGCTGAGAGTTCATTTAAAGTTATTGTCATGGGTTCTCAATGGACAGTCACAGTCTACAGACCCCAAGCAGTACGAGCAGTACCTACCTTGCAAATTAACCCTTCTATGGTAGAAGAAAACACATCACAATATAAACTAGGAGTAAATGACTCAAAACATGGCCTTGCTTAATGGCTGGCTCATTTTTGGTCCAGAACCATGTGTTGAATAGCTGATCAAATTTTGATCACACCCATGGCTGGATGCTCGAATGTTAACATGATTGTTAGTTTGAGAATCAGAGAATGGCCATGGGTTGGACCAGTTACTACATCTTTTGTTCGCACAGGGGTTCAGTAGGTAGGAGATGAAAAAGCTGTTAGTAGCTGGAGGCAGTACCCTGGTTGTTTTATCTCTACTTACTTCATTGTATGTTTATACTTATAGGCTTATTTTAGCTCAGTTTATGGTTCTCAACTTCCCGGGAAGAAACTAGAGTTTGAAAACACAAACAGATGTAGATAACAAGACTCAAGATTCTATCGATTCTGAGTCAATTTGGATAAATAACATAGATTAGTATGGGTTGGCATCTCTGATTACCTGATTAGAGTAAGAAGTAATTTTTCTCCAGAGAAAAATCATCATACAATTTTGTGTATGTTAACTCTAAAACCAAATCAAATTTCTAAGGGGAGGGCTTTTAATGTTTTTGATTGTTTAGAATTAGCTATCTCAAGCGGAGGATACATTTGATCTTTGATAATATATGCTTATAAACAGTAATCTCATAAGTAGAATTGTTGCAAGGCATTTTCAGTAGTGATATGCTAGATACTTATTTTTTCATTCTATTTGTTTGATTAATAAATGCTTTTTAAATTTTTTTATTTCACTAGTTAGTTATGAGATTTTTGTTTATGAAAGGTCACGTTTAGATGTCCCTTTGGCATTTTGTTGGTCTAGGCCCATAGTGGCTTGAATCTAGACCTTTTCCCTGAGGAGTCCCTATTGTTTTGAGTCTCTTGACCAGTCAGTTCAGCTAAATGGAATTTTGATTTTCATCCATTACATTTATTCAGTGTCACCAAATTTGGCAGTATTTGTTTCAATATTTTTTGATATGGATTTTTCGGACTGCATGCCAAGCCAGACAAATTTTCATTGGAATTAAAAATATTTGAAACCCCATATTTTGAAATTATTGATGTTTGAATTTCTACCTTGTTATTCTGCTTATTTTATAGTATTAATAATTCTGCTCATAAAGTGCTATTAAATTATATGTTTTATCTGTTCATATAAATTCCAAATCAAAGATTTTGGATTTTTGAATTTTTTTGATGTCCTGAACAAATATAATTTTAAAAACCTGGTAACTATGCTTTTATATGATTGACCAATATAGGTTTGTTAGTGGTGCAATTTTTGCTGTTTAAATCAAACTTATCAATTTGACATTTTATGGATTTGTAAGATCTGTTGGATGCCTTGTACATGGCTTTTTTCCTTCCATTTTATTCTTTAATTTTGTGTTTATGGGATGTAACTTGAGCTCACATAACAGTTATTAAAGAAAACCTCCTAAGCTTGTTTGAATATCTCTTTGGAAAAACTAAATACGGCTTTTCTGGACTCATGACATTTGGATCCATTGCATCAGAGCAAGAACAGAAGAATCTTTGAATAACTAAATACAGCTTTGCTCGGATTGATATCTGGGTACAGATGGACATCAGTACATTCATAAAAGAAAAAGCCATTTTTGTTCGAGACTAAAGAGAATATCAAGCACAAGTTCAATAGCCTTTAGAGAAAAGCCCATGTTTTCTATCTGACTAGTATCGGTGACAGATTATTCAACTTTTCTGTCTGTTGTGTTTGTCTCAGACATAGTTGCCAGTCTCAACATGAAAGCAATCATTGTCATTTTGGTGGCAGGCAATGCTTTTCCTAGTAAGGAAAACCAACTCTGCATTTGTGATCTCTTTATGGAAATCATCAATTAGAGAGGTTCTATTGAAGATGGCCTCATGACTGCACAAATGAACATTAATATGAAATACAAAGCTGTTTTCTGCTCCAAATGCAAACCATACATGCTAAGGGAAAGATGAATATGAGAGAACTAGTGTCAATCCAGAAATTTTGTCCAAAATTAAGAGTATTATTGTTGCATGGGATACTCTGCTGATTCCAAAACCAGAACTATTCAGGGAAAGAGTACTGGCCTAAATCATGTCATATAGTGCTGATATGATTGTCCATCAAAGGCCTTGTGATGATATTTTAGTTGTTCTAGCTCTCTAGTTGGATTTCATTAGCTTGAGTGTTTTGACATAACTCTCAAATTGAGTGCACCATTTGAAGGAAGAAGTCTTGAATCTAAACAGATTTATCATAGGTCAGGGAAGTAAACTATAATATGACAATATTATTAATAATAACAAAAATATGGATAGTGAAAACATTATCAATAATTTTATTATTAGTAATGTCTTTCTTCCTCATCCTATAATGAATCACCGAGTATGATCTGATACGTCGATGCAAAAATAACATATATTTATTTCCAGAAGCATACTAATTCATTTGCATGGACTGTGGAAAAATCATTTTTACTAATGATAATGTTGTTGGTAAAGAAATATTTATAATAATATTATTGATAATAGCAATGATATTGATAATGAAGACATCATCAATCAAATTTATATTACTATTAGAATCAAAATTATCAATAATGTTAACACATCAATGGTAAAGTTGTTTTTTTAACAATTTCTAACCCTAGTACAACTTGTCTTCTCTAAAAGCTTTAAAATATTATTTTTGTTGAATTAAGACCTTTTCCACATATGGAGTATATTTTGTAAATGAATTACTGTTGGAGATTTTTTGTTGAAGCACTTTCTTTGGTAAATAAAAAAGAACCTCCTTTGATCTCGTTTCCTTGGACATTTGGCATGTTCATAGTTTATGGTTAGCTAGGAGCACTTTAGAATGCATGCATGAAGAACTAGTAGTGGTCGATTGAAGTTATTCAACGTTGTCTCTGCGTTTTTGAGTTGGTTATTTTCAGTAACTAGTTTTAATCATAACCTTTTCGTTTGATTATAAATTTTCTCTAGGATTGATTCCATGCCATCTTCATCAAAATCTACCTTATGTTCAGTTGATTATTTCTTATCATTGTCCAGAATATTGTCAATAAATTTTTGTTTCTTGACATTCTCAGCAATAATAATTCTTTTCCTTGCATATGCAGCATTTTAAAAACATTGTCTTTAGTTTATCTGTGACAAGTTTTGGTGGCTGGTACCCAGAAGTAGATACTTCCGAGTCTCTTTTTTGCAATAAGGACTCAGGTTCCTTGTAGTGAACACTACTATCAGGGGATGCCTTCATTATTGATGCTTTATTGCAATGAATATCAAAGGATGTCTTGGGACATGTTTGATGATGGTTGGAACAGCAGAAGACATAGAGCATCACCAGCCAAAACTGATGCTGAATCCACTGTTCACATGGTTGAATAATCCTTGGCCTAACCACCGAGGACTATGCTAGAAGATAAGCCCTTTCACTCTGGGGCATGCATTTATGTGGTTTTTGTGAAGGAGAAGCCGACTTGGCTGACCTAACCCAATTCCGCTCAAGTGGCCTACGAATCTTAGTTCAATGTGTGGGCCATTTGACTGCCTGCCCTATTGAAGAGTGCAAGCAAATCACCCCAGAACTACTAGACATGCAAAATCACCGACAATTAGTCTAACTTATAATTGTTCAGGTTCCAGTGAACTGAAATCCTTCTCAGCTTGTCTAACTTAAATGTAGGCAGTTAGGCCCTGGTAAAATGTAATTCTCTTCAGTCTGACTTGCAATTAATGATTCCTGGGGGCCAAGTGTGAATGCAAGATATATGCTATTTGCACTGATAAGAAAATTACTAGAGAAGAGATAATTACAAAGGCTTGTGGAGCCATGAAGTAAAATGCTTTTGAGTGAATATTAGAAAAGGAACATAGAATGACTTGTAATTTTTTGTTTTTTTTGACACAGCATTCCCTCAATTCTGGCATTCAGAACTGCTGTATTTTTAAATCATAACTACCTTGTGATCTATTGTTGCATGGTATTCATTAAATGTGATTTTGTTTCATTATAGACATCGTGATTAATTTTTAACATATGTTCACTGTAGTGAAACAAAAAAGGTCTCCAGATTTGAGGAAGTACGTATTTATAAGGATTCAGTTTCACTAATGGTTATAGTTGACTCCTTTTTATACTCCAGGATAGATATTAGATAGTGTATGAAGTTATTCATTATTTTCTTGGCCCCTACCTGCTCAGGTTTTTGTGGCGGACCAATGATAATTTTGCTATTTCTCGACATTATAGACGGTTTGATGTCTTTGATGAAGCTGAGGCTAATAAAGCTGCTGGAAAGTATGATAATGCATCCATTGATGCTCAAGTAGAGTTCTATAGGAAGGAAGGCTTGACTCATTACAATTCATCCAAGTTACCAATTACAAGTGGTTCGTATGTCTCTTAAACTTTTCTTTCTGTTTGCAATGTGAAATTGGATGCTTTTAGAGAGGGCTTAACTGCATTGTTAATGGGTCCTTTGAATAGTTGTGGCATCAATATTGGATGGATTTATCACAAATAATTATTTCTCATTTGCTTTGTAGACGTTCCTGAAGGGTGTGTGATTATACGGGAGCACACCCCAATCACAAATTTATTCACATGCCTTTGGTTCAATGAAGTTGATCGATTCACATCAAGGGATCAGATCAGTTTTGCTATCGTTAGAGATAAAGTTATGGCTAGACTTAACTGGAGAGTCAACATGTTTCTTGATTGTGAACGACGGAATTTTGTTGTACAGGTAAACTCTATATCATGTGATGCTTACTTTCCCTGTTTTATCTTCATGAATGGGAAGAAACAATTGTAGTCTGAGGAGAGCCTTTTTCACCATCTTTCTTCTGCTTCTGTGCTTCTTGACTGTAGTTTTCAGGTCATTAAACCCCCATAAGCTTTCCTTGAAAATGACATTTTTTGGAAGAATTGAAAGATTCTCTCTCCCTCTCTCTCTCTGCTATTCCTTTCAACCATGGGAGTATGTATCATTGTGTGCTCATACACGATCCCTTTATGACCGACATTGCAGGCTTATCATAGGGATGTTTTGGAGAAGAGAATCTCCAGAATGACGCCTCCCCCACTGCCAAAAGTTGAACCCAGCAGAATATCATTGGATGAGCCATCCAAGAAATCATCAGATGACAAGGTTCCGGAGAAAGTTCCAAGAAGCTCAGGCAGAAAGGGATCTTCAAGACATGGTAGGGATAAAAGATCAGCTAATGCAAGACACCGGAAAGCTAAGATTGGCAGCAAAGTTGCCGAATCTAGTTAAGGAAGCATTGTAAATGTTCGATAGTGGCAGATTATTCATTGACAAGCTTGATTTCATGAAGCTGATTGCAGAGAATTCTTGGAAGGTTGTCATCTCTGTATTGCAGACATAATTGCTGCCACATGGAAAGCCTGCAGAAGCATTGTGTATTGTAATTTTTTTACCATTGCTGAGGCATTAATTTTGGATGGCCTAGTGCCGCTTTTGTGAAACACATTGAAATCTATTCTTTTCCCATTTTTACTATTAAGAAAATGTACCATAATATTCAATACAAATAATTTTTTTGAATCTTCTCATGTTCAGTGCATAAAATTTTGTAGCCTTATTTTCACCTTGTTGGAAAGAGATCTCTCTTATGGAGACACAATGTAAACCCTCTACTGAAGGGTAAGCTGTATTATAAGATGAGTCCACAAAGCCACTTATGATCGATAGTAATTAGTTTTTTTCTAATTTTATTTTGGCAAGTTTTGACTCATTAAATGCACAGAAATGATCGCACATGTTGGAGTTTCTATGAATTAGGGAGAATGAATTTCCATATTAGCAGTGTTCAAAACTACGTCAGCAACTAGAACCAACTGGAAACTGGAAGTGTTTGAAAAACACTGTAATACTACATCAGCATAAAACAATAGTTTTTTTTATTTGAGTTATCACTCAAATGACATTATGACGTTTTAAGCAGTCATGAATTCATGATTAGTAGTTGCGATTTCAAGTTTTAATTTATTGAGCAAAACTCTAATTGAGTTAATGTGAAGTGGTATGATGTTTTGTTTTTGATGAAATATGTTTTAGATGTCTATTTGTTTTTGTCTTCTTGGTGACTTCTTTCACTGAAATGTGAACAGTATGATAATTTGTAAATGTTATGAAGACAGGTTAAAACAGATAGAATCAAAGACATGCCAAAGACATTGCTGACTTGATATAGCCATCACTATATAATTTTATTTATTGTAGCCTCTCAAGCAGAGGTTTTAATTGTGCTCGGCATGGAACATTCCCTTGACGTAGAACATGCTGCTGTGAGATTTGAATTTGAACTCTTGTAAATGTCAAAAGAACACTAAAAGACCAAATTGTTGTTGCAGCCTATCTCAATTGGAGGTTTGAGATTGCTTTCATAGACATTTAAACTTAGAAAGATACCTCAGTTGGAGGTATTCTATTATGCTTTCATAAACTTAAATCGATACAGAGAAATCATTTTACTCTAGTTTCATGAACTTCATTGGATAATGGATACGGAGCAATCGTATTACTCTTTAGTCTGCTTTCATAAATTATTACTGAGCAAACATATACTAATTACTCGTTAGTCTCCTTTCATAAACTTAAATTGATACTTAGCATTCATATTACTTCTAGAATTCTCCTGATTGGTGAAAGCTATAACAGTGGTACCCTTGCTGAATTCGTATTGCAGGATCTGCATGCAGTTAAACTTAATATATACTCTTCTGCATTATTACATGTTCCATTCAAAAAGTCTTAATGGTTCAATCAACAGGCTAATGAGCAATAGTTAATTTGTCATTCAGCAAAGGCTTGTCGGAAAACTTATTGAAGCCTCTGCATAATAGTGTAAGGATGTGATGGCTATAGATGTCAGAAACTAGCACTAAATTTTGGCTGGATGATGATGAGCAGTCACTACTCACGACTTAAAAGGCAATCACAGCATTACACCAAACATGTTCTTAGAAATAACGAGATGAATCCCTGTTTATGCTCTATTTCACATTGCGCCTATTATTTTTACATCGCATAATTTGTGTAAGATGCAGGTTTGTTGATCTTACTTTGATTGGCATTTAAACATTATGAGGCAGCTGAGGATCCAATGCATGCTCTAATTTCTATTGTGTTCTTTTGAAGAATATTTACTTAAATTCGTGTAATAAAATCACACGGTTGTATTAGAAGCAAATCACATCTTCTAATTGTTTGCAAGCCTATGTTTTCAAGAATCTAAGGCTTCTTATATGCATCTAGAAGTCATCTTCTTTCAAATATTATCAAGTTGAATTATGCTCAATCTTGGTGTTTTCTGTAGTACCTCAGTGGGTTACTTTGACAATGAAATAAATTAGCCGACCAAGAGAAGAAATGCAGTAAGTTACAGATCTAAACATTAACATTAGAGAGAACACATTTCATATGACTTCCTAAGAAACCAGTTTTGCTGATTCTGGATTCTATTGTGTTCCAATTTTTTCGTCGATGTTTTGGATCACACTCTGTGATCCATCATCAGGATAGAGAGATTTGTGTTCCTAAGAAACCCTTTCGGGAAAAACCCAGTCTTCAAGCATAGTCAGTATGTGTTGTTCAATAACATAACAAAGTATCAGTACTCTATCAAGAGTGAGAGAGGAGACTTTCAATTACTGGCTTCATGGAATCAATCCAATAACATATTCCACATTTTTAACAAATGCTTTCCAATCTAAGAATAATTTAGCAGCATTTAAAACATATACCCATGGCCACATTGTAAGTCACAACCATGAGCAACAAGAGATCAACTATGAAGAGAATCAGATGGTATAATCCAATAGCTACATGTGCCTCCTTCAATAGCACCAATGCGTGTACCTAATAAATAGGCAAGTCCCAAATTAAAAATGAACGATAGTTTTCAATGCCATATGCTAGAACCATGGGAAAACATGCCACCCAAATTAAGGACAAAGTCTCGGACGAATTCACCTTCTTAACGAGATTATTTCATGGTTTGGAAAAAACATTGTTAATTTTCTAGTCAACACCTAACCCCCTCTCTTTATGCTCTTTACCGAAAGTAACAATTTGACATTTTACTAGTGTCAAAGTCACATTTATGACTTTCATGACACTAAGTATTATTTACAACTTGTAAGTGTAAATTACAAAGTGGAATGCCTATTTCCATGTGAGCACATGAGTAATAACAATTACAACAAATATGAAAATTAGAAATACAAATTAGACAGCTAATTTTAACATAGAAAATCTTCAATTTTTTAATTAATGTTGAGTGACATTCTACAATAACAGCAAGGGGTGGAGTGTAATGATGTGAGTGTGTTAACAAAAGTTCTTACTTTCCATGATAAATTTGGCAGCCATTTATATGCCATAATATTAATATTTAAATGAAAGAAAAGACCTATTTGAAAGTTCAAATTTAAAGATTGATCATTTAAAAAAAAGTTTTAGTCAAGAAAGAAAATATTTTGATGTCTTAATTAAAGTTGAGAATTTAGACACAAGCCAGTGAAGATATAAACTTAAAATAATTAAATAACTAATTAAACTAAAAATATAGAAAAAAACATAAATAAAATTTTAAACAATATAGATTCAACAAAATTTATGTGTTCACTTATATAATAAATACAATCATTCTAACATAAAATAAAGTAATTCTTAAATAAATAAAATAACTCTGATATCTCTTGATATTTTTAAAATAAATATATTTAAAACATGACCAATAATTTTGTAGCTTTTTCTCAAAATTTAGCTGAAAATTTTGTACTATTTTGGGAGATGAGAAAGAAACAAACATGGCATTCTTCATGGTAGCTTTGAACTTCTAATGTGGACAAAATTTAAATGAAATACCTTTTCATACAAAACCTCCGAAGTACATTATTTTAGCAGATGGTGACATTTATCTACTTCGTTTTGCATACACTCTTGTGTTGTGAATAATACAATATCAATATTCCATGTCTTATGACAAAACAGTGTCTTCCATGTCTATTTTAAAATAGATGTGAGTGTTTTCTTTTTTATTATTTTAGTTTTTTATGGTGAATTTTATTTGTGTTTTGTTTTTTGATGGTTTATAAATAGAATAGTTATATATTGAATTTTTGGTTGTGGATTCATTTTTTAATATCTTTGTTGAAATGTGTTTTGACATGTCAACACATTGGAATGATAAATAATCTTCAATTTGAAAGATGTCTAGTTTGAAGAGTCTTCATTTGATTTGCAAATAGCTTGGAATTTGGAACACTTAAGTAGGAGAGAAGTTTGGCAATCTCATTCAAGGGGCTCGAGTGAAAGGCTAAGAATTATAAGGTTTAACAACCTATGATGGTACAATCGTTTGACTAAAGTCTAAAGTTTCTTTGATTGCCTTTAAATTCAATTTGATATATATGTTTCATGTATTAGTGATTTTAGAGGCTAATGATAGTACAAATTTTAAAATCATTACTTCCACAATCCAAAAGTTTTTGAATAAAATTGAAAGATTGACACCTTTTAAACTTTCTTATCAACATATGGAGGTTTTAAATTACAAATCACAAGAAAAAGTGAACAAAAGGTCTTAATTTTCTAGCTCAATTAGAAAGATATGATAATTTTGCTTTTTATGATAGCAATGGACCTTTTAAGGGTAAAATATAACTGGAAGTTGAAAAGACAACTAAATTTTCTACTTTAATTTAAAAAGTTGATAACAATGTGTATCTTATAATTAAGATTATAGTCTAAAGAAATTTACAAACATATAAATTCATTACGCATTCATGAGTAAATTCAACCCTATCACGATTTTGCGGGAAAATGTGTTCATGAATTTGAAGAAATCTAAAAATTAGAATAATTGTACATAAAATCTCTTTAAAATGTCTTATACAAAAAATAAATCATCACATTTGCACATATAAAACCCTAAACTAAAAAAAATAAAAATTCAAATAATATAACCCTATTCTAATAGTTGTAGAAAAAAAAGTGGGAGAAGGCAAGGTTTAGAGAATCTAAGCCTATTTTTTCCATATTTCGTACACCATTCAATGGTGCACCAATTTTGTTTTCAAATTGCTCTTGACATAACTCAATGTATTGCAACAAATATGCAAGATGGTGCAATCTTCAAAGGAAAGCTGAACCACAAAACCCAACAACCAGATGTGCAACACATTGAATAAATGACTTTAGTAGTTTGTGTTAGTATGAGTAGAGTCATTATCATACCTAGTTAGCTAATCACCTTTCTAGGATTGACCTATTCACACTTGGCTTAAGTTTACTTAGGTTTTCTATTTTTTTTGTCTCACTTCATATGATTGAGACATGTGTCCTCATAACTTGAAACTCTTATTGACACTTGCTCACCCACTTGTCAAATGAGCTCACAAGTGACCTTTGGAGGGGTCGTTAGAGTTTCACTCCATCTCATCTCCTCATCCTTGCCTATATAAGCAAGAATTGATCTTTGTGTTGCACACTCTTCATTTCATATTTGATAGACATACTATTGTGCTTATTTTGTTCACTTGTAGAAATTTCTTTCGAGTTTTCTGATCTTGACATTCTCCGACATGATGTCAGAGCCATGAGAACATGTTCCTTCTTACATTAAGATGACTCCCACACATAGCCTTATCAACAGAGCGTTATAGAGCCAAATGGACAGTGCCACCCATTCAAAAGACCTACAAAACGAATAAATACCTTTCATTTTGTCAATTTTGATAAATTTTTATTTTTTCAAAATTTTGATCACTAAAAGTTGTAAAAAATCATTTTATTTTTTTGGGTAGAGGACCACTCTGTCCTCTGCTCATCTGCTCGTTAAGGTAGATTTTTTTTTAGCTACAGGAAATATTGTTGCATATTTGGCCTATTCAGCCTATTTGGAAGGTTTCAATGGTTATTGCAAGACAACTGTTTAGCCTATTGGCATGGTTCGTGGAAATTTTGAGCTCTTTGTTGTAGGTGCTCAAAGATCAATTAACATTTTGTGAAGACTCAAAATTGTGGATCGCCACCCATAGTTTTATTGCTCCTGTTGAGCATTCCACTCTCTAGAGGCGTAACAAGTAACTCTTGGGTGCTATTAAAAGTTGTTGGTACTGCAATTTTCTTATTGTCTTCATTACCAGTACAGGTTTCCATTGCACAGGCAAGCTGATCCAAACGAATCCAACCCTTCGTGGCCTCCATTTGTTGGATCTCTGTGGCTAAATTCCATCAACCTGCATTATAATGCGAAGATGCAGCTTAACCGCACAACCTCCAATCCACTCCAGCCGCGGCCTTCACCTGCTGTGGAATGGTGCGACAGACTTGTGGAGGGTCGAGCTTGCTTGGGAGCTAAGGAGCCATCTATTATTTATTGCTGTACCCCTTTCATTCTCAGCTCCTTACGACCTCCAGCCCATAAAGGAGGGTGCAGATCACAGCTATCAGTGCGACCTCCAGCCCATTCCAACCCATGACCTCATTGCCCTCGCACAACGGTAACCAACCCACAAGTTTGAAGGCATTTTCATGAGTAGACAGGCCGCTCAAGAGGTATTCACGACGCGGCCCATATCAGGATCCCCTACTGGTCAACATGCCTCTCACACCTATGCATGTATTGGTGTTAACATGAAGAATAGCGGAGAACTCTTCACAACCTTTTTTACCCCCTTGTGTGGCGTAAAGATCTACATGCCACACTGCTGCTTTGATTTGTTCCAGCCATCCCTCCAGTGCAGCACACTGCTGCTTTGATTTGTTCCACCCAGCCCTCAACGCAGCAACTTGCTCCAAACATTGGAGTACCAAAGCTCCATTTGTCTTGCCAAAGAAGGCACCGACATCAGTATCAACGGTTTAGTGCGACTCTGCCAGACTCCACTTGGCGAAAAAGCTAGACTCTTGTTCGATAGACCAAGTAAACCTCCTCTACATTGGCCTTCAATAGAAGTCCTCATCCAACCATCATGACGTGGTTTTTCCATCATATAATTCATCTATTGGATGTTTACAATGTGTGTATTTGTTTTTAACACTTAATTGTCAAAATTTTGTAAAGGGATGGTCAATTTTTTTCCTTACAGGTGTTTTTTAAAATTTTTGATGTAATTTGTAAACGGAGAGGTGTTTTCTTTGAGTGTGAATAGTTGTTGGAAAGCTGGTTCTGGTGTTGATGTTTTCACATCGACACGTTTTGGAAATTGTGTTGTTTTAATGTTTTTTTAATCCTTTGAAGTCAACTTTATAAGCAAATTTCAACGGGGCATAACTTTCACCCCGTTCGAAATTTTGCATCTTTTTTTGATTTCTATCAGAATTTTGCAAGGAATCTAATTTTGCATGTAAAATCAAGATCTTGGTTGCCATTTTTTTCACAAAATTGTAAAAAATATTTGTGAGTTATAAATGAAAGATTTTGGCATTCGATCTTTCACAACTTGTAATTTTTTTTTGCACATTGTTCTAGTATGGCTATAATCAACACTAACCATTTTTTTTGGGGGGAGGGGCTCTCTGAATCAAAGGATAAATCTTGGTGTTTTTGCTTTTGAGTTTGTTGATTTATGTAATAATGTCTCTCACACTAAATCTCTTTCACTTGAGTATTCTTCGTAATCCTCCTAATAAATGGAAAATCAAATATGGGCATTGTGGAAAGAAGAGACATACAATAGAAGAATATTGGTTTCATCAAATTGAGGAACTCAAAAAAAATGTTTTTAATTATGGGCCTTACCTGATCCTCTAGTTCCAACACATGCATAAACATCATTTAGTCTCACTCAAATATCTTGTAAGACATCATCATTTGGAGATGAACAATGTTATCTGATGACTTGCATTGATATCTCATTTCCCATATCATCTGATGCTACATTTGAATCTGGTGTTTTCATTCACGAGTTCCAATCATTATTTGCATTAGGTTATTGCTTTTGTCATTCTAGATCCACCACATAGGGATGCATATCTACCAAAAATCACATGTTTGTTTGTAGAATCCTGGATTGTAAATTTGGATGAAACTATTGAGGATATTCGTATTCTATTTGATGATAGCTTTGATGAAGTTGCATCACCATTGCCATCTTTGGATATTGCTCTTATCTCGCCTACATCAACTTCTATCATGAAAAATTATGCAAAAATTCATGAGTTATCATCATCTGCAATAGTATTAGATTAACATCGGTCCAAACATAACCATACATTCATGGTCCCTATTTTAGAATCTTCTATGGTACCCGATCCATCTTATTAGCATTTGTCACACATCAAATTTGGCTTGCAGATCTTTGAGCATCATTCAAAGGCATCATTGACATCTTTTTAGTCTTTGGATCACGTTCATCATTTAGAGACAAACTCATCTTACTTCTGCATATTCCTATTTGGAATAAGAAGTTATTTTGCACATAATTGCGGTGTTGTTTCTTCCTAAGGGGAGAAATGTTGTTCAATCTTCATGGATCATCTTTGGTATCCAGTGTCGAGCATCTACCAACACTACATGAATCATTATAAGGGGAGGTTGCATGGTTTCTCTTCTCATCTCAGTTTTGGGAGGAATCATTTCCTCACATGGAGTTCATCACTTCACATTTTCTAGAGGGGTCACATGACCTCTCTTTTCTCTCCTATGGAGGGAACATCCATTGTATTTTATGCTAGAAGTAGTCCTTGGGGGGTCATCAGGTGTCCTCCCTCTATCACTTATCTTCTTCACTTGTACTTTTCATTTCATTGCATCATTTCTCTTTTAGAGAGGGGTTTCTATTTCCGATTGGGTTTTTCTCCTTTACTTCATTTTATGATATATTTGTATATGAGTACCTATCATAGTCTAGTAGTTGAGACTCATCTTTAGTGAACACATTACTCCCTAAGTTGCACTTAGGGGGGTGTTAGTGTAAATAGAGTCATTATCATACCTAGTTAGCTAATCACCTTTCTAGGATTGACCTATTCACACCTAGCTTAAGTTTACTTAGGTTTTCTTTTTCCTTTGTCTCACTTCATATGATTGAGACATGTGTCCTCATGACTTGAGACACTTGTTGAAACTTGCTCACCCACTTGTCAAGTGAGCTCACAAGTGTCCTACCTTTGGAGGGGTAGTTAGTGTTTCACTCCTACATTCTCACCTCCCCATCCTTACCTACATAAGCAAGGCTTGATCATTGTATTATACACTCTTCATTTCATATTTGATAGACATACTATTGTACTTATTTTGTTCATTTGTGGAAATATGTTTTGACCTCTTTGATCTTGGAATTCTTCAACAATTTGAAGTGCTAAAAGTATATTCTATGAAGTCACTCTCAAATTCATCAAACCTCATGAATTAAATGTACAAAGTGAGATAAAACATGCTTAGATATTTTAAAATCACAAAAGGGAAACAAAAGACAAAATAGGATAAATAAAATGGTATTCTATTACTTCCAAAACATTTCCAACCCCTTACAAAGAGTTTCAATTATAAATATATAGGTTTGTTGGGTATGAGAATGTTACAAAATTTTCCTTTCCAAAACTAAATGAGACAATACAAAAAGAATTCCGAAAATAATTTTACTTTATGTTTGATGTCTATAATTTTATTATTATTGACAAAAAAATTGACATGCAAATGCATGTCATACGACTTGTGCAAACTTCTAACTATCTTATGTAGTTTTCTAGGATTTATGTCCATTCTTTTGATATTTGACAAAATTATCCAAAACTATATGTACATGATTAGGATCAAGGCCATCTAAATACACAAACTTTACATTTTGATAAACACATTCACTAGTCTCTCATGTACTTGCCTAGACTCAACCATTTCCTTTTCAAACTACTTGAAAAAAGTCCCCATTCTAATCAATCAGTTGATTGGTTTGCATCAAATCCTATCCTTCTTGACCACCTCTTCAAATTTATTTTTCATAACTTGGGTTGAATTAACATTATATTTCT
The DNA here is from genome assembly GCA_007258455.2 of Sequoia sempervirens. Classification (NCBI taxonomy): domain Eukaryota; kingdom Viridiplantae; phylum Streptophyta; class Pinopsida; order Cupressales; family Cupressaceae; genus Sequoia; species Sequoia sempervirens. The sequence continues at coordinate 351,731,762 of VDFB02270651.1, read as the reverse complement.
CATCATATAAATAACAACCCATTCCTTCCACAAAAGCTACATATTATCAAACACATTATGAGCCATGACATATGCTTTTTTAAATTTATTCTTGCAATTATTCAAAAATTTTATGTAGTATTTACTAACCTCCTGTAATGTAGAAAAAGGGATCCTAGGTCCTATTTATGCAAAAAACCTAGGATGTAAGGGGCCTTTTTCCAAGTTACATTAAGATGTAGGTCAACAAGGTGTATATATTGACTATCAACCATGAAGGTAAGCCAATAAGATCTGGATCTACATCTGATTGAGGGTGGGAATAGATTGGAAGTGATTTGGAATGATTAAAAAATTAGACTAGATGCCCTAATATGTAAATTGCAAGATCCCAACAATTGACAAACAAAAACAACAGTTTGCAGGTGGATCCAAAAAGTGCAAAGTGATATGTACCAACCTAGAAAAGCTTGTTTCAGCCACTATAGAAGGACAATGCCAACCAAGGGTGTATGGGTCCTTGATAGGGGGTCCTGCTCAACTTTTGGGGTCATTTAGTGGTAGATATGAGATTTCCATTTCCACTTGCAAAATTTTTATAATGTTGTCGAATAATTCTATAACTGATTTTCTATGGTTTGAAAACCTTTAGGGATTTGAATGCAACAATGGAGAATTTTTCTATAATCTTCCTTTAATCCTCTTCAACTTGAGATCTATACATTCAAAAAGAGAGGAAATTTTGGGCCAATTTAGGGGCTTTCCTCAGTCAAACCCTGTGTAAGGGTTTCCACTTCAACAATGGAAATGCTAATGATAAAAATGATAATTAAAAGGAATTAATGATGAATGAACAAAATGATGCAACTCACCACCCTACAATGGCTTCCTTGAAGGACTGAAGTCATACAAATTGTAACAACCTTGACATTCTTTTTAGTAAAATTTCAAAGTTTTCACCTTAAGTGAATGATCCAAGATGCCACAAAATAGCAATTAAATTTTTTCTTTTTGATAATGTAAATTACATGCACATTTGAAATAATAACTATTCCAAACTTCCATTGCATTTCATTGTAATATCACAAATCTTTCTGTAACATAGCTTTCATATTGAATAAACTCAAGTTTATCATTCACAATTACATTCTTCCATACAAATGGGTACATGATACATACATAGCTCCTGTGAGCTTCATTTGGAAATAGATATACAAACTGGTCTTGATGTCGCCACATTGGTGCATACATTCTAGATGTCTTCGCTCCCTGGTGCATACACTCTAGTTGTCCCCAATATTGGAATAGACATCTGCAAACCTTGACTGCCAATTGATGAGGAGAAGCATCACTCAAGTGCTTTTCTGCCAACCATAGACTCAAATGTAGTCCCTCACACATTTGCCACATATGATAAGATGGCCCTACCCTTCAATGAAGAGATTGGTTGGTGAAACCCCATAATAGTAGCCTATTTGAGCTTAGTGTTGTGTCCTACATAACTAGAACCTAATCATATGGTAGCTACACCTATGAGTATGAAAATATTGAACTAGAATGCATAAAAGGAACATGGTGAATTGACAGTGCAACAAGTGGCAAATTACACTACTTTGGACAAAGTATTCTCACCCAGTATTTTGAGTGATAGTCATCCTATTCACATACACTACAATAGCTTGGTTTGGATTATGACCTTTCATGTACTATGCTTAGGAAATTTCCTTCCATAGGTAATCATTAACCTCAGAAATAACGTATTCCCCTTTTTCCAAATCACAATGGTTTCTCTACCAGTAAGGCATAAGCATAAGTTACCTCCTTCAATAGATAATCTAATAACAGATATAACATAATAGATTTTCTAGTCTATAAATTAACTTTGCATAAACAACTTAACAAGCTATTCTCTTCACTAGACAATCTAATCCCAGGAATAACCTATAATCTAAAGTATAGCTACATAAGCTTCATCTTATCATAGATTAAAATATTCATAAATAATTGACTCCATTCAGGAATATGTCACATCAATAAGTGATTCTTATAAGAGTATAATCTCATTAATAAGTGACCTCAATCGAAGAGCAATCATAACAATAAATGATTCTATTCGGGAGTGTAATTCTCCTTAATAAAAAGGGATATTCAAAGAGTAGAATCTTGTCAGCAATATAACTTCACATCGAGTATAAAGCAACCTAAATAGGTAACAAATTTAACTTAATAGGTAATCCCACCTATGGCTCCAATCAAGTAGCACTTCATAAACTCAAGTGATCAACTTAATCACATAGGTGAGTTTCAACCTTGGTATACCCTAATCTTGGGATAAAATCATTAATCAACAATCCGTCTAATTGTGTAGGTTAATCTTAACCTATGTGCTTTAAACAAATCTCAAATACATAACCCATCCAAGTAGGTTATTCTTCACCTATTGGTTTCAATAGGTGATCAAGTAAATTTTCCAACCTATTAGGTAATTCTTAACCTAGGGTTTTAATCATAAATCAAATATACTTCTCGACCCAAATAGGTTACTCTCAACCTAGGGTTTCATTCAATAGTAAAGTAATGATCAAGCAATCATTCAAGTATAGATTATCAATATGACTCATCTTATCATATCTTTCATACTATCACTGTTGATGTATTGCTAAACCTTATCATTCCTAAGGTTTCCTAGCATTATAAGCTAACAGTGTCAAGCCATTTCATGACATTGATACATTTCATCATATACATGTAGTGTAGACTATCTATGTATAGAAACATTATTTGAATTTACCATATAAGGTATATATGAGTATTAAATCATTCCCTTAAGCTATTCACGCTTTCATCAAATCTAGTATATAATACTATTGACGACATCCACTCCTTAATATGAAGCATGCAAAAACACCCACAAGAAAATCATAACATTCATGATTCTTTCCATTTCTATAAGAAAGTAGATCTTTACTCTATTTCAATTTGTGATATGAGGATTGTTAGTGTGGGTCGATTACGCTTAATCCATGATGAATTGAAGCACAATTTACCCAAATAAACCTGCATCTACCAAACAAGATCATTCAAATCAAAAATATTAAACTAAGCATTTGTATAAACTAAAAGTTACAAACTATAAAATAGTTAAATTCCTACTCTAACAAATTTGAAACTTATCCTATTTTGGAATTGGTGTTGTGTTGATGTGAAATGACGACCCTTTCCCAATCCCATGATTAGTGCGCCTATTTTAGTCAATTTTATGGAAGAGAAATGATGAAACCATTGTGATAAATGAATGAAAACCTAGTTCATGCTAAATTAAACATGATGCAAGCTAAGTTAACATGATTTTATGCTAAAAATGAACTAATTATGCAATTTCTAAGCTAATATAAGCTAATTATAAGCTAAAAAATGAAAACCCTAATTCATATACAAACTAAGATGGATGCATGGAAGCCATTAATGGATGCTCTAAGCTATTATGCAACTTAAAATTAACTAAAACAAGCTAAAAGTGAGTAAAATATGAGTGTGGATGTAAGTGAGTTGAACAACATAAGTTTGCAATTGAAAGATGGATCCATTTGTCTCCAAATAGTGTCCTATTTATGGGAGAGAAAATGAGGAATGAAGGGTTGAGATTGAAAAGATTAATCAATGGTCCAAGATGAAGGATATGAGAGGCATGGATCATGGATTCTCATCAATGAATGATAATGCATGATGGGATTTAATCAAGGGTTCACACTTCCCTCAAACAAACACACTTTTGACTTGCTCACATAGGTCAAAATTGACATGTTCAAAAGGTTAAAGGTTAAAACTTTCTTAAGAAGCTAAGTGAAAATATCCCTTTTTCAAATGATGGAGGAATAAGAATATTACTTGGAATATTCATTTGGGTGAGGAAAAAGACATTTTGCAAATTAAAAGAAAACTTTAATTGTGAAAAAAGAAGGAATATTCCCTTTTTAGAGGGAAAATTAGTTTAATTGCTAATTAAACAAGATTTAATCATGCAACTAGGGGATTTGGAAGAATAAAGTGATATTTATTAAATTAAATATTTAATAAATGTGGGGAGAGATGAAATGATATTTAATTAAATAACTTAGGGTTATTTAATTAAATAGGATGACTTAGGGAATTAAATTAAATGTTTTGATTTATTTAATTTAATAGGATGAAATGTTAGCACAAAGGGGGATGAATTAACCTAATTTTAATGAATCAGGTTAATGGATGAAAATGATGCAACCAATTAAATAACTAAGATAATTCAATCAATTAAGCGAAAAGAAGACGGGTTAAAGAACAAATGATGTTAGTAAATCTATTTCGAGTATGTGCTATTGTTTAGGACATTTTTTAGTGTTTACATTTTTCCCCTCTTTGAAGCAAGGTACCTGCTGCTTCAGTTCAAAGAATAACACTCTTCGGATTCAAATTGCTACTTAAATCCAAAAATAAAAAATTTCTAATTTTTTAGATGCCCCACTACTGAAGGATAAAGCTGATTCCCTGCCCCCTTGAGAAATTGGGCATAAATTTTGAATTTTGGGTTGATTTCTTGATGAAGGTTAAAAACTGTCCCAAGGGTCCAAAAAGGCTCTAGGATGCAAGAATTATGCCAAAAACACAAAAAATGATGCAAACTAGGTTCAAATTGGAAAAAATGGTGAAAATGATGATAAACTCTATCTTCAAGGTCAAATTAGGGTAAAAAACCCTAATTTTCTAGCTTAAATAAGCAAAGAAGGGTCACTTTCAATTCATTTGTGCATTCACACTTAAGGGATTTTTGCTATTTTGAGCTCTGACCCTCTAACAAAATAGCATGCTGAGGGCTTCCTAAGCACATCTTCGATTGAGTTTGAGAGTTCCAGCGGCTTCCATGTGCAGGACCACCGGTATGTAACTCCAAACTTGATGTGAAATTTGACTTTTTGATGCATTTATTACACTTTGAAATTTAAACTTTGGCGGTGTCGCTATATAGTGATAGCCAAATCGAAATTGGCAACACTGAAATGAATTATAGCGACGCTAGTCACAATTTAAAATTAGGGTTTCTAACTTTAAAGTGCAACACATACTTATATAGCGATGCTTTTGCTGATTTAGAAATTAGGGTTAGCATTTACCAAAGATTAAAATGCGACGCCTGTGTGTTTGGTGATGTGTGCTACGATTTGTAATTTTAAATGCTTTTGGGCATCACAATTTAAAATTTGATTATAGTGATACTATCACAAATAGTGACGATCTATTGTGATTTTTGAGCTGTAAATTTCAAATTGAGTCAAATTTCCTTAATTTCTTGATGCCGTGCGCTTCATGGATGTAGGAGGTCATTCCACCACTAATGTCACGCAAGCAAAAAACCACCATGTTGGAGAGATTGAGTGATTTGTTAGAGTTGCACCAGGAGCACCTGTGAGAGATTGGTCTCTGGTCTGTCGTGTATGCACCTGCCATCCAGACACATCTTGCTATGATGACCGCTTTGTGTGAGAGATGGCATAGTGAGACTTCGTCATTCCACCTTCCAACATGCAAGCCGATAGTGACCTTGGAGGATGTTTGGTGGGTCCTTTGTTTACCGATTCATGGCCATCGAGTGATCTATGATGTTGATTCTAGATTTGACGCTTGTCACAAGGTGATGGAGCTTGAGCTCATTACGTTGGCGACATCACAAATCAACCTTGAGCTATATAGAGGTCACATACCCACTTTTAGATTGATCATTGCAGCCATTGTTTTGGGTTTGGTGGCTCTTGATAGATGCAGCAGAGGGTTCAACTATGGATGGGGTTTGGCATGGCATCAAATGATTTATAGGACACTCTTTGCATGGGGGCACGTGATGATGGCCTCGCTTTATCATGATATGCATGATTTTGTCTACTCTTATGGGATAACCATTGTTGCAGGGGTGAATCTACTTCACATTTGGGCATATGAGCATATCGTCGTGCTCTAACCTATTATTTAGATGGAAGACATCGAGCCAGATGATCCTATGATCTGACAGTACAGAGGTGCTATTACCTTGAGGCACACTGGACAGATTGGGCTCTTGTATTGGTGACGAGTCATTGATGATATGATAGTTTTCTATTGGCGCCCATGGCTGTAGATTCCACCATGGTTCGATATAGTACAACAATTATATTTTTCCAGGGAGACCTGATATATGTAGGGTCGCGAGCACACCATTATTGAGCGCTATTTACTAGACAGGGTGGCTTGATAGTTTGGAGAGTTCCAGGATAGACCTGATGATGTGTACAAGGCCATTTTTGCTAGGTTAGCCAGAGAGGTTCCCACATGGGGACCAATCATTCTAGCTCCCAAGGAGGTTGAGAGCTTCAGATAGTTAGTGGCTTAGCCTTGGGATTATGATCAGGGTCAGGCAGTAGCACAAACTATGCCTGCATATGATGCCTAGTTCATACCTCCATGACGGTTGACAAATCTAGCGGGTGCTCCTTTGTGAGGGAGGCCTAGAGGTAGGGGCTAGAAGTAGAGGATAGGGTGGCCAGGATGGTTAGGTTATGGGGGCTTCACTGATCAGAGAACATCCTCCTTAGTAGCCTTCAATTGTACAGTAGGGACCACAACAACAAACAACACCACCAGTGCCACCACTAGATGCCAAGGATGCATAGATTCAACAACTACAGTAGCAGGTGCAGACTTTGATTGGTGAGAGGGATCAGGCTCAAAAGCATATTTTGGGTATTACTGCTGAGCAGGATCAGGCACAAAAGTAGGGGTGGTCATCACCACTGAGAGATATCAGGCTCTACAAAGGGTACATGCCGTGATCGCAGAGAGAGACCAGGAGGTTGCCTAGTGTAAACATATAGAGGCTATGATGGTGGCCACTCATGGTAGGAAAGTTTCATCCAAATTATTAGAGAGGCCATGTATTATAGGCAACATTACCATCAAGATGTACTGCAAGAACTTAGCTTAATTTTCACAGCGCAGTGATGCACAACCGCGAGTAGAGGATTAGCCTGAGAGGCAGGCCAGAGAGGCTAGCAACCATCAGGGCTAGCTATTATGTATAGACACTTTTTGATTTTGTTGCCCCATTATTTACCATTGATATACATTCATGGGCTCCTTTTTGATAGCCTCGTGGATATTGTACTTTATACATACATTGATCCAAATTTTGTACCATGACATTCATTTTTTGATATATATATGATACAGATACATATTCTATATGACGTGATGTGTTCATCTTATTTCATGTTTATGGATGCATATGATATGAGATGCTTATATTATGTATGGATGCACTCTACTTATGTCTATATGATATGCGATGATCATGATATGGATGCAGTGTTGTGTTATTTTTCAATATCTTTTCACGATATGCTATGGAATGAATGATATGTGATATAAATATTATGGATGCAAATGATGTGGATGTATTTATTTTTGTGTATTTTCTATGCAATTTTATGATGATGATGTATGCATATGGATGTATGGATGCAAATGCTCATGGTATGCAACAATTTAAGATGCTTATAATAAAAAATGTATATTATTCATCACAACTCAAATGATAATGCATAATGTATGATATGCTATGCAATGATTATGATGATGGATGTTTTATGATTATGCAATGATTATGAGATGCATGCATGCTGATGGTTTGTGGATGCAGGGTGGATGCATTGGTGATTTTTTTGTTGATTTTCATGACACCTGGTTAGCGCGGAGAGAAGATAGAAGAATAAAGAATGAATGATCATTGATTTCGATGATTACTTCAAAAGATCCAACAAGTCCTTGATCCATTGAGACTTTATTAGAGATGGTGACGAGACAATGCAAAATGCAGGATGATGAAATGCTCACACTTCAGGATTGGGATTTTTGTCATTCCTTATTGTTTGATATAACACATAAACATGATGCATCAAGGTATTGATAACTAGGATGATGTTATATCTAGTGGAATGGAATTTCACTTGGAAAATAGATAGGATAGTTCTTGTTCACACCTTGACATATGGAAACCTCGTTGGAATGTAAGTTAGAAGCTTAAAATATATTGAACCAAAGCATACACAATGGTCAACAACATACCCTAAATGACCTTCTTACACACAACTAAGCAAGTATGCACCAAGATTATTTTGGAAGAGTATCCACAAGAACAACAAATGAAAGATAATGATCAATGCCCCATTCCTTTCTCTCTAAATCATTTTGATTGACATCATTGAGAGGTCCTCAAAACGGGTCATCTAGATAAATCATAAGAAAAGATCAAAGACAAACAATCGGTGTTATCTATATCTCTTGCCTAGTTTAAGTTTAGCTAAGGTGCTGTCTAATGATAATGTCCATCACAGGAAGGATACATCCTAGGACATGTTGACCAAAGGTTTTTTTAAGTTGGGATGATGATGCTAAGATGAGCCCTTGATATAAACTTCACTGACGTATTTACCTATGATTTAGACTTTAGGTTTTGACATTTAGGTTCACACTTTATGAGTTACTACACTTGTTTTCTACTTGTTTTGCCAAAGGTTGAAGGTGACGATCAATTTATTATGGGTGAAGGTTTATTGCGGGTGAAAGCGAGATGGGATGGATGGTTTTGGTTTTTCTAGAATATTTCAATGTTTTTGGTATTTTGAAAATGTTTTGAGGCTATTTTTGGTCTTTTTAAAAATTTATGTGAATGTTTAGGATTTTCAGATTTTGAGGCTGTTTAGGGTTTTCTGAGATATTTGAGGCTTTTTAGGTCTTTTGAATATTTTCTATTATTTTTGTGTTTTCCATTTTCAAGTGTTTTTGTGTTTTTTAAATGTTTGGATGTTTTGGTTTTCGAATATTTTACCAATGTTCAGGGGGTTTCTGAGATATTTGGATGTTTTGGGGTTTTTGAGAATTTTTGAGTTTCGACCAAGAACCTAACCTAAAGACCTATCCTAGGGGCCTTAGGGGTTGATCAAAGATAAGCCTTTCCTATGTTATACACACAGAGACCATGTAGTTCGACTGACTTGACCTATTTACAAGATGAAGATATGAACAAATGATTGATGTCAGTTTGTTATGATGGAATTCTAAAGGAATGACCTAGGGTGTCTTGAGGGCACATCAATGATGGCCTTTCCTATGTTAAAGCTTAGAGACGATGTAGTTCAACAAGGGTACCAATTTTTAGATTTTATGTTTTGAACTTTTTAGGGATTTTGATGTTTTCTGAATGTTTTGGATTTTTTCCTTTACAATTTTTTGAATGTTTTTAGACTTAGCTGTATAGGATTTTGCAATTTTTTTTGGGATTTTCTGATGATCGTTTTACGAATGTTTTTGGATTTTTGAGATAAGATTTTTGATGACCTCAAGATATACAAGAACTTGATATGATCCCATAATGAAATACCACCAGTGTGACATGTTAGACTACTTTGATAAAGGTAGGACAGATTGACTTTTGGAATATGCCAAGTAGTGCTAAAGGGTTCATGATACCTCATAAAATCAAGCTATGATAAGGACACTGGTGATGGATAAATTGCAATACAAAGAATGATAGGACAAAAGATCCAAAGAATAGATGGAGGTGCTTTATTTATGCAAGGTGCCTATTTGCCAGGTTTTCACCAAGGCACTTGCCCAAAGTGCCACCAAAGTGGTTTTCAATAGAGGATGATTTTTTTCTTTACTTTTTCAATATTTTTTTCTCATTTTTTTGGATTTTGATTATTTTTTGACTTTTATATATTTTCAAATTTTATACCCTTCAAGACTGGGCATAAAACTTTTTGAGATGGAAGCTATTATTTGGCTCCTAAAAGGGTTCACCTTTAGGGGTTGACAGTTGGTATGCTCCCAATCCATAGCTTACTATGATGACAAAGGGACCCAACCAGTTAGGTTCAAACTTTCCTTTGCTATCTTGATCTAGAAGGTTCTTCTAATTCCACTTTAAGACAAGATATTTGACATGGAATGACTAAAATTTGATCCTCTTGTTATAGCTCTATTTCAATTAGTTTTGATATAATTGTAGGTGATTGAGGGCATTGAGATGGCATTCATCTAGGAATTCTAGTTTATTCAACCGAGAGACTCTGTATTCTTCCTCAGCAATCAGGTTTTGTAGTGACATGCGCAATGATGGGAGCTCAACCTCAATAAGCAAGATAACTTTTGATCCATAGACCAAAGAGAAAGGGGTTGCACCTGTAGGCATGTGGATATTAGTTCGATAAGCCCAAAGAGTGGGATTTAACTACAAATTCCAATCAAAACTAGCTTCATTCACTATTTTCTTCAATATTCTTAGGATAGTTTTGTTCGTAGCCTCAACCTGGCTATTGCCTTGGGGATAGTATGGGGTAGAGAATAGGTGTGGGATATTGAATCTTTGGCACAACTCTTTCACATCCTAATTTTTAAAGGGGGTTCCATTATCTGAGATGAGTGTTTGAGGAACACCATAACAACAAATAAGGCAATTCAAGATAAACTTGACAATTTGCTTCCCCATTATATATGTCATAGGAATGGATTTTACCCACTTAGTAAAGTACTCAGTGGTGGTTATGATAAACTTATGGCCATTGGATGAGGTTGGGGTGATTTTTCTTATGAGGTCAAGTCCCCACTATGAAAAGGGCCATGGTGTGATCATTGGCTATAATTCTTGAGTTGGAGCATGAATCAGATCCCCATGTTGTTGACACTGGATGCACTTCCGCACATATTCATGAACAATTTCTTAGCTAATGTCATACTGCTAGAATGAGACCCACATATGCCATCGTGTACTTTTGTTAAATTAGTTAAGGCTTCCTCTTGGTTAAGACATCATAGTAATGTCCCTTCAATGCTTCGACAGTAAAGGGTATCACCTAGGATCACAGATCATGATGCCTTTTTGGCAAAGGTCTTTTTAAGGTTCAGGATGATATCCGATGGGAGGGTTCCTTTGCTTAGGTAAGTGAATATGTCATGGTACCACATGGATCCAAGACCAATAATGACACACGCGAATTCAAATTCAGGGATTTTAAAATTTGGTATGAGAATTTGTTCTACCAAGAATTCACGTTGGAGGACATTGTTCGACATGTCTAATAGTGATTTGATTGTTGCCATGGCATCTACTGCTCTATTATTTAGGCAAGGAATCTACTCAAAAGTTATGTCTATTAAGAGATCTTTGAGATTCTCCACTAACTTCTTATAGGGAGTGAGCTTGTCATCTTTAGTTTGATAGTTGTCATTGAATTGGTTGATAACCAGTTGCGAGTCTCCATAGAATTTCATCTCTTGAATCTACCATTGAACTTGTATCCTTAGACCTATGATTAGGGATTCATACTCAACAATGTTGTTGGTACAAGGAAATGATAGCCTGTATGACTTTGGGATACAATCACCTTGGGGGGTGATAAAAATAATTCCTGCTCTAGATCCATGTTGGGTGAACAATCCATCAAAGTACATCTTCCATTGAGCCGTGAGATTAATAAGAAACACTGATTCATTAGGGAACTTAGATATCAAAAGGTTCTCAACATAGATAGGTTCTTTTTCTAGTTGGTCTGTGATCATTTGTCCTTTGATTTCCTTGCACTCCACATACTCTATGTCAAATTCTGTTAAGGTCATCACCCATTTAGCCATTCGTCCTGTGGGAGTTGCTTTCGATAACAGGTATTTTAATGGATCAATTTTTGCAATGAGCTTGATTTGATGTGACAACATGTAGTGCCTGAATTTTTGTGAAGCAAAAAAAAATTGCTAGGCATTCCTTCTCAATGGGTGAATAGCTCATCTCATAGCCCACCAAGATTCTACTGATGTAGTAGATAGCTCTTTCCTTTCTGTTTTCACCATGTTGTGCTAAAAGAGCCCCTAGTGTTGTTGATATGTATAGGATTAGTGGCTTGTTTATTATTGGTGGCATGAGCACTAGAGGTGTTAGTAGATAATCTTTGATCTACTAGAAAGCTTTATCACACTTTTCATCCCACTTATAAGTCATCCCTTTATGGAGAAGATGTGAAAAGGGGTGAATTTTATCTAATAACTGTGCTATAAACCTTCTGATGCACTGCAGTCTACCTTGTAATCCTCTCATTTGCTTCAGTGTTTGTGGTGATTCCATATCTAGGATGGATTTTACCTTTGCTAGATCAATTTCTATCCCTCTTTGTGAAATGATGAAGCCAAGAAGCTTCCCTGATGTAACCCCAAAGAAACATTTTTTTTGATTTAGCCTTACTTTGTATTCTTCAAGCCTATCAAAGATAGATCCTAAGACTTGTATGTGCTCACTTCACTTCTTTGATTTTTCCAAAATATCATCCAAATAATCTTTGACAGTTTTGTGTATCATGTCGTGAAAGATGAGGGTCATTGCTCTTTGATAGGTTGCTCCTGCATTCTTTAACCTAAATGGCATCACATTCTAGCAATAGCTTCCCCATGGACAAGTGAATGTAGTTTTATGTTGATCCTCCTTGGCAATTATGATTTGACTATAGCCTGAAAAACCATCCATGAGTGATAGCATTTCATGCTTTTCTATTAAGTCCACAATGAGATCGATGTTAGGAAGAGGGAAATCATGCTTTGGGCATGCTTTGTTTAGGTCTCTATCAGTCGGATAAATCCAACATCAAGAAGCTTTTGTAACTCTAGTTTGACCAAGAGTGCTATTTGAGGATGCATCTTTTTTAATTTCTGCTTAATTGGTTTGGCTTCAAGGTAAACTGCTAAGTGATGCACAACCACTTTAGGATCAAGGCCTGGCATATTTGTGTATGACCATGAAAAGTTGGATCTTCGCTCTTTGATGATGCTGCTAGGTTCCTTTGTTCTTCGTCTAGCAAAGATTCAATATAAAAGGTAATTTTAGGTGCTTCTTCTATTCCCACATTGGTTGGAGTGGACTTTTCTACTAGTACTATTGACTTTTCTAGATGCATTGCTTTAAGGGGGAGATTGAATCCCTCATCCTTGGGCAGCTCAGAGAGGTTTTCACTGTTAGATGCATCCTTTATTTTTACTATTTTAGGATCAGAGAGTGCCACTAGGTGGTTTTCACTCAAGGGTAAACCCACAAAAGTGGTTTACATTTTGAGTGAGGAAGGAAAAGTGGCAAAAAAGACCCCATACCAAAAATTTTGGTTTTTGGGGTTTGAATGAACCCTGGTTTGTGCAAACTAGTTAAATGCAAGGTGGACCCCATCCTGCTAAAAAAACAATGAAAATACCTTTTTGAAAGGGGGTTCGAATGAACCTTGGCTTGCTTGAACCCCCCTGGTTCTAGTGAACCCCCTTTTCCCACCTCCCTGCTCTCTATCACAAAAAAAATTAGAATTTTTTCCCTTCAAAGCTCAGGTTGTTTATGAAAATGGAGGAGACTTCACAAACCCAATTAGAATTAGGTAGTCCTCCGAACGAGCTATCCAAAAAATATAATTTTAATATGTTTTGGTTTTATTATGTATTTATTTTTTTGGTTTTATTAAACATAGGTTTTTCATTGAAAATGAAGGTCTCTATTCTGCACATGTGGAAAAATAGAAGATTATCATTTTATTTTTGAAAAATATGAGTGCACTAGATATTGAATTCTTTGATCCAACAAAATAAATAAATTGAATTTTGATATATACAAAAAAAGTTATGCGTTATATGGTCATGCTATGTTTGAATTGTATTTGGTTCGACTTCGATACTTGATTAAAGAAAAAAATATTCAATAAAAAACTATCCAACCAAGTGGAAGCACTAGATATTGGAGTTACAAATCTAAATTCGAAAGAATTAGAAGTTTATACTTCATGGAAAAAAAGTTATACGTTATATGGTGTGCATCACTTTTTAAAAATGTTGTTTTCTAAAAAATCCAGTTTTCATGGGAGATGGAAAAAGAAGTGCAATCTGATTCCAAAAATTTTGAAAAAAATAGTTTTAGAATCTACAGACAAAATGTGATGAGACTCTAGATTGCATCATCTTCAAATTCCTCATGGTTTAGCTGCTATAGGTGCTCGAATGTGAAGATTTAGTTATTTTTTTTTCAGTGTCCAGTTTGGCCAAAAATTGTAAACCACTATTGTGGGATCACCCTCAAGGATCTGCATGCTAGTTGTATTTCATTAATTTTGCAACTGAAGGATTCAATTGTCTCCCTATAGTATGCCCCTGTTTTGAGCTCTATGTCAAATCTTTCTTTGTGATCTGCCCATGATAAGTTGTCACAGAGTCCCATGAATTTTGAGATTGCTTCATCGTTTTCAAATAAATCTAGAATCGATGATCCTTGTTGGTCCATGTCAATAAGTTGTGGGTATACTAGGGGTATTTTAGTTGGTTGGTTGCTTGGGACAAAGGATGTTATGGATATCATAAAGAGGGCGTTGTTTTCAAATAGGTTAGTAACATTGAGAGGAAAGTCATCTAAGGTTGTATCATGTGATGTAGGTGTAAGCACCTAATCTGCAACATAGCTATTCCATAGTGGATTGGTTCCACTTTGATATGAAAAGTAGCCTTTTCCCAACCCTTGACAAGCTAAATGATGAAGATGCTATGAAAATGCTGTGAATTCAAATGACAATAATGGAGTTGTGCATAAGATGGTGGATTCAAAATGCATAACTTGTGGATTCAAAATAAGAAGAAAAGCCTCTTATTTATATATGAGATTGAGAGAAGAAGAGGAAAAATGGAGGAATGTGGGACTAAACATGAGCCAATGACAAGATGCCACTTGTCAATAGTCAATGGAGGAAGGTTGTACACATTTTGTTCATTGTGCATGATAAATGCTATTAGGTGGAATTTCAAATTTGAAAGTTGGCTTGTTGGAGGGAGAAAAAAGGGTCTTAAATGCCAAGTGGGAGACATGTAAGATACAATGTAAGAGGAGTTAATGCCATGTTGGAGGGGACATGTCCTTTTAGAAGGACTTTTTAAATTTGGAGAAATATTCCCTAAAGATGCCATGTTGAAAGTAATTAGGAGATTTATTAAATCAAAAGAAATGATTTACTAAGCAAGTGGCAAAATCTAGAGAATTGGGGGTTTAGATTAGCATTAATCATGATTTGATTAATTTTAAAAGGAGGTTAGTTGATTGTGACATTCAACTTAAATATTTGGATTTATTTAAATTAAATGAGAAGATAAAGAACATTAGAGATTTAATTAAATATTTGGATTTATTCAATTAAATGAAGGAACCTTAGGAGATTAATTAAATAAAGTTGATTTATTTAATTAAAGAGATAACTTTAGGAGATTAATTAAATAAACTTCATTTATTTAATTAAAAAGACGAATATGATTTAATTAAATAGAATGATATATTTAATTAGATAAAGTTGATTTATCTAATTAAATAAAGATTGATTTAATTAAAAGAGGAAAGATGAATTTTAATCAGATAAAGATTATTTGATTAAAATGGTTAGGAGAAGGATAATTAAGGATGAAATGAAATTAGTGATTCTAGATTAGGTGCATGTATATTTTACGTGTCTACATTTTTCCCCTCTTTGAAGTAATGTACCTGCTGCATTGGTTTAAAGAATAAACTGCCGAGATCCAAAATCAATTTTTTAAATTTTTTTTCGGATGCCCCAGTGAAAAGAAGCATACTGGTACATTTCCCCCTTGAGAGATTGAGCGAAAAAATTTGATTTGCGGGTCAATATCGTGACAAAGAGGTTCAAGATGGACACATGGATGATTATGATGATGATGCAAATGAGATGGTTTCAAGATGCTTAGAATAACCAATCTATATTATCCTAAACAACTTAAAATGATGATGTACTGCATTTGAGATGGATGATGTGATGATGCCTATATGATTATGCAATGGATTTTTTATA
Organism: Sequoia sempervirens; assembly: GCA_007258455.2. NCBI lineage: Eukaryota > Viridiplantae > Streptophyta > Pinopsida > Cupressales > Cupressaceae > Sequoia > Sequoia sempervirens. The sequence goes on along the minus strand of VDFB02270651.1, from coordinate 351,715,863 downwards.
CAAATGTATGGTTTATGAGATGCTTAAACTAACAAATCTATATTATGATGATGAACATGCGTGTGAGATGATCAGTGTTTCTTATATAATATGATATGATATGTAGTATGTTGATGGTTTTAAGATGCTTAGAATAACCAATCTGTATTATCCTAAACAACTTAAATGATAATGTAATGCATGTAGGATGGATGAGATGGATGATGTGATATGCTATGATTATGAGATTTATGTATGCTAATGTTTTATGGATGCAAGATGGATGCATTAGTGATGATGATTAACTGTTAGCGTGGAAAGATGAAAGAAGAAATGAGATGATGACAAGAAGATTCAATAAGCCAAATTTATTAGAGATTATGATGAGAGATGGATGATTTGCTTATCGGGAATTGGGGTTTTAAAAGGGATACTTACCTTATGTTTGATAACACACATAGGAACAATGCATCAAGGTATAAAGAACCAGGATGGTGTTGCACCTAGTGTGATGGAATTTGACTCAACAATCAGATAGGAGTACTCCTGTTCACACTTGACATACAAAACCTTATTCAGAATGTAGTTTAGATATTTCAAATATCTTAGACCAAAAAATAGAAAAGAAAGCCTTCCTATGTGGTCAAAAAGACACCTAAAACACCTTCCCTACACCTAAACAAAGCACACATGACCAAGGTTATATTACAAAAATATCCAACAAACACAAAAGATAAAAAGATAATGATCGTTGCCCCATTTCTTTCTCTCTAAATCCTTTTGTTTGGAACATCATCGAGAGGTCATTGAAATGAGCGCAAAAAAGATAAGTCAAAAGACAAAGAAAAAGTAAACAAACAAGTTAATGTTCTTCAATACCGCTAGCCAAGACTAAAATATGGTGATGCCTGATGTTGATGTCCATTGTAGGAAGGATGCATCCTAGGAAATGACGATATCAAATAATGATTTGGGATTGATTGGATGATAGGCTATTGACACAATGAGTTGACTAACTTGCTTACGTACCAACCTACACTTGAGACCTTGATGTTTGAGTTTTCACTTTTTAACTTGCTAGACTCATTTTTGATTGTTTCACCAAAGGTTGGGGATGATGATTGATTTATTGTGAGTGATGTTTATTGTAGGTGAAATGAGATGAGACAAATGGATTTTTTCAAATATTTGGATGTTTTTGATAAATTTTTTTTTTTGAAATGTTTTGAGGCTATTTTTGGTTTTTTTAAGATTTTACAAATGTTTTGTTTTTCAAAATTTCTAATTTTTAGGAGTTTTCTGAAATTTTGACCAAGAGACTAACCTAAAGACCTATCCTAGGGGCGTCAGGGGCTGATCAACCATATTAGTCTTGCCTACGTTATACATGCAAAGACCACGTAGTTCGACTGACACAAACTTTATTATTGATGAGATATGAACAAATGGACTGCCACTTTCTTATGATAGACTCTGAAAGGACCCTAAGTGTCTTGGGGGATGATGAAAGATCAACCTTGCCTACATTTAGAGCTTAGAGACCCGTAGTTTGACAAGACGACTATGTTTTTGAGTTTTTGACCTATTTTTGGATTTTGAATGTTTTGGATGTTTTTGGATTTTCTGATTTTATGAATGTTTTTGTATTTTCTAATTTAGGGACCTTAAGAACATACACGAATCCAATCCAATGAGATCATGCCCCCAACGTGAAGCAATATACTCCTCTGATATAGGTAGGACAAACTGACCTTGAGAATGGGTCGAGTAGTACTAGGAGGGATCATGACACAAACACAAGACCAAGCTATGATGTAGATGTGGATGGGTGATGGATGGAGATATGGAATGCAATGGATGATGAAAGCATGATGGATGGATGATGAAAAACAAGCCATGGAGATGTTGGTGGATGGAAAGTGCTTATTTACACAAGGCGCTTGTTTGCTAGGTTTTCAGCAAGGTACTTGCCCAAAGCACCACCGAAGTGGTTTTCACTAGAGGACAATTTTTTTTTCTTTACTGTTTTCAATCATTTTTCTAATTTTTTATGTTTTTTTTATTTTTGTTGTTGTCACCAAGATGCTTGTTTTCCAAGTTTTCATTAGGGCGACCATTTTTTCAGGACATTTTCTAATTTTTTTGTATTTTCGATTTTACACCTTAGAAGATTAGGAATATAATTTTTTGAGATGGGAACTGTTCATGGGCTCCTACAAAAGTTCCCCTTTGGGTGTTGACAACTGATATACCCCTGACTTGTAACTTGCTATGATGATGAATGGCTCCAATCAGTTGGCTTCAAATTTTCCTTTGCCATCTAGATTTGGGACGTTCTTCTAATTCTCTTTTAGCATAAGTTCTCCTACCTGGAAGGTCCTACTCTTGATATTCTTGTTATAGTTTTGCTTGAGGTAGTTTTGATAGACCTATAGATGATTCAAGGCATCCATATGTCGCTCATCCATATGCTGCTCATCCAAGAATTCTAGCTCATTTAGTCATAAAACCCAATACTCTTCATTTGTGATGTTGTTTTGTAGTGATATTCTCAGTGATGGGAGCTTGATCTCAATGGGTAATATGGCTTCTGATTCGTAGACCAGGGAAAAGGGGGTAGCACCTGTGTGTGTGCAGATGCTTGTTCGATAGGCCTAGAGGGTGGGATTTAGTTGGAGATTCCAATCATGACTCACCTCATTGACTGTCTTTTTTAGGATTTTAAGAATGGTCTTATTTGTAGCCTTAGCTTGGCCGTTTCCTTGGGGATAATATGGGGCGGAGAAGCGATGTTGGATCTTGAATTTGTAGCATAAGTCACATAAATCTTTCTTTTTGAATGGTGTCCCATTATCTGAGATAATGGCTTGTGGGACACCATGGCGACATATTAAATAGTTCAGGATGAACTTGGATATCTGCTTTCCAATAATGTAAGTCATTGGTATGGCTTCCACCCACTTTTTGAAGTACTTAGTGGTGGTAATGATAAACTTGTGGCCATTGGATGAGGTGGGGGTGATTTTTATAATGAGATCGAGCCCCCACTATGAAAAGGGCCAAGGTGTGACAATAGGATGTAGCTCCTAAGCTGGTGCATGGATGAGGTTCCCATGCTACTGACATTGTAGACACCTTCTAACATAGTCATGTGCTTCTCTTTCCATAGTAGGCCAATAGTACCCCCTCCTCAACAATTTCTTGGCCAATTTCATACTGCTTGAGTGTGAACCACATATGTCGTTATGTACCTTGATTAAGGAAATCATTGCCTCCTCAGTGTTTAAGCAATGTAACAGGGTTCCTTCAATGCTTCTATGGTAAAGGGTATCTCCTAGGATGACAAAACGTGATGCTTTTTGACAAAGGCTCTCTTGAGGTTCGGGGTTATGTCAGTTGGGAGGAATCCTATTATTAGATAAGTGTATATATCATGGTACCAAGGATCACCAGGACCAACAATTTCACACACAAATTCAGACTCTGATACCTCAAATGTAGGCATTAGAAGTTGCTGTACTTTGAATTCACGCTTTGGGACATTGTGAGGGATGTCCAATAGGGATCCAATTGTTGCCATGGTGTTTTTCGCTCTGTTTTTTGCTCTAGGTATCTACTCAAATGTGATCTCAATGAAGGAATCCTTAAGAATTTCTACCAATTTCTTGTATGGAGTTAGCTTGTTGTCCTTAATTTTATAATCATCATTTACTTGATTGATTATTAGTTGTGAGTCTCCATAAACCTTGAGAGCCATGATATACTATTGTACTACTATTCTGAGTCCTATGGTTAGAGCCTCATATTCTGTGATATTGTTTGTGCAAGGAAATGCCAACTTGTAAGATCTTGGTATGCTGTCTCCCTTTGGAGTAATAAAAATGAACCCAACTCCTGATCCATGCTGTGTGTAGGAACCATCAAAATACAATTTCTAGTGGTCTGCTATGCTCAAGTTGAAGATGGATTCATCGAGGAACTATGAAATTAGCGGATTCTTTGAATACATTGGTGCTTTTGCTAGTTGGTCTACAATAGCTTTCCCTTTGATGGCCTTCCACTCTACATACTCAATATCGTATTTTGATAGGATCATGACCCACTTGGCCATTCTTCCTGTGAGCATTGCTTTGGAAAGTAGGTGCTTGAGTGGATTGATCTTAGTAATGAGTTTGATTTTATGTGCTAACATGTAATGTCTAAACTTCTGTGAGGCAAACACCACTGCAAGACATGATTTTTTGATGAAGGAATAATTTAGCTCATGCTCTACCATGGTCCGATTGATGTAGTAGATAACTCTCTCTTTTCCATTTTCATCGTGCTGAGCTAGGAGAGCATCGAGGGTTGTTGTTGTTGCTGATATGTAGAGGATTAGAGGCTTTTCTAGGATTGGTGGCATAAGCACTGGAGGTGTGAGAAAAGTAATATTTGATCTTGTTGAAGGCTTGATCACATTTTTCATCCCATTTGTACACTACCCCCTTGTGGAGTAGGTGAGAATATGGGATTGACTTGTCTGCTAATTGGGCTATGAATCAATGGATTGACTGAAGTCAGCCTTGTAAGCCTCTCAACTGTTTCAATGTCTTAGGTGCATCCATCTCAAGGATTTCCTTTACCCTAGCGGGATCTATTTCAATTCCTCTCATAGAGACAATGTATCCCAACATTTTCCCTGATTATACACTGAAGACACACTTCTTTGGATTAAGGAAGACTTTGTATTCCTCCAATCTATCGAAGATGGAACTCAATGTTGCTATGTGATCTTGTATTTTCTTGGATTTGGCCAATATATCATCCACATAATCTTCCATAGTTTTGTGGATCATGTCATGAAACATCAGTGTCATGGTCCTTTGATAGGTTGCTCTCGCATTCTTTAATCCGAACGAAATCATGTTCTAGCAAAATTACCCCCATGGATAAGTAAAAGCCATTTTGTGTTGGTCTTCTTTGGCTATCATGATTTGGTTATACCCAAAGAATCCGTCCATCAGTGAGAGCATCTCATGTTCAATGGTCATGTCCACGATTATGTCAATGTTTGGAAGTGGAAAGTCATCCTTGGGACATGCTTTGTTGAGGTCTCTGAAGTCTGTGCAGATACAGATGCCCCCATCAGGCTTTGAAATAGGTTCAAGGTTTGAGACCCACTCTGGATAATCAATCGGTTGTATGAACCCTACATCAAGTAGCTTCTTCAATTCCATTTTGACCAATAAGAAAATTTGAGGATGCATTTTTCTGAGCTTTTGTCTGACGGGCTTTGCCTCAGGGTAAATTGCTAGATGGTGGACCACAATCTCTGGATCAAGCCTAGGCATGTCAGAATAGGTCCATGCAAAGTTGACCTTTCTATCCTTTAAGAAGGAAGCTAGGAGCTCCTATTCTTCTGACATCAATGATTCAACATAAAATGTGATATGTAGAGTTTCCTCTATTCCCAAGTTGACTGGGTTGCACTTCTCAGCTAGAACTGCTGACCTTTCCTGATGTAGAGCACTGAGAAGAAGATTGAATCCTTAATATTTGGGTGCCTCAGAAAGGTTTTCACCATTGGATACATCCTTTATTTTTATTGTTTTTGGGTTAGAGAGTGCCATAGTGTGGTTTTCACTCAAAGAGCTTGAGATTATTCTCAAATTTCTTCTTTTGCGACTAAAGGACTCAATTGTTTCCCCGTAATAGGCTTATGTGTGTAGTATGATATCAAACCCAACCTTGTGATCTCCGTATGGCACCGTGTCCCATAGTCCCATGAATTCTGAGAGTGCCTCATCATTTTTGAAAGTGTTCAAAATTGGAGGTCCTCGTTGGTTATAATCAATGAGATAGGGGTAGACTAGGATTATTTCATGGGTTTGATGGTTGTTGGTCTCAAAAGACAAGGTACTAATCATGAGTGGGGAGGTATCTTTGAAAAAAATAGGAAAATTAGTTATGGGGTCCTTGTCACTAGTACACACATTAGTTATGTCAAAGGTGAAGTTGTCTATGACTTGACCTATGGATATGGGTAATTGAAGGGAGAATGCTGATTGTTCAGGGGGAGTTTTGACCTTCTTAACCAAGGCACCTTTTCCCAATATGGTCACCTTCAGAGGGGTACATCCGAGACCAAGATTTCTCATATGCATCTCCGACATGAGGGGTATTAGAAGTCCATTGTCATTTTGTCCAAGCTTTTTGTTTCTATCATAGCCCATGGTGAGCATCATTTGTAAGCCTTTACTGCTATCATTTGTAAGCCTTTGTTGCCAGTCTGTTGTCTTGGTACATGAGGTTTCATGGGTCCTCTTCTATTAATTCTTGACCTAGGTCTCCCCAAATCCTAAAGCTAGAGGAACCTGCCGTGATGGTTTGGGATGAGGAAGCATTATTTGGCTGTGGTCATCCTCATGACCTAGGAGATTGTGGTAACTCTCCTACCAAAAAATCATTTTTTGGAATTGTATAGTCCTCACACCCATTGTGCTAGATAATGACCTTGATATTGGAGATGGCAGGGATGGCGGGTGTCTGTCGCAAAAGTGGAGGCGAGAGTAGCTGGGTCAATGTATGGAGTTGAGGGGCCCTTATTGTTCTTGGGAACTTGGGGGATTTTGTAATTATTTTTTTCCAGATTTTTGCAATAGTAAAAGGATTCAGGATCCCCATGGATAGTGACCTCTTGGCCCTGGTATGGAAAATTTACACACTAGTGGAAGGTGGAAGTGATGGCTTGCATCCCATGAATCCAGGGATGCCCTAGGAGGATGTTATAAGACAATTCCAGGTTGAGAACTTGACAGGTTGTTACCATGATGGCCGACCCTACTTGAATAAGGAGTTAGATAGTTCCTTGAGACAATCTTTTTTGATCATCGTACGCTTTGATGGTTATGCCTTTTCATTTTTCAACAACGTCTTTGGAGAAGCCTAAGCTTTTTATTAATTTAAGGGTGCATATGTTGAACCCTACACCTCCATCTACCAGGACCCTTTTGACCTTGTTCTTATGAATGAAAGCCTCAAGATGAAGCACACGATTGTGAGATAGTTGTGTTGAAAGATATTGTTTTGAAAATGTCAAAAGGTGAGGTGTAGTGAGGTGTGTGACCATAGCTTGGAACTGATCCACATCAAGATCAGTGGGGACATAAGATGAGACCAAGGCTTGTTCAAGGATCTTTTTGTGAGCTGGTGAGATCTTCAGCAACTCCATGATGGAGATATGAGTTGGGGTTATTTTTAACTAATCAAGGACATTATAGCCACTAGGAATGGATCTCAAGTTGGAAGTGGGTGCTTTAGGAGGTTGAGACGATCCTACGATGGTAACCTTTCCACCTCTTGTGGTGACTCCACAATCGGCTTGGGATCCCTTGATGGTGATGATAGTGACCATTTCTTCTAAAGATGCAACAACATGGTTGTACACATGATTCACACTTTTGAAGGTACCCTTTCCTTTAGCATTGTTATTATTTCCCTTATTGTGGTTGGGCATCAGATTCATGTAAATCTTGAGATTTTGATTCCTAGCTGGTTGTTCCACATTTATGATTTTGTCATCTATGAGGTCTTGGATCAAGTTTTTCAACCTCATGTAGCTAGCAGTTGTATGCCCCTTGATTTTGTGGAAATTACAAAGGTGATTTTCATTGTACCATGACGGTTTTACCAAGGGTTCTTGATAGTTGTCATAGGTGGGAACTGTGATGAGTTTTTCCTGCACCAATCTTTTCATGATAGATTCAGTCGATTCCCCAAGGGGCATGTACTTCCGTTTGTGGGAGTTTTTGTTTCGCCGAGGTGGTCTTCCTTGATTGTCCATGTTGTTAACTATTTGGTTGTTTCAGCTGTTATGTGACAGTGTTGGCTTGTCAATTGTTCTGATTATTGGCTTGTGGTTGTTGAGATGTTTGTGTGTTTTGTCAAGGTGTACTGATGACAACTTTGGCATTGAATACACCATCATTGGTAATGTTTCTATTTTTCACCCATGTGTGAAGTTTGTCATTATAGTTGGTGGATGGGCAGATTTCTTGATAAGAAGGAACTCCCCCTTGTGAGGTAAGGGATCGTTCGATATTGAGAGCTCTAGGGATCAACTGATTGCAGGTTGTGATGCATTGTAGCTTGAGATGAAAGGACAAGAATCTTTCAAGATTTGTGATGATGGTGCACACTTGTTTTTCCTTGGGCATGGCCAATTTACTTCTATTGGATTTTGATCGCCGTCATTGTAAGAATGAAGCAAATGTCTCTCCCTTGGATTGTTTCATAGATGAAAGTTATTCCAGGGTCACATCAATAGCTATGTTGAATGAATAGTTTTGCACAAATGCATCCATGATTTCATAGAATTTTTTGATTCCTAAGAGACGGGAGAACTAGTCAATGGAATTTCCTGCCAAGCTCTGAGGGAATAGTTGCATCAAATAAGTTTCATTGTATGCAACCTCCATGCAATGTACTTGAAACTCCCTGATGTGATTTTTAGGGTTTCATGTTCCACGATATTTATCAAACTTTGGGATTTCAAATCCCTTTGGAAATGGTTTCATGACAATGCTCCCATTGAATGGATAGGGGGAAATTTTCTTTGGTGGTTTTGTGGTTTTCCTTGATTGAAGATTGAGTACTTGTTGTGAAAGAAATTTGATTTGTGCTGATACATCGTCTTGAGGATTAGGGGATGGGATGAAGGTGTTATGTGGTGGTTCAATTGTTGGAGGGATGGGTGGATTGGTTGGTGTGTTGGTGGACGGTGTTCGCACATTTTGCTGTGCCAAGTATGCTTGTAATTGTTGTTGTACCAACAACGCTTGCTGCTGCACTAATAATGCCTATATTGTTGAGCTTGCTGTTGCTGTTGTGCCAACAATGCTTGTTGTTGGGCTGCTTGTTGTTGTGCAAGGTACTGTGCTTGTGCTTTCGCTTGTGCTTGTGCTTTTTGGGTAGCTTGGGTGGCCTAAGTGACTTGAGTGGCTTGGGTGGCTTGTTGCTACAACAATGCTTGGGCTTGCGCCTGGGCTGCTTGTTGTGCTTTTTGAGCTTGTGTTGCTTGAGCATCCTATTGGGTGGTTTGCATTTGTTTCACAACTTGATATTGCTGGAGCGCCTTTTGGTAGGCTTGGTGAGCTTGTAGTGCAATGATGTATTGGATTGCCACATTTGGATTTGGTGGTGGTGGTGGTGGATTTGGGATGTTAGATGTGGTGGTGAGTGGTTGAGATGTGTTTTGAGTAATTGTGGTAGATGGTGTGATTGAGGTGCTAGGTCCTTGGGAGACCATGTTTTGGGGTGTTGAGATTGATGTCGTTGCTTGGATGGATGCCACATGTTGTTCCAATATTGGTGGTATATTCAGAGGATTAGATGTGATGATTTGATTGGTGTTTGATGGATTTCCTTGGATTGATTGATTTGTGTTAGGTAAAGGGGGAGCCCTAAATGAAGGATCGATATGGATGCTGGTAGTGGAGGTAACAGTGGTGGAGGTGGTGGTGGGATTGGAATGGGAAGTGGGGGAAGGCTTCCTAGAATGAGTGATGATGAGGTCCCAAAGAGCCTGCCTTGCTCAAATAATCTTGCTTGTACCAATGGGAGAGAAACTTGTGTGTCAAGAGCATATGCTGGTGTTTCAAAAAAAGTGGATGCACCATTGATGTCCCAAAAGACAAGGGGGACATATTGGTGTAGGGGATTTTGAGGCACAATACCTGATGTACCCGTGATGGTATTGGCGTCCAAATTTTTATTATTGACAAGGGGATGTTGTTGAAGGGCATGGGTTGTGTGGTGGAAATGGATGATGTGGATTGCAGAATGGGTTGGATAATGCTCTGAGTGGGTGAGGTGAATGGTACAGTGGCATAAAATGCTTCTCCACAATAGTGCTTACGTCAAAATTAGAAGGGAGTTTTGCTCCTTTTTCCAATTCAAGCATGTATTGGGAGGGATGTAGTTTCATCATGGCTCTGACAATTCAGTGGTTATTAGGGTTTTGAAGCATTTCAACTTTCTGATCGTAGGTCATCCCTGTATGGTGATGTCTTCCACTTGCCCTTCCTCTTGAGGATCTTGTGTTATGACAAAAAGATAGGGTAGTGGGTTGCTAGGTCCAATAGGATTGGTCTTGGGTGCAGTTTGACTTAGGTCACTTGAAGTTGATGTTTCTTTGTTGTACTCCATGTTCTTCTTGTGTTGCGATCTCATTTGAAGCATAAAATAGGGAACAATTTTTAAGAATGTGGGAGATGAATATCTAATTCTTTAGATTGATCTAACTTTAGACTTAAAAAGAGAATCTCTAGGATGATTAAGGATCAATAGTGTGATGGTGAAATGCGTGAAAGGTAGATGATATGGATGATTTAAACTCTTAGAATATCTTGAGGGGGATGCTAGAATTTTGAGACCTTTTTGGATTTTGATTTTGTTTTGATCTTGATTTTGGATTCTTGGATTTTGATTTTGACCTTGAATTTGTTTCAAATTGTTTTGATTTTTGGAATTGGATAATGAACAAATAGATCCCAAGATGTTGGATGTTATCTATGGGATAGAATTGCTCACAAGATGATAATTTGACTAAGTGTAGGGAGAAGGATGCATCTACCCACACCTAACCAAACAAGATGATAATTCAACTAAGCATATGGAGAAGGATACATCTACACATACCTAGCAAAAAAAAATGTTTTGATGTTTGATTCATGGATTTGCCAAAAAGTCTAACAAAAAGGATGGTTTTAAGATTTTAAAGAGTTGTTGGTGAGATGATTTTGGTTTGATGTTTAAAAAATGGATGATGGTTGAATTTGATCCTATGTGTACCTAAGAAGACTCTTGTTTACAAGAACTTGGTTTTGAAGCACACTTTACTCTAAACAAGATGTTCAAGCCTTTGAAAAAGTGTCAGATTTTGACAATAATAAAATGAGTATAAATTGGGATTGTTTCTTGAAGCTCTTATATAGAAGTTGAAGACAAATCTCTCTCTAAAATCGTAGAGTGTTGAGAGATGATTTTGATGAGATTTTGGACTAAGAGCTTTGAACTTGGGTTTCCAGATTTTGATATTTTTTGAATTCATTTGATGAGGCACATTTGTGAAATTCAATTTTTCTTAGCTTTGCTTAGTGACTTCTTTTTACCACAAACACACTCTTTGATTAGCTTTTGAAACTAGATGTCTAATGTCTTAAATTATTCTCATCCCATAAAGTGTATTATGTGGAAATCAAGGAAATCAAGGCAAAAGTTACTTGATGTTGACTTTAGTAGGGGAAAATTGAGATGAAATTCAAATGCCTAGAAGCCTCTAAGGATGAGAATCCAAGGGAAAGCAATAGCATGTGAATTTGTTCAAGGATATTTGCTTTTCCTAAAGGGTTTGAAATTTGATGTTCATGTTGAATGTTTGTTTTTCCAAATTTTTCGATCAAGCAAAGTGTTTTGATTTTAAGAACATGCACAACCCTATGGATATTCGAGACAATATTTATTGAATCCCTACTTGGACGAATCTAGTTACGCCTACTTTTAGCGGATGATTAGATGCTTGACCACATTGGCTCCCTTCCACGACACTCACTTCTATGGGTCAACCAAGAATCAGTACCCATGAATCTCCCATGGCATACTTCTCATCTCTACTAAAAGCCATAAAATTGTGGAGTGGCTTCAAAACAACTGTTCTTGCACCAACAAATAGATAAGGATTTTGGTCTTTTAAACAAGGGGTTTTAATGCAAGAATTCTATTAATGGGGGATCATCCATACGACAAGAAACCATTGCTTCCCTTCTTATCAGAACAATCCTTGTGGTACTTGCCTTTCCTCAAATACCCACACTTATATCCCAGGTGAAAGTTGCTTGGCTTTAGCATGTTCCTGGTTGGGTCATTCCCTTGGGTGATTACTTTTTCCCACAAGGCAGGCCCTCTAAGATAACACAAAAGTGAGCAAGCACATCCGTAGTTTGATCAATCATTGTTGAGAAACAAAGAGAGAACACATGCAATAAGCTCCACTCACACTTGCAAGATTTGTCAATTTTAAACCCAAATCGAAATGTGGAGGCAATATTTTTGACAACTTAATATCACAAAAGACTTTTGATTCTCAAGATTTCCATGAGGCACGAGAGAAGTGCATATTTCTTTTAGATGATATCACTTTGTGAAAAATATTACAAAACACCAAATGCACATGTTCATTTTAATTTCCAAAGGAAAAATTGAGCTCTTTTTAAAGCACCAAGACGAAGTGTGAAGTTTGTTTGTCAAAATTTTAGAACACAAATTGAAATTTAGTAAGTGCCTAATGTTCTTTTTAACCTTTTGTAGCAAAAAAATTAAAAATTTTAGTGTTCTTTGTAGAATCTGAAAAAGATGAGAGTTGGTCTAAAACTAAAAACTAAAGCATAGAATGGAAGCTCTAAGCATTTAAAAATGCTTTGTCAACTTCAAATTTAATGCTCAATTCTCTTGAACTCAAGGATTCTTCAAAGATTGCTTCTTATCTTTCAATGTTGCAAGTCCCTTGAGCAAACGAAATTACTCATCCTTCCTTCTATGAAAAAAATTGTCTCTACCCTCCTTCTAGTGCCAGATGTAATCACCTAATCTGCAACATAGCTTTTCCATAGTGGATTGGTGCCACTTTGATATGAAAAGTAGCCTTTTCCCAACCCTTGTCAAGCTAAATGATGAAGATGCTATGAATTCAAATGACAATAATGGAGTTGTGCATAAGATAGTGGATTCAAAATGCATAACTTGTGGATCCAAAATGAGAAGAAAAGCCTCTTATTTATAGATGAGATTGAGAGAAGAAGAGGAAAAATGGAGGAATGTGGGACTAAACATGAGCCAATGACAAGATTCCACTTGTCAACATGTCAATGGAGGAAGGTTGTGCACATTTTGGTCATTGTGCATGATAAATGCTATTAGGTGGAATTTCAAATTTGAAAGTTTGTTTGTTGGAGGGAGAAGAAAAGGTCTTAAATGCCAAGTGGGAGACCTCTAAGAGACAATGCAAGAGGAGTTAATGCCATGTTCGAGGGGACAAGTCATTTTGGAGGGAATTTTCAAATTTGAAGGAATATTCCCTAAAAATGCCTTGTTGAAAGTAATTACGAGATTTATTAAATCAAAACAAATGATTTATTGAGCAAGTGGCAAAATCTAGAGAATTGGGGGATTAGATTAGCATTAATCATGATTTGATTAATTTTAAAAGGAGGTTAGTTGATTGTGACATTCAACTTAAATATTTGGATTTATTTAAATTAAATGAGAAGATAAAGAACATTAGAGATTTAATTAAATATTTGAATTTATTCAATTAAATGAAGGAACCCTAGGAGATTAATTAAATAAATTTGATTTATTTAATTAAAGAGATAACTTTAGGAGATTAATTAAATAAACTTGATTTATTTAATTAAAGAGACAAATATAATTTAATTAAATATAATGATATATTTAATTAGATAAAGTTGATTTATCTAATTAAATAAAGATTTATTTAATTAAAAGAGGAAAGATGATGAATTTTACTCAGATAAAGATTATTCGATTAAAATGGTTAGGAGAAGGATAATTAAGGATGAAATGAAATTAGTGATTCCATATTAGGTGCATGTAATAACGCTATCATAGGAAGCCACTACGTTGGAATAGGTATGCTACACATTTATGTAATCCTTAGCTTTACCATTGTTGTTTGCTTTGTTATGATCTAGCATAGGGTTCTTGTATATCTTAAGATCTTGATTCCCATCTAGTACCTCAACAGATATAGTATTGTTTTCTATGAGATCTTGAATGATGTTCTTAAGTTTCATGCAGTTGGCTATTTTATGTCCTTTGATTTTGTGAAAGTCACAAAGATTGCACTTGTTGTACCAGGATGGCTTCTCTTGTGGTTCTTGGTAATTTTCAAAGTTGGGAAGTGTTATCAAATTTGACTCTACCAATTTCTTCATGATTGTTTCGATGGGTTCCAATAGCTATGTGTTCTTGCGTTTGGGATAGTTGTTCTTGCTAGTGGTCTGCCTTTGTTGCATGTCAGTATTATTGATGTGATTGTTCTGAGGAGCTGTTGTTTGTGGCACAATTGGTTGGATATTAGCAACTTGATTGTTATTAGGTCTAGGAGCACTTAGTATAACCTTAGCATCTACCACACCATTATTTTTCATGTTTTTGTTCTTTGCCCAGACACGAGGTTTCTCATTCGAGCTAGTTGAAGGACAGTTGTCTTTGTAGGCTTGAGTATTTCCTTGTGAGATTAGAGTCTTTCGATGTTAAAGGATCTAGGGACAAGTTCGTTATATAATGTGATGCACTACATTTTCAGGTGGAATGACAGATTTGGATCTAGCTTGGCTATGATGATTCCCATTTGTTGTTTGTCGGTAAGAGGTCACTTGCTTTTACTAGCTCTTTGTCTCCATCGTTGTAAGAAATTAGTGAAAGTTTCCCCTTGATTTTGTCTAAGAGTGTATAATTCTTCTAGACTGACATCCATGTCAAGATTGAAGAAGTGATCAATAAATTTATTAGTGATTTCTTGAAATGTTTTAATACTAGGAGGCAGATGAGAAAACCAATCCATAGCACAATCTGTTAAACTCTGAGGGAAGAGGCACATTAGATATGAATAATTGTAAGCTACCTCCATGCACATGATGTTAAATTCTTTGATATGGTCCACAAGACTTCCTCTCTTTTTATATTTTTCAAATTTAGGGATTTCAAAACTAGGAGGGAATAGTACCATTGCTATGTTTCGTTCAAATGGATAAGGACACAAGTTCTGTGTATGAGGTTTCTTTGTCTTTCCCATGTGAAGGTCCTACATTTCTTATGAGAGTGCTTTAAATTATAATGCTAGATTGTCTTGTGGGTTGGGTGGAGGGACATATGGTGGTATGACCAATGATTTATATGGGGTGTATGGTGGTGTGAGATTCTGTGAAGGTGATTGGGTTATTGATGTATATGTTCCCAATGCGTTTGGATTGATGATGTTCAAGTGAGGATAATAAGAAATATTTTGTTGTTGTTGGGCATACTGTTGAGCTAGTAAGGCTTGCTATTGAGCTTGTTGTTGTTTTTGTGCCACTAAGGCTTGTTGTTGGGCCTGCTATTGTTGGTGTACTAATATAGTTGCTTGTTTTTCCTGATATTGTTGTTGTGTGATTTGTTGTGCTACTAAGGCTACTTGTTTCTATTGTCGCTATTGTTGTGCTAAGGATGCTTTTCAAGCTTGATGTTTCTGTTGTGCTAAGGCTGCTTGCTGAGCTTGATGTTGTTGTTGTGCTAAGGTTGCTTGTTTAGCTTGATGTTGTTGTTGTGCTAAGGCTAATTGCTGAGCGGCTAAGGTTGCTTGCTATTGTTGTTGTTGTTGTTGTGCCACTAGGGCCTATTGATAGGCTTGTTGTGCTTGCTATAAAGGGAAGGAATGTGCTTGTAATATGGGATCAAGTTGTTTTTGAGACATATGTGAAGGATTACATATATTGATGTTTTGAGTGGGTAATGGATTGCTGATGAGAGGTAGGGGGTTCCCTTGATTTAACATTCCTTGTAAGTTACTAGATGATCATGGAATGTATGTTTGAGGTCCAAATTGATTTAGAACGACAAAGGGAATTGTGGGAAAGGACAGAGTTGACGTCATTAAATTTTACAATGGAAATGACACACTAGGACCTTGAGTCCATTGATTAAAAATATTTCCTTGTCCCATGTTTTGAGGATTTCCTTGTGCCAAAGATGTAAACAAGGGATTCGTGATCAAGGTACTTCTTGGGTTGACATAACTCATAACCAAGGGATTGTTTTGATGTGGATTGATGATGGGTGGTGTGGATGTGTTTTATGAAACCAATGGTATGGATGAACCCATTGGAGGATTGGGTAAGGATGTCCCTATTTTCTTCAAGGGTTGATTCTATGGTATAGTATTGGTATGCCCTTGCACGTTGTTTTGAGATACCCTAATCGACATTACTTTGTGTAATGGTAGGAACACTTGTGGTACTCATGGATGTGGATGAAGAAGGATTCCCTCGATTTGTTGAAGTTGTGGTTGAGTAATGAAGATCAAGAGGTGTGTATATCTGTTTAGGATCTTTAGGAATGGGAGGAGCACCAAATCTAGGTGTCCAAGTGGTTGTGTTAGGTGGAGGATTGGTTTCAAATGTTCCCACAAGTGATTTTTTTTAAATGAAAGTGCATGTCCAAAGTCTTTAGCAAGGTTTGTTGCAATACTAGGAATGTAGGTCTGATTTATCCCTAATGAAGGAGTTGTGAAACCTGGTGTTAAATTCTGTGCCACAAACATTAGGGAGATAGGAGCTACATTTTCAAAGGCTTGATGTTTCATAATTTCCTCCCTACTGAGTTCAAATAGGTTGTTTTTGATATCTTCTATCTCATATGGTCTTGATGGGGATGAAGGTTGTTGTGATGGTGTAACTTGACTTCTCAGATCGAATTCTAAAGGATTTGGATCACTTGAGGTGAATGTCACTTTGATTTTCTCCACGATTCTCTTGTGTTGAGATCTAGTATTTACAATACATGTTGTGTCAATTGTGGGAGAGTTTTGTTGTGATTTTTGGTGTTTGAACTCTATAGTTGACTCAAATCTAGGTAAAAGAGATGCTCCAAGTATTTTGGGAGCAATTATGATGGTGGGGGATGAAAAGATGGATGATGTGGAGAGTGATCTTTGCAACCATTTTGGGACAACACTTTTGGTTTACTCTTGATGTTTTGATGTTGGGATAAAGGATGTTTATGAACTTGTAATTCTTTAGGGTAGAATCGTAACCTTCAAGATGAATAAGTTCAAAGATGATAACTAACTTAACTAAGTGCATGGAAAATGATACATTTCACATAAAAAGCAACTAATTTAGAGGTTGGTTTGATTTGATTTGATGTTTAAGTCACAAAGTGTTGGGGTACTCAAAATTTTGCAAAGTTGGATGAAGTGAAAGATGAATTTTGATGAAGGGGTGAGTGAGATGTTTGATCCAATGTTGACTTTTAAAGTGACCCTTCATTTTGACAAGACCAAGGTAGTGAGAATGATGCCAGAACTCTAAAATTTTTGAATCCTAAAGACCCAATGCTGATTTAGATGAGAGGATGAATGGGGATGTTTAGACCTATTCAGATGCTCCTAGCTCGGGCATAAAAGTTCCTTAACAAATGGTAGCGATTGTTTTAAAGTATTGAAGCCCACTTCCTACTAAATTTTGCACTATGATACCTATGTTTGCAATGAAGGGATGAAGAACTTCCCCTATGGATCATTTAGAGGAGTTCAATATCATAAAAAGACCAGGATTTTGACTCCAAAAGAATGCATATAGTTTTGAACTATTTCTTGAAACGTGTATGTAGAAGTTTGCTACCAACTTGTCTCTATTCTTGTGAAGTTTTAAAAGATGTTTGTTGAGAGCTTTTGGACTAAGATTCGTAATTCTAAAATGATGAATTGTAGACTTTATTTTAGGGATCTTGAATTTACACAAGATCATGTAGGAAAAGTTTAAGTTTATGGAAGAAAGGAAGATATTTATTGCCACACGGGTGGTGGTAATATGGGCCTTCTAGCCTCAATATCAGCTTGTTCCTCTTCTTTTCTAAAATGGTTGTTGTGTTTCTCCACTGGGTATTTATTTCTTTTGTTTAAAAAGTAAAGCTTCTCAAACTGCTAATGAGATCAGTTTGTTCTCCGTTAATAAGTTCAAAGTTTGGTTGAATTATAGCACCTAGAAGATTAGGTTGTTCAATGGGAGCAATTGGTCTCCACATAGTCATGTGGGGTTCATTTTCCATTTTATTTTGCTTAAGTGAATTGATTTTACAAACACTTGTCTTGATTACATTTCCAAATTAGATGCTTATGTCAAAAACATCATAACTTTCACAATGTCCATTTCATGAAAATTATGAGATTAGAGCCATAATTTCCTATTAACTCTTTGGAAAAATATGGATTTGAGATTAATGTCAAGATATTTAAAAATCGCTAATGATAACTCCTTAGGACAAGTAGTAATATCAAGGCTAACTCAAGAGGTCCATTTTTAAGCAAAAGTGTTTGAAATTTTGAAGATGATAGTGAATGCTTGTTTTTGTATCATTTTGAAACCAAGAAAAGCATTAAACTGACTCACAATCATTACAACCTTAGGTTCAAAATGGCTATATTTGTTGAGTCCCTACTCGGATTTCTCCAAACACTAAACAATGCGAAAAGTTAGAGATTTGGCGACACTGGTTCCTCTCCATGACACACACTTCTTAAGACCACCAAATCTCAAAATCCTTAAAATCCAAAGATCCAGAGGATTTTTTTTGTTTCTACAATTGAATAGTATGAATGTGGGGTGGCTTCAGAACGATCGTTCTTACACCAAAAAATATTAAATATTTTTGGCTTCTAAACAAGGGTTCATAATAAGGGCTTCCAATTTAGGGGGTGCAATGATAAAATCCATCAAGAGGTCTTCCAAACCTTAGAACAAGGGCTTTACTCATCATAAAGATACTGGGGGAGAGATATCATATACCACTTCCCATTGATCACAATTTTCATTGCAACCACATTTATATTGCGGTTTGGAAGAGCTTGGCATTAGCTCGTTACTGCTTGGGTCATTCCCTTGGGGTGAGTACTTTTTCCCTCCAAGATAGGTTCTCTAAAGATAAAAAATAGCAAGGAATTACATCCGTAGTTTGATCATCTTCATTCGTATGAACAAAGAGAGAACACACACTATGTTGGTATGTGGCAAGATTGTGATAAGTTTTTGCACTGGATAATAAAATCATTGGATGGCCGCGGTTTGGTGGATGTAGCCAGATTGGGTGAACCACGTTAAATTCTCTATGTTATAATTTATTCTATGTGTGTTTTAGTTTATCTGTTTATTAATTAAATTTGCATTTAATTGTTAGATATCTGCCTTTCTAACCCTAACACGTGCCTTTTTCTCACACTCGCAAGGGGGTTCAGTTTTAATCCAAATTGAAAGATGTAGGTGATTTTGAAAATTTTTAAGGAATGTTTCTATTTCTCAAGGTCACCAAATGGCATGAGAGAATTGCATACGCATCCACTAACAATGTTGAAAATCACAAAACATAGCAAGCAGTTGTAAATTTTAACCCTTCAAAGCAGTGATGAGTTCATTTTAAACACCAATTGAAATATGAAGTTGCCTTGTTTAGTTTTAAACCCAAAAAAGTAGTAATGAGATGAGGGTTCAATTTTAATCCCGTTTGAGCGTTCTTTTTAAACCTAATGGAAATTTAGTGTGTGTCCTAAAGTAGAAATTAAAAAGCATAAAGGTTGGGTTATAATTGCCCCAAAGCATCAAATGCTTGTTACAATCACATAATTTTAAGATAAGAAAATGATTTCTTCACTTGAGCTCCATGTCTTTCAACCTGCAAAACCCTATTAGTCTAACAACCAGAACACAGTCATAAGTGCATTAGTGATTAGATAATTCAAGGAAATTAAAGCACATGTCAAAAAAATGATCTTAAAGTTTCTTATCCTGGTTGGGCATCGTTGGACATGATAGCATCACAGTTTGAAGTCTTGGCATCGCTCTAGTGAAAATGGGCATTGCTCTGTAGTAGAAACAAAGAGTATGATAGCATTGGGATTTGGTCCGGCGTCACTACTCACAATAGCTCACATTTTGAAATTTGGGGGCGTTGGTCTGGTGAAGTTGGGCATCACCATTTGAACTTTTCTATACCTCTATATTAAATCAACATTGCTAGATTTAAATCAGTGTTAGTGTTTTTAATCGATGTCGGTGTTTCAAATTGCAGCAATGTCACTATATGGTGACGATCTTCAAAGTGCATCACTGTTTGTAGTTTGGGTGTCATTGTATCCTGCAAAACAACAAATAAACAAAATTTGACCTAAAAAATGGTTAAATTAATGGTTTTCCCTCCTTCTAGCACTAGAATGTGAGACAAGGATTGTCAGTGTGGGTTGATTACACTTAATCCATGATGAATTGAAGCATAATTTACCCAAATAAACCTGCATCTACCAAACAAGATCATTCAAATAAAAAAGATTAAACTAAGCATTTGTACAAACTAAAAATTACAAACTATAAAATAGTTAAATTCCTACTCTAACCCATTTGAAACTTATCCTATTTTGGAATTGGTGTCGTGTTGATGTGAAATGACGACCATTTACCAATCCCGTGATTAGTGAGCCTGTTTCAGTCGATTCTATGGAAGAGAATCAATGAAAGCATTGTGATAAATGAATGAAAACCTAGTTCATGCTAAATTCAACATGATGCAATCTAATTTAACATGATTTTATGCTAAAAATGAACTAATTATGCAATTGCTAAGTTAATGTAAGCTAATTCTAAGCTAAAAGATGGAAACCCTAATTCATATACAAACTAAGATGGATGCATGAATCCATTAATGGATGATCTAAGCTATTATGTAACTTAAAATTAACTAAAAAAAGCTAAAAGTGAGTAAAAGATGAGTGTGGATGCAAGTGATTTCAACAACATAAGTTTGCAATTGAAAGATGGATCCATTTGTCTCTAAATAGTGTCCTATTTATAGGAGAGAAAATGATGAATGAAGGGTTGAGATTGAAAAGATTAATGAACAGTCCAAGATAAAGGAGATGAGAGGCATGGATCATGGATTCTCATCAACAAATGAGAATACATGATGGGATTTAATCAAGGGTTCACACTTGCTTCAAACAAACACACTTTTAACCTACTCACATAGGTCAAAGGTGACTTGTTCAAAAGGTTAAAGGTTAAAACTTTCTTAAGAAGCCAAGTGAAAATATCCCTTTTTCAAATGATGGAGGAATAAGAATATTACTTGGAATATTCATTTGGGTGAGGAAAAAGGCATTTTGCAAATTAAAAGAAAACTTTAATTGTGCAAAAAAGGAGATAAAGAACATTCCATGGGAATATCCCTTTTTAGAGGGAAAGTTAGTTTAATTGCTAATTAAACAAGATTTAATCATACAATTAGGGGATTTGGAGGAATGAAGTGATATTTATTAAATTAATTATTTAATAAATGGGGGGAGAGAGAGATGAAATGATATTTAATTAAATAACTTAGGGTTATTTAATTAAATAGTATGACTTAAGGAATTGAATTAAATGTTTTGATTTATTTAATTTAATAGGATGAAATGTTAGCACGAAGGGGGATGAATTAACCTAATTTTAATGAATTAAGTTAATAGAAAAAATGATGTAATTAATTAAATATCTAAGCCAATTCAATCAATTAAGCAAAAAAAAGATAGGTTAAAGAAGAAATGATGTTAGCAAACCTATTTCGAGTATATGATATCATTCAGGACATTTTTTAGTGTCTACACAAGCAATCTAATGCGTTTCCAAATAAAAACACACAAGAAAATCAATCTTTCAGATAAAAGATAAAACATGAAGAGAATAGAATCTCATGCTTGATAAATGTTTATTCCAATTGATCCACTAGATCTCAAGCTTAGCCTTCTCTTAGAATCAACTTAGCAACAAATCCTCTCATTAAATTCCTCACAATAACTCATAGCAAAATAAGAATTCTCTCAATGGAAAATAAAACAAAATGGAGTGGAGTAATGATGCAAAGGAGAATTGTATCTAAATGAGGTGAGAGTGCCTCATATTTATACCCAAAAACCAACATCTTCAGCCTACAATCAAGCCTTATGCTATGAAACCTCTCAACAATATACCATCGACTCAGTTCAATAAAGAAAAGGTGGCAGATTCCTATTTTAATACTCATCAAAACTATACATAAGATTGACCCTAAGCTTGCCAACAACAGTTTGACTATTTCATTAAGCACATGCTTCATTCAAAAAATTGACTTCTAGGTTGATAAGAGTTCTAAAGGAAACAAAGAATTCATGTTATGGCTCCAAGTATTCCTCACATTTCCTATTCTCAAGCTCATTGTTTGGAAAGAACAGATCAATGTGCTACCTCTTCATTTCATAATCCACGTAGCACTTCTAGCTTGACTAAGTCTAAGGCAGTAATACATACAAGTTGAAAGACATAGAATATTAAGCACTTCATCATGGCACTATCCATACTTCTTAACACTCAACACATTCAATGCTTACTATAATGTATATTGTTCCCTTTTATGCACCTCCAGAAATGCATGGCCCTTTATTATCAACACTATCCTTTATATTAACCACTTTTCTTTTATCTAATTCTGCTCCATTCATTTGGTTAAATCCCACACTAACATTTACCTTGTCATGCGTTGCATTTATCTCATGCACCCAACATAGTGTTCTCTATTTATGCGCAATAAAACTCTTAATATAGTGCTGGCTTTCATTTTAATGTGCATTCTTTGCATTATACTTTGTGCTGTACAATGCAGCGCTACATTCATATAATATCGGCCTTCATTATCCTTTGTGCTATGTATGATTCCATACTTCAAAGGCGATGCTTACACCTATTCTACATCGAAGGTACCGCTGTTTTCTTACCACATTATATGCCTGCAACAATACTAGCATGACGTTGGCTCTTATATGAGCCATATTTAACCTTTAAACATTTCAAATGTTTATAACATATTGTATATGGAGGCAAAGCATCAATACTATTAAGGCCAATATGCTATGTTAATAACATTGTGCTATAAAAATGATGTGCTCAAACATATTTAATGTGCTTATAAAAGTATTTTATGTGCTTCAAAAAATAGTATGTATATTTTAGCATTGTATACTTTATATACATCATGTTGTACCTAAAATATTTTTTTTGGCATTCTATATAAATAGAGCTAAATCTTGTTAAAATGCCATGTTAAGTAAGTTTTAGGTCAAACCAATCATAGAATCTTGGTGGGTTTCTGTCAAGGAACACATGTGCAAAATTCTAAAAATTTGAAAATTAGGGTTTTTTCGCCCCTATTTTCAAGGAAACCCCCGAAAATAGGACCTTCCCAGAAATGATTGAAAATGATTTTGATAGGATTAAAAGGCTTCACGATCACATTGGTCAAGTCAGAATCATCAAAATACATGTTTTACTCTGGTGGGTCTATTTCTATTTTTCAGGAACAAAGTTAGGAGCTCCACAGCCATTAATGATAGATTGGCCAGTACCAGATGCTGAAAGCTAAGCTTCAAAAGCTTCAACGACACAACCATGGCGGAAAAAGTAAAAAATGATGCTGTTTGATGAAGGAGATTCCTGAAAATGAAAAAGGTCAAAATTTGACTAACTCTGGAAATGTTACGAAGGAGAGATTGTTCACATGCTGAAAAGAGCCTTTTTCAAGCAGGGGCACCCATGATCTTTTAAGGTCAAATGAAGTCATTCAGATCATCCAAGGAATTCATTCTTGATGTTTTCTTGCTGGCGCGACAGTGAAACAAATAGATTAATCATCTGAGGGACAGATCACAAGTAGCTGCTGACGAAGCAAAAAGAGGTAGTTGAGAAAATATCAGGAAACCATAGTTAACGACAAAATTCTAAGAAAAAGAGCCTTTCCAAAAGAAAGGCGCCCTTCTTTCTTGACCTCCAGATGCTGATAAATGACAAAAGGCTTCCCAGGATAACCTTCTCAGCCCAAGTAGATCTCGGAAACGCAACTGCAAGCACCAACATTTGACAGATCATTCAACGGATAATCCAGATCAAAGTAGGCAACTTTTCAGACGAAGATGATCAAGCCAAAAGGTAAAAGTTCCCTTTTCAAGGAGGGGCGCCCTTGAATAAAGGAACCCTAAATTGAAATCCAGGTTTTTTGAAGTCAGTCATTTTTGGCAGAATAGAGCTAGGTACCTGATGAGACATCAAGCGAAATCATCTGACTCTCCAATCAACGAGAAATCTAGATCAAAGCACGAGAGGTCATTTCAAAAGGTTGAAGAACGAAGTTTGAAAATTCACCAAGGCATTAGCAAAAGCGCCTTTTCCAAGAAAAGGCGCCCATTCTTTTGAAGCCCTAAACTCAAATTTACATCATCATGTCTCCCAGACACTTCTTTTCAGTTTGGATCTAGCTCCGCAGTGAATGTATCCGCAACATCTCAGGATCAACAGATAACACTAGATTCAAGATCAAATAGAGGGCTTTCATGAGAGAAAATATTTAAAAGCTTGCAAGAAACCAAAAGGGACGCCTAAAAGAAGTCAAGGGTCAATTTGTTGACTAAAGTCAAGAGATTTTGAGTTAAAATTGGCTAAAAGGCTCCACGATCAGTGGAAATCACCTTTTTAACTTTAGATCAAGCCAAAATCACTTTTTGAGCTTGAGTTAGGTCCCCAAACTTGTGGATCTAAGGCTTAAACATATATATTCAAGGTGAAGGAATCCCATTTCATTATTTCATTGCAAGATAAAAGATCAAGAACAACCACAAGCTCCCAAGGATGCCATTGATAGATCTGAACAAGGTTTTCATCCGTTCTTCAATTTTTCTTGCAGATCCGAAGCATAAGAGGATTACTATTTTGAGGATTGGACCCAAAGATAGATTTTTTTCAGAGAATCAGATAAAACTTCCAATCCATCTTCTGTCTACTTCCTCTCTTCTGGTCTTAGGTTTTCTTGCATTTGACAGAAAAAGCAACAAGCTACGTCAAATCAGATCAACTGGGTAGATTCAACATTATTTTCCAGAGAAACCCATCTCGACAAACTTTCCAAAATCAGAAAACTTTTTGCCCCTATTTTTGGGGGTTTTTCCTGAAAAATTTTCAGAATCCAAATTCTGAGGAATTGGGTTTGTTCAGCATTGAAGCATGAACAAAACCCATGTGCCAGATTTTTTCCAAAAAAATACTTCTCGGCAGGGCGCTATTTTTAAGGGTTTCTGAAAATCATCTTAACAAGGTCAAGCTTACAGTCAATCTTTAAGTTTTTCAAGATGCAGTACTTCGAGGTACAATACGAGACTAAGACGGTCTTACTTCATGATTACTTGAAAACAGTTGACACAAATTTACACCAAGTAAATCTAGTGGTTGATTTGGAGTAGCTAGAAGGCATGAATCAAATCACATTGCAGAATATTGAAGAATCCGGGTTACTACAAGCTGCATCAATTCCCATCACACTACAAAGCGTAGAGCTTGTAATTGCTTGTATCAAGCATTACAACCCTACCACCAGAGAAATCAGAGCAGCGGATGGAAGAATTGTTTGTAGTCTAAAGCCTCAGGATATCAAAAGGTGTTTTGATATTCCATCATGTCCTAACAGCAAAGTCATATCAGAGACGGAATGTGAGAAGGCATTTGAGACAACTAATGACAAATTTCAAAAGGTAATGGATGAAAAATGGTTAAAAGTGACAAAGGAAAGCTTGCTTAAGCCGTTGGGATGAGGAGAATGTAAAGATGAGTACGCAGTGTTAATCACTCTACTCAATAGAATCACTAGAGAAGAAGATGGTCGTCAATTCCAGCCATGGATGTACTATGTCATTGCTAAAATCATTGGCAGAAGGGAATATTACGACTAGGCCACTTTGATTAGTGACACACTCCACCAAAAAATCAATGGGTATTTGGAAGCTCATAGGTTCCACATGTGCTCTTACCTGGTATACTTGATAGCCTTCCAAGGTGAATTCAGGTTATTGAACAATGTGGGAACCTTAGGTGTGCAAAAGGTTCACGAACATTTCACATGTCTTGAGTTTACTCAAGCAGAAAGACACTTCAAGAAAACAAGTGATCTCTTCACTATGCACACAGTACATGAGCTTAACCATGAGATGCACGTGCGTATTTCATAGACAGCCAGAGAGGCAATTGCGGATTGGGAAGATTGGTTCATCCAATTTCCTACGTTCTCCTACATACGCGTGTATGGCTACATTGGCCACCCCACCATGCTACCAAGATACCCTTCAGATAGGGTAGTCTTCATGGAATTCCCGAGACAGTTGTCTGAGGTTCATGTCTACTTGCGCTTGAAGAGGAAGACAACTATTAACTTTCCTTTTGAAATGGGACTATATAGATGTGGATTCGCGGCAGATGCTAAGATGATGAGTCATGAAATAGTGAGGTTTAACCTCAAGTATCTCATTGATAGAAGATCCTATGATCCCAGAGGACTCTATGCAACACACCTCGAGCAACACTCGTCACATAAGTCTTCTATGGAAGATTATTGGGTAAATTGTAAAGACGAGTATGAAGTGCGAAGAAGGAACTACATTAGATTCAGACTCCCACAAATTGCTGATTTTATGTCAGCAAACATTGAGGGCCTGTCCGATGATGAAGGGGAAGTCATTCTCCCCTCATTATTCGCAGATTCAATCGACTCCCAGCCACTCTCGAGAGTGGATTGGTATGCCAAAGAAGACATGTATATAGAAGAAAGAACGAGTAGAGTGGTTAGAAATAACCAACTCTATCTCGACAGCAAGAAATCAAGGAAGGTGATACCTCACAGAACAGAGCCACCAGAGGTTCAGTCTACACCACCTTCCACTTCAAGAAGGAAACCTAGGCAGAAGCAATGGTGCAATCCTCCCCGAGGGATGAGGATGTCAAAGCCTAGAACACAGAGGACACTAGTGGAGAAAGCCACACATAGTCCTGAAATAATCACGGATATTGCTGCCCCAGAACAAAGAGTAGAGACTGCTACCCCTGATTCAACAAAAGTTATCATGGAGGAACCAGTAGTAGTAGTTGTTGAAGAACCAGTGGCTGAGCCAATGGCAGAAGCAATAATAGTAGAAGCAGCAACAGAAACGGTGCCTATTATGGAAGCAGAACCACCAATATCACCAGTATCACAGCAGACACAAGTCCTCATCGACTTGGATTCGCCACCGAGAGACATTGCTCCAACACAATCTCACACATCTAGCATTCAAGGGCCTCACATCCCTCCTAGAAAAGTTCGCCAAGATTCTATTTGGCTTGAAGGATTCCTAGGAAGAAAGAGGGAAAAACCCTCGTATGAACTTGAATTTATTGAATTCGACCACATCCCACAAGACACGTCGGCGAAGAAGTTAAAGAAGCAAGTTCACATAGAAAGGAATGCAGAGTGTGAGATCATCATAGAGTCTGCCGCTCCACCAGTAGAGAAAAGCATACACGAGGTTCAAGTAGAAGACTACACTTTATCTCAACTTAACCTCGGGAAGACTACACGACAGGTAGAGGTAGACCTTCTTGGAATAGATTTGGTGAGCGCACAAGAAAGGATGGCTAAGGATGGTAAAGAAAAGACAGCCTTAAAGGCTGAAAATAAAAAATTGAGGTCATACATAACCAGCTTGATACATGGCACACCAAACGTCTCAGCCCTACCAGCAGGACTACTAGATCTCCCCGCCGAACAAAATCATCGAAAATTGTTAACATTCGGTAAACACTTGAGAGATCAAGTGGAAGATTTTGTTCTCAAGGGTAGATGTATACTGGAAAACCTATACCAGTTACGGGATAGAGCACATGGAATTTGTGCGGAGATCTAGCAGTCAGAACAAAGGATTGCAGAAAAGAGGCTTGAAGATGAAAGCACAATTGCAGATTTGCAATTGGCATATCAATCAGTATACTCTGAGGAAAACAAGCAACATCTCTTTGCTTGGAAGGAACAATTGGCGTACAAGGTGAAAGCCTATGATGCTCGTTTAGTAGAGTTGATTGATTACAGATGGGTGGTTGCCACTATTATCAACTTCACAAGAATGTTGGTAATATCTTTCCCTTGCATGGAATATCAGCGTGAGGGAGGAGAATACATCAAGTTGGTCACTGTACATAACTAGTTTAGCGATGTCATCCGTAGTACCTTTCTTGATGATCCAGAGGGTTGCAAGCTGGCTAAGGTAGCAGCGTTATCAACCAAGTTTGAAGAGGCAGCATCTCAGTGTATTGACTTCGAAAATCAGCTCACAATGGGTGAGGTCATGTTGCGACGCCACATCATCATTCTACAGAGCATTAACTCCCCAGAAGCTGATGAAGTCAATCAATGGATAGAGACACTGCTAATTAATGACGAACTATAAGTACACCAAAGAAGGATGCCATACACCCTCCAAGTGGCATTTATGAGACTTGAGTTTGACTTGATGCTTCTTTCCAAGTCAACTCAATATGCTATTAAATGTAGTTGGAGTTAACTTGATGCTTCTTTCCAAGTTTAACTCCACTTTCCTTAAATCATGCATTGTTAGATCCCACTGATTAAGGATGTCTAATTGGCTTCCATGATTTGTGGATCTTAGATCTCCACTAAATGTGGATGTCTATTTTGGAGGGATACTTTACATTAAAGTTCACCTTTAGTTTGCTTTCAGTCAACTGAAGTAGTTTCCAATTGACTCTTTGTTGACTTTTAGTTAACTGAAGTAGTTTTCCAGTTAACTGCTTGTTCCCCTTTTTAGGAATAAATCTTGCTAATTGATTGGCAAGAACTCATTGTTAACTCAAGGAGATTTTGGGGTTGCCCACTCTTTGAGTTCTATAAATAAGAGCCTTGGGCTCATTATTTGTTTAACTTTTACTTGCTATGCAAAATTGCTGCGCCATTGTTGCCAACAGCTTTGAAAGTGGATATTTGTTCACTCTTGGATGAGAGTTTGTTGGTCGATTGTAATTGTGCATGATTTCGTGCCTTTGCTTTCCCAACCTTTGTAATTCATTGATGAAGCTTTGAAGGAGAATATCAGAAGGCGCTTGCATTTTGGTCAATCTTTTTGAGTTGTGTCCATGTCTTGTGTTTAATAGCTTGTTGTTTCATTTCCCTCCTCGGATAGGAGTCCCTCCTCCTTGGACATTTGTTATTGACAAGTTATCGTTTGTTTTTGTTTAATGTGTTGACTTCCAAGCTATACTTTGGATAGGAGTCCCTCCTCCTTAGCAAGCTCGTTGGCCAAGGCATCGTAAAATTGTTGTTTCTCATGAACTATTTCCTATCCCATACCTCGGATAGGAGTCCCTCCTCCTTGGCAGGTCTCAGATCTAGTTTTCCGTATAGAGTGTTTGCTTGTACCAACCTTATCTTGGTGTATACCCGAGAGTTCAGAGCCTCGGTCATATTCTCAGGAGACGGAAAATTCAGGTGATCTAACCAACCCATTCCCGCTCCTTTACCCTCATGCTCTGTTTACCTTGAAGGTATTGGATAGATAAAAGCTATATTAGTCGTAGTTGAGATCTGTAGAAACCAAAGAAAAAGCTTAGCTACGGTGCATTGTGTTTGTGCACCCTTGTGTCCTGCCGATGAAGCATAAAAAGATAGGAACTTTAGTTTACATTTCCCTTCCTTACGCATTGCTCCCAACAGAGAGGGACTTCTCCTCTTTAAATAATGAAGAAGTGTTGCAAAACATTTGAAATAGCTGAACGTTTACAATCAGCACTCCAGAGATGCTAATTTAAATGCCAACACATCATTAAATATATATTTATATATATTTCAATATATATATATATAATTATATACTCACGAATATTGTATATACTAATTATCAATTAGATATATAAGTAATTATATATATATATATTCATACATACATATATTAATATATAAGTATATTCACTTACATGAATGTAGTGATATACTTATGCATTAATATATGTATATTTTAATGTACTTATAACTTTATTTTTAATATTCTTTAACACCTATGTTTAAATTTTCATAGATAGACGTATATATAAGAAGTGCATACACATATATATGTTTATGTCACATTTATCCTTTCATTACTCCATGCATATGGGTTATCAAAGACATGACCATATATACAGTTATACAATTCCAGGTACATACCTCATCGATTATCACAAGTAAGAACACATAAGGAGGAACATATACTCAAAATATAGATCCAATCACATATTTCAATCCAAAGAAGCAACCTATCACAATCAAGGATGACCAATCAATTCCAATAAGCCAAGACTAAGATGAAGGGTTCACTTACCGAATCCCATCTGACTTGACTCTTCTAAACCAAGTCTAAGATGTGAGTGTGTGTAAGCTTAGTAAGGTTTCATTAAGGGTTACCCAACCAATCACTTCTCATGAGTGATACTTCCCCTCCCTTTCAAAGGATTGAACCTATCCCTACAATGAGCTTAGTACAACACCAAGGTAGTTAGACATTCACAGTAAATCCATTTGCATCATAAAACATTTTTATCAACAAAGCATTAGAACGTTCATATTGAAATGCATAGCATTCCATTAATTCATAACATATTCATTCTTTTGAAATCAATAACATCTTATTGCATATTCACATATTTTATTCATCTGATATACATATCAAAGCCACATTTAGAATTTATCAACACTTTCACTCATGAAGGTAAAAGTAACTTAGTAATTATGAAATGGGATGTGACACAAATCACCTCAATGATTTGAATCTTGCTTGCTTGAATGCTTAAATGCTTTGGAGACCTACAACAAGGGTTAGCCTTCATAAAAACATGATAACATGAACACATGAACTCACATACACTTTAACATAATGCTTGGATCTTGAATTGCTGCAATAATACTCTGAAATAATGTTCTTGACTTTCTCTTGAAAATAATATTTTCTCCTCAATTG
Organism: Sequoia sempervirens; assembly: GCA_007258455.2. Lineage (NCBI taxonomy): Eukaryota > Viridiplantae > Streptophyta > Pinopsida > Cupressales > Cupressaceae > Sequoia > Sequoia sempervirens. Next base: position 351,685,217 of record VDFB02270651.1, on the reverse strand, counting down.
TAGTTCTAGTTTCAAATGGTGAAAAGACTAGGTGCTTATAGGCATTTATTCAATTTCTCAAAAACTGACACTTGAAATTTGAATTCTAAATGTTAAAATACCGCCAACATGTCCAAAAATGGGTCTTGGCTAAGAAGGGGGAACCATACACCCAGGGGCATATGGGTCATGACCCAAATTTCTAGGACACTGCATGTCGGGAATAACACGAGTTGGATGCATTTATTCAATGCTTGTATTTTATTGAAGAACGGTACAAATGGGATCCAAAATACATAATTTTAAGACATTAGGGGGTCAATTAGGCTCAATAATTTAAGGGGTCCAAACATATTGTGAGATTATTAAGGGCGAAAATTTTCTACATTACATTTATCTCCCACTTTAGTGAGAGTATGAACTTACGCTTAGAATCACACTAAAGTAGATAAATATATGTCAAGAGGGGTCCAATTGTCCAAATATTGGAAAGATAGGATGACAAAGGATCTAGGGGGATCGCTCAAGCCCCTAGGATCTAAGATCCCATGGAAAACCAACAAAAGCACAAAGGAACACACATGCACATGTATGATATGTAAGAGGACAACATAAAAAAACATACATGTCAGAAGATATGAAGCATACACAATGACAACACATGGAACATAAAAATGACAATAAAATGAGAACAAACACGATGTAAACATGAAGAAAACACATGAACATAAACACAAAATACAAGCCTAGTACTTTGAGTTAGTAAGGAAAAGAGGTCTGAGTCTTAAATTGTCTCAAATACCAAACACCATCCATTGAATAAATGCTAGTTCACATGAGGAATAACAAGTTGTGTTATGCAACATCACTCATGAAACACATGAATCCATTGGAAAGAAATTTGTATTATGCTAGGTTTCCATGTTAAAATGCATTCATGAATCACATAATATAAAATTTTACTATTCTCTAGGTGAATCATAAACTGGGAGACACATGGGCTAGTGAAGTCCAATATTCACTAGGTGAGCCCCCAAGACAAGATAGAATAAGAGACACACACTAGGTGTACAAGGTTTTCCCACAACAACCATATGAAGAGCTATACTCCTTGATAGCCTTAATAAGGTACCACAAACGATCAATGCTAATGTCAATGCTACATTAAGTTCAACTCCCATGAACAAAGTGGAGAAAAAATGCTACACATGGATAGCAAGCTATATTATGCTAGGTTCCATGAAATAAAAAGGTTTAGCATCTCAGGGGATGAATATGCCAAGGTTAAGAAGCTCAAGAGATATTGAATAGTATCACCAAAAAAGGTAATGCTCAAAGGGGTTTTGCTTAATACATGAAGGTCACACCTTAGGGAACATCATACATAATATCACCAAGAAGAGAGGACTAGTTGAGGAATAAAAGATCACACCTTAGGGAATACTATCCGTAGTATTACCACTAAGAGAAATGGAATATGCCAAGAAATGTCACACTCTTATGTGACATCAAGCCTAATTTCACCATAAAGGAGACATGTCACATGGATTAAGGAGGCCACACTTTGATTGAAAATGTCACAATTCCTAGGAAATGTATTGATGAGATTAGTTAATAACTAGTTTTCTTCCATTTAGTTTATGTATTTTAACATTTCAATCTGCTAAGTTCATAGATAATTTTGAACCTTATACACCTTTTTATATCTTTTATGTCTTTCATGCATCTTGAACCAAAATTTAGTATGTGGAAATATAATTATGGTATGATGGTACTTGTATGCTTGGATGTGTACATATTCATGAAATTTAGTATGATTCTATGTTTAATTCATAGTTGTTAATGACGTGTATAATTTAGATGAAGCTAACTTCTTGCAGTTAGAATTGTAGTCTACAACAACTGGATTGCCAACCTGTAGCAAAAGGATCACAGGTAGTTGCAGGGGAGTGTCCAAAATGCTAAAAATGTGACAATTCTAGAAAATAATGAAGGCAATCATTGAAATGGTCAACCATGAGTCAAAAAACTACCAAATAAGATGATAGGAGGAAGAAGAAGTCTACTTTGATAAGGAAATCCATGACGTGACATTTTTCAGGGACAACGTCTCTGTCAAACCATTAGGGTAGAGTTTTAGTTTTACTTCTCTTCTTATGTCTTTTTCAATTATGGTTTTTGATTGTAAAGACTAGTCCTCCCCCTATTCTTGAGGGAGAGTGGACGTATGCATTTAAATTCTATTTGTCCTTGTATGAATAAAACTCCTCACACGCCTATATATTGGAATCGGTGGCCGAGGAGCAAATCTAATTTAGTATATAGTTGAGCTAAATTCTAGTTTTTGTTTTATTAGAAAATACTTCATTATTGTTAGTTTTCTGTTATTTAGTAATGGATATGTACTTCTGAATGGGAAATATTTTGAAGATTCTTGTAAGATTTTGGGAATTTTAGTTTTTATGCAATAAAGGAGTTTCAGTTTATTGTTATGATTTTTTGATCAATAGTGTGTAGTTGATATTTCTTGTGGGTGCAATAACTCGAGCAAGGGCCACTTGAGGTACTGTCAACCCATCTTACTTTTTGTACTAGATTATATTTTCATTGTTGTATCTATTTATTTGAATTCTCACTTGTATATATGTGAATTTGATAAATGATAATCTGTAGCATGAATTGCATTTTGTAACAATACGTTGAGCCAATTTCTGGAGAAGTTAACCAGTTAGAAGTTAGTGGTTAGTAGTATTAGTTAGTTGTAAAGTTCAGTATTAGTAGTTAGCAATTATAGTATTAAGCCGAATGTACTCGTAGCATAAGCAATAAAATATATTATTTCCCTTGTTTTGCAATTTAACGCTTTATTTCCCTTTTCCACCCTTTTCCATTTTTTTTACAAGTGTAATCCACTTATACTCATTGATATAGGCAATGTAGAGTCCATGAATGCACATACAATGCCAACATCATCAAAAGCTTACAAAGTCCTGGTTGATAATTAAATGAAGCCTTTGTGGGGGTTTAGTGAACTATTCAGTTAGGAAACTGTCCTCTGAATTGTGTGTCCACTCATAAACACCAAGTTGGTTGAACATTAGAAAGTCCTTACATTTTTGGCACCATTTCTGGGGATGGTGCTACATTCAAGATTCTCCTATGTAATTTCAAGATTTTAGAGTTAAGTGTTTTTGATTTTAGCATTAGGGTAATTAGGTTTTATCCATAAAAAAAAGCTTTATAACTAACAATGTGTAGGAACTATTGATCCAAAGAGTCATAATCATTGTATGTGGAGGCAATGAGATGCTTTGGGAAGATTTATCCCCATAACACATGAAGTATTTCAGGATACTGGTGAATATAGTGAATAGAGTGAGGGTATTCCTGAAGAAGGATCACCACTAACACTAGTACTTACACCAGAAATAGAGGAGACTTCTCATACATATTAGCATCATGGGTGATGTAGCAGTAGAAGACCCACCAAAGCATGCAATGTTTGAGTTCCCCATTGACAACCAGGAGAGAGCAATTGATTTTGAAGAACATTCCTCCTTCAACATTACCTGCCTTCTATGGGTTGGTCACAGAGGATCTAAATACCTTCCTTTTTGAGTTTGATGTGCTATACAAAAGTTATGATTATACCACAGATGCATACATGCTTAAATTGTTTCTAGCAATTTACTGAAGGATGCTACTCTAAGATGGTTTATTGGTTTGGGAAGAGATGCTATTCCCAATTGGAATACCATGAAGATAAAGTTACTGGAGAAGTACTAGGATTACTACAAAGGCATAAACATAAAGAGGGATGACATATTTAGGATGTCACAAAAGGAAGATTAATCATTGAAAGACTATATGGAGAGGTTCCAGTTGTTAGAAATTTTATTATCATTGATGTCAAAAGGAGATATGGGTAATATCAATTGGTGAGATTGTTGATGGATGTAAAAAGGGAGATTGTGGCTAGTCATGATGGTCATTGATGTCAAGTGCCCTCACTCTGAATGATGCATATGAAGTTGCAAGGAAAGCCTTAAAGAACTATAGAAGTTTGGGCTTTAGGCCTTGTGCTTACTCTATATATCTTGCTAAGAGAAGAAAGAGTTAGTCATTTTTAGCTTAGTCTAAAAAGGCGTCAAGAATCAAGATTTGATGCTAAAGTTTATGCCTTAATTGAAAGTGATGAAAGGGGTATGAAGGAACCCCGAACCCTGACACCTAAAAATGCTTCAGGATTAAGGGTCGGAAGTTGGATTATGCCTTACCGAAAGGAAGATAAGCGATAAACAAAAAACCCAAAGGCCGATACCCGAAAGGGTTATGTCAACTAACATTTTGTGAAGGAAGTGTTTGGGAAAATGCAAGAGATAACAATGATAATAGCTAAAATTTATTAACATAAAGCTTAGAAGCAATATTTACAATGGAAAAATGCAAAAAATGTAGTTTCTACAAGAGAAAAATCCTAGAGGAGCTAGAGGAAGAACCCATAAAAAAAATACAAGTGTTTCTTTTATAGATCAAGTTTAACTTATATGAATACAACTAAACCCTAACCTATCTAGGGTTAGCAATCAAGGAGATCTGATGAAGAAAAAATCTGTTCATGAAACCTACACTAAAAGTAGAGCCTAGAGAAGCCAAGACTTGTACGCTGTACCATTGACATAAATATTCTGACAACACAAGAAAACATTCCATCATAATCCGTGAATGTAGACATGGAAATATTGGGAATTCCATGTCCAAAACATGCCCTAACATGAGAAATCCACCTGCAACACACAAAAGAATATCTTCACCATCCTAGCCATCAATGCAATATGGGAGAAGTGTGGAAAATCAATCTGGAGCCGATTAGATTTGATCTGGTTGTTGAAAATGTGGTTGTTCCATTACTCTTGGTCTACCTGTGAACATGTCATGCTTAGTTGTTGGAGTTTGAATTTAGGCCATTAGATCAAGATGGATGATTGAGATCAAGCCTCAAGAGAAGTTTAAAATGTAGTTGTTAGATTAGAATCCCTTTAAATTTGTGTTGTTGATCTTATTGCATGCCCTACCACCTTTTGGGAATTCAAAAAGGGATGGCATGTCACCTCCCCACATCCTCGTAGTCATGTATTGGGAAATAGATCAAAGGTTGCGGGATTACGGGGAAAGCAACTAGATGCTACCACATGTTCAACCTATGCACAACTTAACCTCCTATGCACTCGCCCATACTTGGGTGAATTTACCATGTGTTTTAACGTTCTGTAATATGGACGACCATGATTATAACACCTGCAACATTTCTTTGTAAGAAAGTAGCCACGCATACTTAAATACACATCCTTCACCCTTCAATATGAATGAAATATTTAAGCCTTTATGTTTCTTTCATCTCGAAACAAGGGGAAATAGGGTTCCACCTTTTAGGAGATGGAACTAAGGGATAAGGACCTCCTATTTCACCTAGTTCATTCAAGGAAACCTTAGAGATCTCAATCTAGGGATGAAATGAGGGAAAGAGATCTTGCAATAAGGTATCCTATGGTGTGATTAAAGACTAAAAGGGGGTTCACCACCAAGAAAGGTCTTGGAAAGAAAAGTAACATGAAAAACCTAATGATGAAACTTAATGAGGTGAAAGACTTAAGAAAATGACCTAAAAATTAATGCAAATCAGAACAGTAAATTGGAAAAGTACAGAGGTGCACCTGGAAATCTGTAGAAGCTCAAAACAAGGTCTAAAATGCTAAAAATGTTGAATTTAATGCACACTGGGACTCATATGCTAGGTTGGGTGATTTAGTCCCAATTAGGGTTTCTATGCAGGAGCAAAAAATATGGAAGTGATCAGTTTGGAACTTCTGAAATCTAGAAAAATCATTGTACTGGGACTCATACGCCAAAAGTGGCGTATCATTCCTACTCAACTTTTTTAGAGGGCCCAGATCTAAATATGCTCTTCCTTCTCAACTTGATTTTTAGATCTGAACTACTAAATTCTTCTCTGTAGGTGTCTTTTAGTGGTCTTGTAAACAAGGTGACAACTTTACAAACTTGACAACTTCTTCCAATCTTGCTCTTCAACACATCTTCAACCTAGACCTACAAATCACACACTAAAGAGAGGGAAAATGTTGTTTTGTTAGTAGAAAGAGGTTTGCCTTGGTCAAACCTCATTTTGGTAATCAAACCTTGAAATGAAATGAAATAGAAAGGAGGAATGATGAATGGAAAAATATGCAATGTTGCAACTCACCAAACCCTTGAACAAGATGCTATAAACATGTATGAAATGGCTAGCATGAATGTGGATCTTGACTCTTGCTTGAATGTTATGGATCTTGAATTGAATGCTTGCTTGAATCACGAAACCCTACATCACAAATTTTAGCTCAAAAACAAACATGATGCATGATGACTTTGATATGATGCTTGATACTTGAATAATTCTCTAAAACACTTGATAATCAGCTCTTGAATGCTATTTTAAACACTTGTATGCTATTGTGAACTCAAATTCTCTATAAGGAATGCTCTCATGAAAGGGTTAGGTGAAAATGAGTGAAATAACCTTTTATTTATACTTGTTTATGCCAAATTTCTCAAAATTACAACACTACAAGCCAACATCATATCTAAGAGAATAAAATCCCACCAAGAATTTGAATTTAATTTAGGTCTAAGCTAAGCGGGACTCATACACCAGTTGTGGCATATGAGTCCCATTAGGCTAAGCTTGGGACATATTTTTCAAGAAACACTTAGATTAATGTGAAATTCAGATTGGGCCCCCAAAACTTAGGTGGGACCCATACACCCAAGGTGGCATATGAGTCCCAGATCACTAAATCTAGGCCATACAATCGAAAAACACATGGATTATGATTGGTTATTGGTAAATGTTAGGATTAATCTCAGAAAGATCCATTAAATAAGGCTCGTGGATGCAAAATAAAGCCAATTAAAGCATAAAGAAGCTAAATACACTAATGAAAACCCTAGAGATTAGTGTGAAAGTGTAAAGTTACACTTTACAACACCCTAAATAAGTTACAACTAGGTCCATTTAGTTTACAAGGGCCCAAGAATTAATGTGAATGTATTAAACAAATTACAACACTAAATCAAGGCAACATTATGCTCAATTTGATAGGGAGGGCCTAATAAGTGTGAATATGTAGAGGGATACATTTTATATCACTGAATTTAGCCCCCACTTTAGTGAGAGGATGAACTTGCGTCAAACTCACACTAAAGTTGAAAAACTCGCATCAAGAGGGGTCCAAGTGTACTGATACAGATGGTATAGGATGACAAAGATCAAAGGAGATGGCCAAGCCCCTAGGATACAAGATCCTATAGAAAACTAACATAGGCACAAGAGGACACACATGAAAATAATGTAAGGAAAAAAATCAAGGTACAAGCATACATTTCCAAAGACAAACAAAATAAAGAAAAATAAAAACAAAAGAGGGGTGGATCAAGCTTTGATCGTTTGTCCCACAAGTTGTGGATCCAATCTAGGCTATTTGTCCAAGAAAAGTTTACAAATGGAACATGATTTCCACTATGCAAACCAAATGTACACTCACAAGGGATAGTGGAACCTTAGGTCATCCACTAGGTGAGCCCCCAGTGAGACACATATGCACGTGGTTGGTATGCACTCACATAGACAAGCAAGTGGCTATGGGAAAGTCATGCCTAAGTTTGGCTCCCATACACTAACCATACCAAAGTTATACCTCATGATGACTTTAATAAGGTGCCACACAATAGTGAACTTTGAGCTCCATGAGGCAAGAAAATGTTCATATGCTTGACACCCATGAGCAAACAAGATGGCACCACATGAAAGCAAAGTGTGCTATGCAAGGTGGCCATATAACCAAAATTGTAAGCGTAAAATAGTGTAAGGTACATTGAAATGAGTTTTTCTTTGTTCATATAAGGTCTTAACTTAGGAAACATAATGCCTAATATCTCCAAGAGAGGACCAATTGAAGAATTGAAGATTCACAGCTTAGGCGATGTACTGTGTCACATCAAGCCACTAAGATGAATATAATATGCTAAGATAGATCACACTCTTGAGGGACATCACTCCCAATGTCACCACAAAGTGAAAGACGCATCACATGAAGTAAGAAGACTACACAATAAAACATTAATTGAAAAAGAATAATGCCAATGAAAAAGGGAGTTTCCCCCAAGATCACATAAGGGATCCATGGATTTGGGGTCTGTATGTCTTTGCTACAATGTTATTAGAGAGCTTAGAAATGCCATCATTCCCGAAATACTCATGGAATAGGAAGAATGACACATAAAGAACAAAAAAAAGAAAAAAAATCGGGTCAACATGGAAGAAACCTAAATTTCTTGATGCCTTGCATCATCCCCAAAAGGAAAACACAAGACAAAGAAAAGATAAAAGGATTTACGACATAGAGATGAATGTAGATACAAATAGAGGAATATCATAAAGAGAGAGGTACATAAAATAGAACAGTATGGGGGGTCATAATAAGCACATGCAATCACACCAAAGAAACATGAAAAATAAAATAAAGAAAGACTAGTAAGGAACATGTGAGTCAACCTATCAGCAGGTTGTCTGCATCCAAATTATGTTCATCATATATAGAAAGTATACAACTAGCCAAAGGGACAATAGCAAGTGCCGAACTACCTAGGTTATCACCAAGTTCAACACTCTTCCTAGGAGAATTATCTTTTGAGCTCATAGAAGAGGAAAACAATGTATTCAATTTGTTATGCATTTCTTCATCAATCTTAGCAACCTCATCATCATCATCCAAGTTAATCACAATAGGAGGTCGAATGATAATGTCCAAAGAAGGGTTTAGCTCCTGTTGCGGTTGCGGTATAAGATCTTTTTGTTGCGGCGAAGGGGAGACTCATTGTGTATTGCTTCAATCAAGTTTGAATGTTGATTTTCTTTGTAATTTTCTTCATTTAACCTTCGAGAAAGAGCATGACATCTAAACCTATGCTCTCTAGAATTTTAGTTTCTTTTAGTATGATTTTTGAGTTATGTTTGTGTAAGAGTGGGTTTATCAACCATATGTTTCTTTTCTTCCCTAAGGGGAGGAACAAAAGGAACCATGTTAGGTTGTTCAAGAACTTTCTCTTTAGCTTTGTAAACTTTTCTTATTTGAGGAGGTGTAGAAGGATTATTTTTATTATCTCTTGGTCATTTGTAAGAAGTTGTAGGAGTTATAGGTTTTTTTAAGATAATATGACGTGTCTTTAGGTTCAATCATAGTTTAATCAAGGATAAGAGGCTCAGTCATGGGTTGAGGCATGTTTCTGAGGGATAGTTTTTCTATACATTTCACCTTAAATTTTTGGTAGGATTTGAAAAAGAAGTCCTCCTAAGGTTTAATAGGCTCCATAGGCTCAGGCTAAAAGAAATCCAATGAAAAGTTCCCACTAGAAGAAAGAGGATTAAAGCCACTATGATGCACAATGAAGATTTTATTGTCAAAGGGAACCTTTAAACATTTATGCACAATTGACGGGATGGATTCCATGGAGTGTAGCCATGGATAACTGAGCTTCAAATGAAATTGGTTTGACATCGAGATGACGGAGAATGAGACATAATTATTTTGGTCCAATAGTTCTTGATAGAGTTCATGCACAAGTAAGAATTCCTTAGTGATCACATTCTCTCTACATATAGGATCAATTAATATCTAATTAGTGGGCTTATCATAGATTTGATTGGCTATGTAAAGAGGACCATCAGGTGCATGTTTAAGTATATCTTGTGAGAAGAAATCAATGTCAAGAGGCTTTTTGGTTCGACCCTTACGAGGTTGAATTTTGATCATTCCAACCATATCATCCAAAAGGACTTTGTTTGTTAGTATCCATAGGATCTTGTTCAACAATATCCATGTTGTCATCATCCATGTCAACATTGATCACATCATTCTTTTTAGTTTCTTTGACAAATGAAACATCGTGGTTTGACATAGGGTTGGTAAAGATTTGTTGGTTTTGGTTAGGAGGGAAAAAAAAAAAATTTCCCTGATCATTAACACCTCCAATTGAAAGTCAACTGGAATCAATGAGTTCTTGCACAAGATGTTTAAGACGCTTACAATGTTCTATGTCGTGTCCATTTTTTTGGTGATAATGGCAATAAGAATTTGAACTAAAGTTATGAGGAAAAGTTTTATTAGGATCATGTTCTTTGATGAGAGGTAAGGTGATAATTTTCTATTCTAAAAGTTGTGACATTGTGTTATGAAGGCTATCGGGTAAGGGAGTAAACTGTCTAGCTGGATCCCCAAATGTGAAAGGAGTTATCTTTTTTATAGCAGCCACTTGGGCATAAACATTTTGAGTTGGTTGAGGGGGATTTAGTTGGAGGAAACCTTTATTCTATTTTCTAAAGGATTGGTAATTGTTTTGGTGTGTGAATTCAAACTTCTTAGAATGGCTGGAGGTGGATTTTGTTTCACGACTACTAAACAAGTTTGATAATCATGAAGAGTGGTACAAAAGTGTAAAAAAGAAGAGAATTTCATCATGCCAAGCTTATCTTGCATCTTGGTTTGCAAGTTCTCAATGAACACTATTTGAAGGTGAGGATTGATAATTTGTCTATCGATTTGGGAATAAAGCAATTGGTAGCATGAAATGAAGTCAGTAAAATTTTCATCATCTTTTTTCTTACATCTCATCAAATCAGCCAAGGTCATATTAGGGGCCATGTGCACTTGGAAATGGTTAATAAAGGCCTCAACAAGTTCATTGAATGAATGAATTGAGTTATTCGATAATAAGGATAACCATTCTAAGGCAATATCTTTCAAGGATCTAGGGAATAGTTTGGCCAAAATTTTTTCCTCAAAGATGAAATCACTACATAGAGCGGTAAAAGTAGAAGCATGGTTAACATGATCTCCTTTCCCACCATATTTCTCAAATCAGGGAAATTCTACACCTTGTGGCATTTTTTTATCTCAATATCTCCAAGAATATGGGATTGGTTTTGATGTATTGCAAAGGTTGACCATTTTTGTTTTGATTTAGGGTTGTGACTTGTTGTTGAAGGGATGCCATGCTTTGTAAAAGTGTGTTAATGATAGAATCATTGTTGTTGTAAGGTGGAGGGGTATAAGGTGGAGTAGTGTCTGTATGTGTAGAATAAGTGAATTGTAAACTTGTTATGGAGGAGGTTTGAGGAGATATTGTAGTTGAAGGAACAAAGCTAGAGGAATTCCCTATGGAAATACCTAAGGAAGTGTTCACTCTACTAGTAGGTTGAATTGTTATGGTAGGTTGAGTACTAGTGTATGTAGGAATGGAAACAATTATCGTAGAGGTAGGAATGAAAGTTCCACCTTGGCTTTGAGTGCATCCCAAAGCTTGAGTAGAACTAGGGATGGTAGGGATAGTGTTGTTAACATGAAGCATAGTGGTTGAAGAAATGGTAGTCATTGGAAATGAGGTATGCATACTAGGATCCATATAGGGTTGATTATCAACACTATCAAGAAGAGAGCTAGAGAACCCAAGATCCATGATGAATGGTGTATCGTGGGATGACATGAGTCTCAAACTACATCTCAAAATAGTATTGCTAATAGGACACCAAGTTGTAAAGTTCATACAAGATTTCAAAAACTCTGTGGTTAAACCCAAAATGGAAAGAGGGTAAAGAGAAATGCAAGGACCTAAAATGAAGTCTATAAGCACAAATTTCAGATTCTAAACAAGGTAATTTACTAATTACACTATGCAACAATCTGAAATGGAATGTTCTAGATGCAATTTTGAATTTAAGAAATGCACAAAATGAACCAATTTAAGCTAGATTCAATGAATTAAATGAAACAAAAACTCTATAAATTGGAACATAAAGCTAACAATAGTAAAAAAAAGCACATAAATAGGGTTTTTAATGCTATAAAATGCAGTTTAAGATCCTACATGAGACTAAATCACCCAGAGGGGAATATGAGTCCCAATCAAGGTTTTTCAGGGGTTTGAATGTTGATAAAAAGTCAACACAGAATACCCAGAAATCGGGAAAAATCACCTGTACTGGGAATAAATCACCTAGAGGGGCATATGAGTCCCAGATTAGGGTTTTTAAACAAATTTTAGAAAATTTTGAGTGAATGTTAGGTTTTTTGGTTAGGATGATGTCTAGGCTAAGTGCAATTACAAGTTTTAGATGAAATTCTATGATGTAAGATGCAAAAATGCAATATGTATGCACTTTCACTAATGCAAGATTTAGAAACCCTAGATGCAAATTAACTAATAGAAAACCCTAATGCAAAGTTAATGTAAGCTATATCTAGGACTATGATGCACTCCAAATCAGAAATGAGGTGTTCACACTGGGCTCACTAAAATGAAATGGGGGGAAATAGGGTTCCACCTTTTAGGAGATGAAAGTAAGGGATAGGGACCTCCTATTCCACCTAGTTTATTTAAGGAAACCTTATAGATCTCAATACAGGGATGAAATGAGGGAAAAAGATAATGCAATAAAGTATCCTAGTGTGTGATTAAAGACTAAAAGGGGGTCCACCACTAAGCTAGGGCTTGGAAAGATAAGTAACATGCAAAAAAAAAATGCTGAAACTTAATGATGTGCAAGACTTAAGGAAATGACCTAAAAATGAAAGTAAATCAAATCAGTAAAGTGGAAAAGTACAAAGGTGCACCTAGAAATCTGTAGAAGCTTGGAACAAGGTATGAAAGGCTGAAAATTTTGAATTTAATGCACACTAGGACTCATAGGATAGGTTGGGCGATTAAGTACCAGATTAGGGTTTTTGGGCAGGAACAAAAATCTGGTAGTGATTAGTATGGAACTTTTGAAATATGGAAAAATAACTGTACTAGGACTCATACGCTAGAAGTTATGTATTAGTCCTTCTCATATTTTTTTGGAGGTTCAAGATATAAATATGCTCTTTTATCTCTTCTCTTCCTTCTCAACTTGATTTCTAGATCCAAACTGCTAAATTATGCTCTATAGGTGTCTTTTAGTGGTCTTGTAAACAAGGTGACAACTTTGCAAACTTGATAGCTTCTTCCAATCTTGCTCTTCAATGTATCTTCAACCTAGACCTACAAATCACACATTAAAGAGAGTGAAAATTTTGTTTTGTTAGTAAAAAGGGGTTTGCCTTAGTCATGTTGGCATATGGCTTTGGGAGATTGTTTTTGGTTGCTAGTGTTGTCATTGATGGCAACTGGAGTCAGTATTGTGGTCCACAGTTTAGAAGCAGTTCCTACTGGAAAGGAAAGTAGAAGACAGTATTCTACTGGAAGAATGCATGAAGAACATAGTATCTGGTTGGTAAGTTGATCTGAATACTTGACCGAATCATTATTTTGTTGTGTGGATCCCCAAGGAAGCTTGTCAAGCATGTATGCTACTTGTTTGATAATTTTTACGATATTAAATTGATTCATGTACAAGTTTGGAGATTCAATAGAGTAATTTATTGCTTATTTTCTCATTATAGTTGACTTGTTGTGTATGGCGTGTTCTAGATGTATGAGGAATATGCTTTTAACTATTTTCTATGTTGGGAATTTTGGTTTGGGTCCCTACTATAGTCTAGCCAACTTGTGTGAGTACACATTAATTCTAATTGGTGATTTGAGCCGACTTGTGGAAGAATATTATATTCTGTTTGAAGTCGACATATAATAATAAAATTCTTGTTAGTGGATATATAAATGAGATCGATAACTCATTTTATATATGATGTATGAAGTGGTGAAAAGGTGTGTGTGCGAAAAAGTGCAAAATAGCTGCATGTGGTAATATTAGAAGATCTGTTGAGTGAATTTTGTTTGTGTAGTAGAAGGGTTTTTGTAGAGCAGAGCAGAACAAAGCAGAAGTGTGAATTGGACAAAAGGTCCAAAATCCATTTCGTGTGCTTCATTGGAATTGAATCCAGGAATTAAAAGATGCTATTTTCTCAGTTCGTATTTTGAATAGTTTTAATCCAAACTCCTTTTCGACAGTGAGTCCTCTTTTGTATTTTGAGCAGTGAGCTCTAGGTAGTGTGCCTGAATGCAAGTGCATTCCCTTTTTATCATACTTTTAACAGAGTATATTTTGTGGATTAATCTCCACCCCAGTTTTTCCTCGAACAGGGTTTCCATGTAAAAAAAATCTTGGTGTTATGGTGTTCACATTGTCTTGTTAATGTGCATGCATGTTTCCTTCTATTTATTTCTTGTGGATGCTATTAAATCTTAAATATTGCTGTTGATAGTTTAAGATATGATTTGAAATTAAAATATTGTGGAACACTGATTCACCCCACCTCTCAGTGTTCTTGGTGTCCAACAATTAGTATTATAGCAGGTTACTCTTCTGAGTTTAACAGCTTGAGGTGGATCTTGGATTACAATGGATGCAGGTGGTCTTCAACAGTAGCTTATGGTGGCACTTGATGATCTTGATCAATCTAAAGCAGAGGTCATGGAACTAAAAGAACCTCTTGTGGCTACCGAAAATTTCATTCAATCACTGAAGGATAAAAAAAATGAGTCAAGGGAATACAGGAAAGAACTATGTGGTTAGTTGAACCAAAAAGGAAGCAAAGGCCTGAAAGATGTTCATCTGAATCAAACCCTAAAAGAAATAACTGAAGAATGTGAAAAGCTTGCTAAGGACAATACTGCTCTAAAACTTGAAATGGAATATGTGGCGATGAAGCTAACTAAAGAGATTGAAGAAAGAAAGAAGAAGGAGGATAATATGGTCCAATCCTTGAAAGAGAAGTTTGAGGAATGAAATAGAGTTAATAGTGAAGTTATTCAGCTGGAGATTGAATTGCAACAATCCAGAAAAAATGAACAAGAGCTTGAGAGATAGGTAGTTATTCTCAGAGATGAGCTTGCTACTACGAATAAGTTTAAGGAGAAGGTCAAGATAAGTTTTTCTAGGCTTGATGAGATAACTAAAGGTCAAAAGGATGTAAATGGTAAGCGAGGTCTCAGCTATGTGAAGGATGTGAGCTCTGGATCTGAACAAAAGAACCCTAAAAAGAAGAACACATGAAGAAGATACCCGGTAAGACAACCCAATGCTCAAAAAATTAATGGATATTGCTTTGTTTGTAATAAATTTGGGCATATGGCTTCTCAGTTTAGAAGTAAGATAAGTTCTGGTAGTCAATCATTTTCTGGTCAATGTTTTAACTACAAAAAGTTTGGTCATAAGTCATTAGAATGCAGAAGTATGTCTGTCAGTAAAAGGAATGTTAAATGCTACACCTATGGAAGATCTGGACATATTGTTAATCAGTGTAGATCAGGAGGAAATCAATGGAATGGATGGTATAGACAGAAAAATCTGGTATGCTACAATTGTAACAGATTTGGTCACATTGCAAGATTCTGTAGGAACATAAACATGAATAAAAGTGGTCCAAAATATCAAGGCAGAAAGTCACTGAAAGGTGATAAAGGAAAAGGAAAAGCATCCATGGAAGAGATAAGAGATCAGATGAAGAAAATTTGGGTAAAGAAGAATGGATCTGATGAATGTAACAAGGCTATACTGGAAGCCCCCTTCGGTAGTTCATCCGACAATTGATTTCAGGCCATTGGCCTAGGGGGAGTTTTCATGAAAATATTTTGTCCCCCTGTATGTAGTTGGTTCTGGATTGCAGGAAGTTGTTTGCAGTTGTGTCATTCATCCTCAAGTGTATTGGTGATCACTTCTTGAAGGTCCACAAATGGATTTCTTTCTCACTGTTTGAAAACAAAGTAACCAAAATTTTTAGGGAAAAGCATTTAATGCGACAAGTTAGGTGTGCAAAGTTATAAAAGGGCATTTGAAACCCTCATTTGTCACTATGTGTTGAAGGAGAACAGTTGGAGAACCCTTTTCAACAAAATTTTGAGGGAGAAAAAGTCAATTTAGTGGAAAATTTTCCAAGTATTTCTGTTGTTTATCAATTTCATACTTATTCCGTGATCGGTAGAACCCTGTTTGGTACAGAAAATGAAGCAAATAAAATGAACAATAAATCTAGATGAATATAGTAGTCAAAAGGTTAGGGATGTAAGAAATTCATTGTTTGCCTTCGAATTGAAGAAGCTTGGAGGAGCGAAACACAAGAATCTAGACATCTAGAATGAATTTCCTCATTTCATCAACGCAGAGGTAGTCTGGTTTCTCTTGAACAGATTGGATGGTGATATCTTTACTCTGGATAAACCCTATCAAATTTCTAAGGATGTAATTAGAAATCTAATAGGTTTGTGCAATGTTGGTGATGTCTTGAAAAAGAAATTGATTCGAAATGTTGAGGTCAAATTCCCTAACCAGTGTAAAAGAAGATCAGAGGCATTGATGATTACAATGATCAAAGATCCATTAACAAGATATATTGCATACAAAATTTCATACAAGAGCTTCTTCAGAAATAGGGAAGGTGCAACCTTTGCAAGTGCAGTCTGTATTGCGCACAAGATGATAATAGAAGACAAAGACTTTGATCTATGTGGATTGCTGAAGGATTAGTTAATGGAGAATGTGCAATTGACAAAGGATATAGATTATTATTTTAGGCCTGGTACCCTGGCTATATGCATTATGATGTATTTCCTAAATTGCTTGCCTCAGAATGAAAATGTGGTATGGAAGCAAAATATGCTAGTTTGCAAACAAATTTTTGAGCATTTCAACTCTTTTGAAAATGGTGAACAAGTTTATGAAAAATTATTTGGAAAATTGTTAGGAAAGTTTGGTATTCCTCTCTTAGTAAAAGCAATTGAAATTGGATCATCTTCTGGTAAGACGGAGAAAAAGTAGAAGAGAAAAGAGAGTTGGCTGGTGACACTCCTCTGGTGCCTAAGTCAACAAAATTTGAAGGAAAACATAAAAATTAGATAGTTGTGGATGTAGTCGATGAAGACTCTGAGGAATATACACCAAGAGATGAACCAAAACTAGTTGAACTGGCTGTGGTAATTGCGGAAGAAAGTGATGAAGAAGGTGCTTTACTCAAAGAAAAGATATTACAGATTGTTCAAGAAGAAGATGGAATGCAAAAGATAACTGACATATGGATAAATGGTCCATCATATGAACACGACCTCATTGAGGACACTCTAGGAAGATGTTTTATTGATAATAACATTGAATTGAAGAGTTTGTAAAATGTACTTCCAAAAGAGTTTATTGAATGTATCAAGGAGGCTATGGACTCTATGTCTTAGGACATAAAAAGAGGAAGAAATAATCACATTTGAAGATGTAGTTTAGGCTATCTCTCACCAAACTGAAGAAGAAAATGAATGTACTAAGACAATGTATTAACTCAACAAACAAGATCTAAAATTATTGTCTCAGGTGGCCTCACGTGGTTGGAAAATATAAGGACAAGTTGGAACAAAATGAGAATGAGCTTGTTAGAATCGAACAAGACTACAATATGGTTCAGGACAAGGATGGAGAAGTTAAGAAGAAGATTCATGAGTTACAAGTTGAGCATGCAAAGGTTCACTCTGCCAGAAACATTCTTATGGACATTTTCTGGAAATTGAAGGATTTGATTGAATGCAGATTAGGGAAAATGGTTGAAGTTCTAAAGAAAGGAGAAAAGTTGGAAGAAACCATTACAATTCCTAAATCCCTTGTTCAAGTCATCAACAGAACATCAGAAAATAACAATATGATAATTGCTACTGGGATTTCAGTGGACTCTTGGAAAAAAATTCTCCTGGAAATGAAAGATAAGTATAAAATAATTTTCTGAATTTAGCAGTAGTTGCAACTTTTTTTTGAGGAGAGAATGCAGTGAGGAAGAGTGTAGTAAATAATCTAAGGGGAAAATAAAATTAATGGAATTTTTTGTCATTGATATCAAAGGGATAGAGAATAAAGTGAAAAATGCCTTGACATCCAAAGGGGGAGCAGTGTTTTGTTGTGCTGTGAAATTTTGAATTTTGGTTTCGACACTTAGTCATTTTTCACTAAGTGTTGCCATCAATGCCAAAGGGGGAGATTATTTTTGGTTGCTAGTGTTGTCATTGATGGAAACTGGAGTCAGTAGTGTGGTCCACAATTGAGAAGCAGTTCCTACTGGCAAGGAAAGTAGATGACAATATTCTACCGACAGAATGCATGAAGTACAAAGTATCCAATTTTTAAGTTGATCTGAATACTTCACCAAATCATTATTTTGTTGTGTGGATCCCCAGGGAATATTTTCAAGCATGTATGCTACCTGTTTGATAAGTTTTATGATATTACATTGATTCATGTACGAGTTTGGAGATTTGGTAGAATAATTTATTACTTATTTTCTCATTATAGCCGAGTTGTTGTGTATGGCATGTTTTAGATGTATGAGGAATATGTGTTTAACTATTTTCTATGTTGGGAATTTTGGTTTGGGTCCTTACTATAGTCTAGCTGGCTTGTGTGAGTACACATTAGTTCTAATTGGTGATTTGAGCTGACTTGTGGAAGAATATTATATTCTATTTGAAGCTAACATATAATAATAAAATTCTTGTTAGCGGATATATAAATGAGATCGGTAACTCATTTTATATATGATGTATGAAGTGGTGAAAATGTGTGTGTGTGAAAAAGTGCAGAGCAACTGCATGTGGTAATATTAGAAGATCTGTCGAGAAAATTTTGTTTGTGTAGTAGAAGGGTTTTTGCAGAGCAAAATAGAGCAGAAGTGCGAATTGGACAAAAGGTCCAGAATTCATTTCATGTGCTTCATTGAAACTGAATCTAGGCATTTAGAGATGCTATTTTCTCAATTCATATTTTGAATAGTTTTAATCCAAACTCCTTTTGGAAAGTGAGTCCTCTTTTTTATTTTGAGCAGTGAGCTCTAGGCAGTGTGCCTGAATGCAAGTGCATTCCATTTTTATCATACTTCTAACAGAGTATACTTTGTGGATTAATCACCATCATGGTTTTTCCCCTAATAGGATTTCCACGTAAAAAAAATCTTGGTGTTATGGTGTTCACATTGTCTTGTTAATGTACATGCATGTTTCCTTCTGTTTATTTCCTGTGGATGCTATTAAAGCTTAAATATTGTTGTTGATAGTTTAAGATCTAATTTGAAATTCAAATATTGTGGAACATTGATTCACCCCCCGTCTCAATGTTCCTGGTATCCAACAGGTCAAACCCCGTTTTGGTAATCAAACCTTGAAATGAAATGAAATAGAAAGGAGGAATGATGAATGAACACATATGCAATGTTGCAACTCACCAAACCCTTGAACAAGATGTTGCAAACATGTATGAAATGGCTAGCATGAATTTGGATCTTGAATCTTGCTTGAATGTTATGGATCTTGACTTGAATGCTTGCTTGAATCATGAAACCGTACATTACAAATGTTAGCTCAAAAACAAATATGATGATGACTTTGACATGATGCTTGATACTTGAATAATTCTCTAAAAGAATTGATAATAATCTCTTGAAGGCTCTTAAATGCTCTTGTAAATGCTTGTATGCTCTCTTGAACTCAAATTCACTATAAGGAATGCTCTCATAAAAGTCTTAGGTGAAAATGAGTGAAATAACCTTGTATTTATACTTGCTTATGCCAAATTTCTAAAAATTACAGCACAAGTCGACATTAGATCTAAGAGAATTAAATCCCACCAAGAATTTGAATTTAATTTAGGTCAAAGATAAGTGGGACTCATATGCCAGTTGTGGCGTATGAGTCCCATTAGGATAAGCTTGGGACACATTTTTCAAGAAATGCTTAGATTAATGTGAAATCCTGATTGGGGCCCCGAAACTTAGGTGGGACCTATTGGTAGATGGTCAACACTCCCCTTAGGATTCGTGACATGGACTAACCATCTCCTGTGGATCCGTTAACTCTAGTAGTTGTATCAAGCATTAATAGGTTGATCTTTTGGTGCAATGACAACTATGGGGCCAACAATTGGTATCAAAGCCAAAGGTTCTAGGTTTGAATCCCCTCGGGTAACACTAAGGGGGAGTTTGTTGGTAGATTATCAATGCTCCCCTTGGGGTTCATGACATGGACTAATCGTCTCCCATGGATCCGTTAACTCTTGTAGTTGTATTGGGCATTAATAGGTCAATATTTTGGTGCAACAATGACAGTGAGGTCAACAGGACCCATACACCCAATATGGCGTATGAGTCCCAAATCACTAAATTTGGGCTATACAATCCAAAAAAAACATGAATTATGATTGGATATTGGTGAATATCAGGATTAATCTAAGAAATATGCATTAAATAAGGCTTGTGGATGCAAAATATGGCTAATTAAAGCATAAAAAAGCTCAATTCACTAATGAAAACCCTAGATTAGTGTGAAAGTGTAAAGGTAGACTTTAAAACACCCTAAATAAGGTACAACTAGGTCCATTTAGTTTACAAGTGCCCAAGACTTAATGAGAATGTATTAAACACATTACAACACTAAATCAAGGCAACATAATGCTCAATTTAATAAGAAGGGCCTAAACAAGTGTGAAAATGTAGAGGGATACATTTTGCATCACTACACATCTGATAGCCAAGATTTTTTCCACTTGGCATAATCTCGCACCCTTGTGGTCAACCAAGGTCTTCAAAGATATGGCCTGCGGGATGGTGGGGAATGGCCATGATTTCCCCACGTGGCTTAATAAGGACCCTTAGATAATGGGACTACCACCATCATTGCTCAAAATATTGTAGGGTCCACTTTAAAAGCTGTACATGTGGCACCATCTCGCTATCCTGTAGGTAATTGATGACATCACACTCTGAGCAGTGTGGGTGCACGAGACTCGCTTGATCATTGATCACCATCTCAACCATTGATCTTCGTGGGAAAATATTTGTCATTGGAATTTAGGAAACAATAATTTTTTGATACTCCACAAAACTGATAATTTCCTAGGTTGAGGGGTTTGTCAACACACAATGTTAATGACATGAGTTGTTACTTAAGGGACCAGAAACATGAAATAGTAGGTTAACAATTGAACATAAGAAAAAGCTAAGGAAAAAGGAATTTCAAGGATTGGGGATCAGGAGGAAGGCTTAAGACTAAGTACCATAACTAAAAGGTGGAAAGTGATAAGGTGGAAGCTTGATCCTTGAAGTCTAGCAAGTCAAGAATTTGATTTTTTTTGAAAATCATTCTTGGGACTTCGGTGTTTGGGGGTAAGGTTTAAGACTTACCAAAGGGAAATAGTAAGGGTTAAAGGGTAAGGCCAATGGCCGAAACTTGAAACACTTAGTAGAAAATGGAAGGTGAAGAACAAGGAGTGGGAGAGATGAAGAAGGCATGCAAGCATGAAGTGAAGCAAAAACTTGAAATACTTCAAGACTTAGCCAACTTTTTGAAGGAAGGAGAATTCATGAAAGATGAACCATGTAAGATCTCTCAGATTGGCTATTAATGATGGATCATCAATTGGTTGTCATTTGAGTAAAGGTGACGAGTCTCCCCTAGTTGATTAGACTCTATATAGATCTATAATTGGAAGCCTATTGTACTTAACTTCTTCAAGACCTGATATTATGTATGCAATATGTTTGGTTGCAAGATTTCAAGCTAATCCTAAAGAAACTAATGTGAAGGCAGTCAAGAGAATATTTAGATATTTGAAGAGCACTCTGGATTATGGATTAGGTATCAAAAAGGTAATGAATTTGATCTGAGTGCATACACTGATGCTGATTGGGTTGGTTGTGTTGATGATAGAAGGAGTTACAGTGATGGTGCTTTCTTTTTAGGGAAAATGTTGGTTTCATGGCATAATAAAAAGAAATATTCAATATTTTATCAACAAAAGAAGCAAAGTATATTGATACAACATCTTGTTGTACTCAAGTGTTGTGGATGAAACAAACATTGAAGGATATCAAGATAAAGTATGATGAGCCCATTCCTATTCTATGTGATAATACATGTGCTATCAATATTTCCAAGAATCTAATGATGCATTCTTGAACCAAAAACATATCAATATAGTATCAATTTATGAGAGAGAAGGTTGCAGAAAAAGAAGTGAAGTTGGAGTATGTATCTACAAAGGATTAGGTTGCAGACATTTTCACAAAGGTACTTGCAAAGGATACATTTGAATATCTCAGATAGAAGGTAGAGGAAATTTCCCCTCGTTCTTTCTAGATGCATAGTTGGTGCATTTGTCTAGGGGGATTAATTCAAGTCATACCTTTATTCCTGGATTGATGAGGGCTACCTCTCATGGGGAGTAGGTAGTGGTTGTTGATAGGGGGATCTTGTATGTTTTCCCTTTGTCCTTGATATTAAGGGGGGAGAGATTTTACACTGAAGGGAGAAAGTTGGTTGGTTTTCCCATCAATGAAAAAGGGGGAGATTGTTGTAGTTTGGTTTTCATTAACGTCAAAAGTTCTATGGAGAGAGTTCTAGTCTTGTTGTTTGGTTTCCAGGGTCTCTAGGAAATGCTTCGAATTTCTTTGCTAATGCTATTTTTCCCCTACAATTTGGAGGAAAACCTCATGTTGTGTCAAGGCATGTGTGATTCAAGTTATAAATATTTTGAGTCACTAGAAAAATGTTTTAAGAGTGGAAGATTGAAGACTGTGTTGATCCTATAAAGACGTTATCAGAGGTGAACAATTTGTCTTTGAATATCTCTACATTTGTCTAGATTTGTAGATATGGTTGTGAAGATTAGAAGTTAAGTTCATTGAGATGTGAAGGAGTTCTTTCCAAAGTTTCATGTCAATAATCCTTCCACAGAGAAATTCAAAGTGATAGTATATCAGACTGTGTTGACTAAAGACTAGTTTCAATGTCTATTGGCTTGTGCCAACTTGTTGCTGCATGAAGTTGTTAAAGGGATGCATGAGCATTTTCTTGAGTATCATGTGATTCTTTTTTATCCTCCATAATGTGGTTTTTGACTTCTCTGATACTAGCAGTGGTCCAAATGATGTTTTGTTGACTTATGCTTTTGTTGAGGCTAACTAAGGTATGTTGATGGAATGTGCCAAAAATTCAAGATTGGGTGGAGCCTAAGGAGTGTTTTATGGTATTGTATGGGTCATGCCGACTCATCTAGGAGAAGCATAGATAATCTTTATCTTTTTGTGTACTGCCAATGGATGTGAAGGCCAACATGCTACAAGTTTCATAGTTTCTTGTTTATGACCGACCTAGCTTGTATTTTCAAAGTGTGTGGATGATGCTTAAAAAAGATAAAAGGTCTGAAGATAGTTTGGGACCAAGTTGAGCATGTGTTGGAATTTGAAAGGTGTGTTCCTCTTCTTGGTTTTGCATGTATTCTTTTGGGTCTTACCCTCTACATGTTTCATGGTGATTGTTTTATCCTTGGCTGACTTGGAGATGTATTTTTGTTGTTATAGTTTGAAATGAGATGTAATCAATGTAATATCATGTATAAATTGTAAACCTAGTTTATTTAGGATGAGTGTGATTGTGATGAATATGTAAGTGAATGAAGGAGAAAAAGTAGTTGTGGCAGATCCTGTCTTTTTTCATCTTGATCATATCTTAGTGACATAAGGAAAGTGAAGAAGGATGCTTGATTGTTTGCTGGAGATAGTGAGCCGAAGGAAGAAATTATTAATTACTAAAAGTAGTGAGATAGTAGGTAGTTGAGAAGACATTTGTAGAGGTTGGAAAGAAGAATTGTAATCGTTGAAAGGATTAAGCTTAAAATTGTTAGTTTCAGATAGTGGAAGGACTGTCATTTTGTAATCATTATTGAGTGTCTTAGATTAAGGAGTTGTAGCTTCCTTGGGAGTGACCCTAAAACTATAATTAGGGAGTTTTAGCTTCCTTGGGTTGTAGCTCTAAAACAAAGATGTAAATTTTGTTCATCTTGTGATGCTGGATTAGGCCAGTAGCTCCTAGCATCTTTTCTCACCGTGATTTTCCCTTATGGGGTTTTCCATGCATATCTGGTATTGTGTTGTGTTGTGCATTGTCTTCTTTCATGTTATTTCTTATGTGGTAGAGTTTCAAGTATTTTTTTGTTCCAAAGGGTTTGATATTTGATAAAATACTGATTCAACCTCCCCTCTTAATATTCTGGTGTGTTCAAAACTTGTTTCTTCCTAATGGGAGGAACGTTATTCAACGGTCTTAGATAATCTTCCACATTCATTGTCGAGCATCTACCATCATTGTAGGAGATAATGCATTGAGGGGGGTTGCATGGTCTCTTTTATTCTCTCTTATGGTGGTTCTTTTTCCTTGAATGGGGTTTTGTCATTCTCATTTAGCATTGAGATTATTTTGTATTTCATCCTCTTTTGGGAGGAGTTTTTTTCCATCGGGTTTTCTCATTTTCTCTATTTTTGAGATATTTCATTTGCATATGTACATGGGTACCTAACATGGCCTCATAGTTGGGACCCATCCTGCATCATTTGCATAATAATATTCTCCCTAAGTTGCACTTAAGTGGGGTGTTGGTGTAAATAGGTGTTTTTTCTAACTAGTTATTAGTGGGGTCCTATTTACATGTTAAGTTTACTTAGGTCCTAGTTATTGTTTCTAGAAGTCTTAGTTATCTAGATAAGATCTTATCTTATCTTATCTAGTTGTACTTTATTTAATTCTTGTGTCCTAGATAATTTAATATTTTTTGAGGTAGTTGTCTCATTATGTTAGTGTAATTAATTATTTATTACACTAGCATAAGTTAACTTAGGTCATATATCATTTAGTCCTAGGTTGTATTTTAATAAATAATTTAATAATGAGGTAATATCCCCTTCCATGTTTGTAGGGATAAGATTCCTTCTAGAAGATGAGTTGTCCTTCTAGAACTTATCTCAACATTTAATAATTTCCTAGATAGGGTTCACATGTTGTCACATAATGTTAGATCATGACACATGGAAACATCTCATGCATCTTAGGTTTTATCTCATGCCTATATATTCAAGGCATCTTGTACATTTGTAATCAATCTAATCTCATAATGTAGATCAATATAGAATCTCCATTGTGCATGCCTAAGTTTGAACACTTTCTATGTGGTTGATCATCTTTCTTGGCAAGGGTCCTCCATTGAAGGTTTTGGAGCTTCAAGGACTGTGCATCCATAATCTCAACACATTATAGATGATTAAGACACATGCCAAGATATCATTTAATCCTATCTCAAAATTTGCATTTATAAGCTAGGCATCATATATTCAATCTGGCAATCTTGCATCCATAATCATAGCATGATATTTCTACCATTTATCTCTTGTGGAAGTTATTGTTATATTGTAGGTGATCTTGGGGTGTTGAGGAGTTCACCATTAACTCCTAGCTATTCAAGAGACTCCTCCACATGAAATTTCAATTCAATCAGACTCCCAAGTTAAAATTTATGGCCTCTAAAAGTCTTTGCATCATAGATCCCATAAGGAAAATAATGAATAACATGTGGATCTTCCTTGAAGCTTAGAATGGTAAATGAGAGAATTATGGAGCTAGATCATGTGTAATAATTTTTCTTTCTCAAAAGCAACTAAAATTTGTAAATATAGTGAGATTTAGAGATGCATGTGTATTTCTAGATCAGTGTAATACAATATTGTCTATAGAATATTGAAAAGAATCAAAATTTTAGTGATTATTTTGGTTAGTTGAAAAAGAAAACACATTTCCATGAAATGAATGTGAGATAATGAATGGATTAGAAAAATGAAATTTATTTAATGGGTGATGCAAGAATTTGGGTCCACAAAAAGCTCAAAAAGTGGAAGTGATTATCATTTTTTTCAGAATTTGTCACACTTGGACTGAAAATTTGAAGCACTTACACATTGAATCTTAAAAAAATTAGTAATATGAAATTTAGTATTTTGAATCTAGTTTCCAAATATGTAATTTATTCTAATACCTAGATGATATAAATTAATTTTTAATAGGCATGTATGAAAACCACTTTTTAAATGTCACTTTTTTTTTATTGTACTATGCACGTGTATGGAAACCATAATTTGACCTAAATAAAAGTATTCTTCAAATTCCTTTTGGAGAAAGATATGTAACAACTTGAAGATTGATGAGGATATTTTTTTGTAATTTTTTTTTGAATACATTTTTATTGAATTTGTAGACACTTAAAAAGTACAGATTGATACTATGCATTTGATTATGATAAATTAACACCATTTCCTCCTAAATCACCTTGAAATAACCAATTAATTAAATAATCAACATTATTTAGTTAAATTCAACAATTTCTACTATTAATCAAATAATTAAATTTATTAGATTAATTCACCCTTCTTTTGACTAATGTTCATCATATTTAATTAAATCAAAACATTTAATTAAATCCTTCCAAAGTCCTCTCATTTGATTAATTAAATCAAATCAAATGTCACAATCCCCTAACCCATCCAGGTTAATTAATTATAAATTAATTAACTCTATATCACTTTCTAATAATCATTAATAAATCCTCCACCTTTTAACTCTTGAAGCTTTTAACTCCTCAAGAGTTAAATCAACCCATGGTCAACTAACCAAGTTACACATGAAATTAATTTATTTTAATTATCTAATTCCTCTATTTATCCTCACAATGGCATATTCCAAGGAATATTCCTCTCAACTACCTCTCCATTCAATTTCCCTCCAAAGATTTCAAAAGCCTCTTACACATTCATAAATACCTATTACAAAGGCATTTACTTCCTCTGACATACCATCTTGTGTCTTACAAGGGAATTCAATCCTTTTACATCCTCACCCACATTCTTTTACATCTCAACCACATTCATTTACTTTTTACAACTTTTCAAATCCTCAACCATTTTTATTTATTCCTCTTACACGTCCTTTCCTCTACACATTTTCCAAAATGTGCTCCATCCTCATCCAATGGAATTGTGACAAGTGTCACATTCCTATTGTTTCCTCTTTTATCCCACATTCACCAATTTATCTCATTCTTCAATCTTTGAGTTCTATAAATAGAGGCCTCCTCTACACAATATGGATCCACAACTTGAAGCATTCTTACTATAGGTATTTCTACTCATAGCATTTCACCATTTTCACCATTTTAGCTAGTTTATGTTATCATTTTGCATCAAATATCACACTTTGGATCATCAACATCATCAAATCTTATCGAAGGGATTGGGAAAGGGCTTCTTTCCACATCAAAGGAGCACCAATCCCCATATGGGATGAAGGTTTAGCTATTTCAAGTTGATTGTATGTTGTCTTTGGCTTGTTTATGCTCATTTTCATGTTTTCTTCTTGATTTAGCTAAGAATTTCATAGGGAGTGTTTGATTTGTGTTTCTAACATGATTAACTAGTGTTTGTTGGTCTTGTGTTAGCTTATTGCAGGTTTGGTGTTCACAAAAAAATTATTGGCCCTAATTGCTATTTTTTAAAATTAACATGTACAAACAACATAATTTGATCTAAACTAATCATTTTTAATTTTTTTTCATTGAGTAGAGAATTATCTAAAGATTGATTTCATATATTTTTTTTGCAAAAAAAATAGATTAAAAGTTATTAAAAAACAAAAAAGCTTGATATTTCAATTTTATAGACCAGTTTGTTTAGAAATTAATTAAAAATAGAAAAATATAATAAAATATTTTAAAAAATTATATATTTGAAAACTAGACATCACGATCTAAATGTGTTTTAATTTCATAGATTGATTATAAAAAAGGTCCATTAGCTATATTACCAAAGTTGGACATTTCTCTTGAATTTTCCTTAGTTTTTTAGTTGTAGGTCAAAGGCTAAGGGTTGGGTTGCCAAACCTTTCCCAAGCCTAAAACCCAAGAAAAAAGTGGCTTGGGGATTGTAGCTTTAAGGAATAGGTACTTTTTTTAAAATAGGTACCCGTTTCGAAATAGGAATGGGTACCCATTCCTAATTTTCTTGTTTGAAATTAGAAATGGGTACCCATTTAGAAATGGGTAAATGGGCACCCTTAAGAGTTCAAATGAAAGCACATAGACTATGTAGATTAGGACCTTGAATATTTTTATCACTTTTTTTATAGAGGTCATTTGGAAGCATGCGAAAATATATAATGGGTTGAATAATGGTAACATAAACCTAGAACAATTAACAAATACATAAACATGAGAAATATTTTAAAGAGGATAACCAAATATTATCATCAGATGATTATGATCATATTTTAGACCTTGATTTATATATGTTTATTTCTTTGAATTATAGCACCTCCTAATTTATTGGATTGCTATTTTTTATAGAACACATATATGTTATTTCTATGCCTAAAGAAAATGAAAAGGATATAAAGTATTGGTAAGCTCAATGTTCTAAGACAAAATATAAATTATTAGAACCTAGATTAGATTATGATAAATTTAAGAATATGATAGGAATTGTGGTTGTTGTTGGTGGTACTTGACTATGAAAATATTTGACAAGGAAGAACAGTTTTATTTTATTTGAAGATTATGAAACACATAAGAGAATTGTTTACTACTCAAATTTCATTGTGAAAAATTATATAAAGTTAGTGGTATGTCAAGAGAAACCTATTATAAAAGAATTTTGGATTTTTTTAATGGAAGAGAATGAGTCAATTATAGATGTGTTATAAAAAGAGAGTATGTAGATAAAACACCATAAAGTTCTAAATGATTTTTTAAGTATATAGAACTAAATTCTTAATTTTTTTTAGTAAGTCTATATTTCATTTCCATTTTATCTATTTCTACTAGTGTATCTCAATGTAGGTGGATATAACATAAAGTTTGGATTATAAATATATACTTATATTATATTTTACTTTAAAATCCCTCTAATCTAGGGATAAACAACATTCTGACATCACTTAGTTCGTCCAATTATTAGAGAAGATTTAATCTCAAAGGGAAAAGAATATCAATCCCTTATTTAATTCATTTACTTTGTTTCAATTAGTAAATTAATTTAAATGCATATCCCCTTAATATTTCTCCTAATTATATTTTATAAATTAGGTACAATCAAGTTTGTGATTTAGTTTTTAACAGGTTTAGGATTAATTAAATAATTAATTTTTTTAGTATCATCTCCTTATCAAATTAGTAACTAATTACATGTTCCCTTAAGCCATCCCCTAATTAAATAATTATTTTAATAAATTGGATATTTAGTTTAGTAATTTTAGGATTAAGTAAATAGTTATATGATTTAGTATCTTCCCCTTAGAAAATTATTAATTTATTGTTTTTTTTCCCTTATGTCTCCTTAATCCATCCCCTACCTATATTATATAAAATATGTAATTGAAATAGTTTAAAAAACTTAAGTAAAGAATTTTTAGGTTAGCTTAAAATTTTTTCTTGTTAGTTAAAATTGTAGGTTAATAAATTATATATTACATTAATTTATAGGTTAGATTTGTCTAGGTTATTAGTTTATAGGTTAGTAATTTACATAGGTTGGATAATGTTTAATCTCAAAGGAAATAAATCCTATTATTTAATTCATTTATTTTTGTATCTTTATTAAATTAATAACTAACTAAATGTCTCATTGAGCCCTCCCCTTAAGTATATTCAAGCAATCAACTAATTACATTTTATAGATTAGGAATTCAATTTAGTTTAATAAGTTTAGAATTTATTTTAGTAAGTTGAGGATTACACAAATGATGAACAATTTTTTGTAATACTTGAGAGTAACATACAAAAATTCATAATACACTCTTTCATTCACTAGGTACAAAAAGATGGTGGGCCAAAAAGTGGCCAACCATCTTTAATTTTTAAAAAAATTCATAACGCAAGCGCGTTATAACACACAAGTTTTATAACTTGTATAAACAAAAAAAAGCAACATTCAATCATTATTGTTTCTATGTTTTCTTGCTAACCTGTGGCCTTCTAAACCCTCAAGAGTGCACTCACATTATTGGAGAGAAATCTATTAACTGAATCATTATCGAATCCTTGCCAAAATTTTTCCACGATGTTGAGGAGCTCAAATGAGTAGGTTTTGATTATTTTTTGTGTGAATTTGTTTCTAAATAGGTAGATTTAATAAGTTTTTTGATGTAAATTTATTTAATTTACATGAAATGATAATCAAACTACTTCTCCTCAAAATCCTCCTTGACCTCAACTTGAAATACCTGTTGAAGAACAACCCCAACAAACACCTCGAACAATTCCTCAATATGCTCTAGGAACTCAAGAAAATATAATGGGGAAAATTGAAAATAAAAATAAAAATTGAGGATATAATTGCAAGGTTGAAAGATCCTATAAGATCAACCTTCCATAGAGCCACACTTTCTCAATCACTTGAATTGATGTTATATCAAATATAGATTCAGTTAGCAAGCAAATAACTAGTTGGTTAGATAAGAGAAGAGAGTATAAATTTTTTTATGTTGATAAATTATCCTATAAAAAAGTGAAAGATGAGAAAATTACAAAATTTGACTTGTGTTCCGTATTCATAAACCCTAAAAAAAATCAACCTTTACACCCTTCAAGAAAGAGGTTCACTATCCATTGGTACAAACAAGGGATAAATAACTTTTTTTGGTAGAGGTGGTCGATGGTTTTTGACCATCCACCAAGCAACAACAATGAGATGCCACAATTTATTTTTTGAGGAAACTCTACTGCAAGTTTATCCTCAATAAAATCTTGAACTATTTTGATATGTGAGACTTCTAGGGTAGAGGTGGAGGCTTGGCACAAGATAGAGTAGAGGAACTTCTTGACCCACAACGGCCAGTGAGATGAGCACTCACTAGAATAGTATACGGGCATGTGGATATCCATTCCATTGTGAATGAGAGTGCTAAGGTTAAGAAATTGTAGTTGATTAGTTCCCTGACCTAGATCATCATACAACATGCGAGTCTTGTAGCACAAGATGAGCTTGGTGAGTTTTTGAGCAATAAAGTTCCACCTCATATTTTTTAGGCTTGCAGGACACCCTGTGGTTATGACCCCATGCATAGTTAGGACATAGGCATGCAAGGTACATCTACAACTGATCATATGGTGATGATAGATGCCCTCCTTAATGAGGCATCCGACCTTGATAATCAAGTAAATGTTAGCAAGTTCATTGAATTGAATTTATTAAATTCCATTTTTGAAATGCAAGATTAACTAAATTAGTTTAATGATTATACTAAATTTTTTGGGTCATCACGTTTATTCAGTTTTTAGCAGTCCTTTACCTCCTTATTACACAAAAACATGTACTATTGAGGTATGCAACAAGTAAATAATTATAAATATTATATGTGAATAACATTGTTATATGAATGGTAATCTTATATCTGATTTTGGTTGTTGAATAGGTTAATCTTGGTGATTTAATGGAAACACCTCCTAGAGGAGGTGGACATTGAAGCTTCACTCAGGTAATAAAATAAAGAGTTTAACTAATGAATTGTAGAAATTATATTTTTGTAGTTTATATTCATATCATTGATTACATTGCATTGCACATCTTTCAAACTTGAAGCATTACTTCACATTGCATAACTAATAACTAGATGATGATAGATGACAAAATTTCAATTACAATATAGTTTTTTACAAAGTCAACATAAGTAGTTATGATATTACTTCATATTGCATAACTAATAACTAGGAGTAGCTAGAAAATTTCCCGCCTCTCTCTCCTTTTCCTGCGCGCATGGTGGAATCTGCACTGGGGTACCTCATGGTCCTCCGTTGTCCTCCCCTGTCCCGATCCTCACCCAGTCGCATGCAGACTTGTGTCCCTCGGGGGCACTCTTGGATTGTTCATTTTGAGTGATTCTATGATTTTGGTCTAGCTCAGGTCACTCGTGATTCTGGTTCTGTCTAGTGCGAATGTGTTGGTGGTCACTGTCTTACCAGAATTTAAAGGTTAGAAAGATGTGCTAACCAATAGTACTCAGAGTCCTAAGGGCCCCTCTCCTCTCCCTGAAGAAGAAGTTACTGCTATAGGCATCAACTTTTCTATCCTTGATTCAGTCAGTGATAGGATTGTTTCATCGATGGAAAATGATGTGGTGGGTTGTTTCCTCTCTTTTCGCCCTTTGGTGGATATGGTCAGGATATGGGATGCTGCTAAATGGTGTCTCAAAGGAAGTGTGGAAATCTATGATGGGATGGGTGGGATTTTTCTATTCAAGTTCATGGCTTCAAAAGACTTAATAGCAGCCCTCTCTTCTGGACCATGGGTTTATGGAAAGCATAGTCTGGTGTTATGCCATTGGAAGCCAGGGTTTGACCCTACAGTGGATCTTAATAAATTGGCACTAGTTTGGGTCTTCCTACCTGGTCTACCTATTGAATATTGGGATGAGGCTATATTCAAATGCATTAGGGACTCCTTGGGCCAGTTCATTACTTCAGATTCCATTACCTGGTCCAAATATAGGTTGGTATTTTCCCGTTTCTGTGTTAATATTGAAGTGCATAAAACTCTACCTACATCTATGAAGCTATCCTCTAAGTTTGGTTCCTGGAACCAACAAGTTTGTTATGAGAATGTTGTGGTTTACTACCAGAAATGTGCTAAACCTGGCCACCTAATCTCAGATTTTAGGTCTACTTTAAAATAGGTGTCTAACCCTGGTGAGTCAGTTGATGAAGACCACTACCCCTTTGAAGAAGAAATTCTAGAGATTGTTGACTCCCCAGCCAAGTCTGCATCTCTTTTCTTGGCTGGCCCCCAGGTTGGCTCTGCTGGAATCTCTATGGGGGAGAAATCTCCCATTGAGGACTTGGTTTTGGTCCCTACTACTCTTGCTTTGGCCAAGGTTATGCTTGATTGTGGGGCTTTGGGGGTTGCTACGCCTTCCCCCAACCTGCTTGGGGGGAATGGTGAAAATGGTGACTCCTTGAAGATAGATGGGTGTATCTTTTCTTCTGGGTGTGGTGTGCCCAAAGGTGAAGAAGGTGAAATATTGGAAGAAGAAGTTGCTAAAGTTAATGTTGTGAAGGTTGATAAGGACTCAATGGGTTTGACCTAGGATAAAAATTTGGAGGAGGATATCAAGTATACCCCAAAAAAGAAGGGGAAATAGAGGAAAGCGGATGTGGGTGGTGACTCTAAACCAAGAAGGCCCAACCAAAGACAAACTCGACAGAGGGAGACAATGAAGGATATTTCCATTAGTAAACAGAGGACATTGGAAGTTTCCTCAAAGAAGGGTAAAAAATGAAGGTCATGTCCTAAAATGTGTGAGGGCTGAATATCTCTCACAAACATCTAGCACTGAAAAACTATGTTTTAGAACATAAGATTGATGTTTTAATCCTACAAGAAAGTAAAATGAAGAAAGATAATTTTGATAATATTGCTAAGTATATTTGGCCAGGTCCCCTTTTCTCTTGTAGTGATACTGAAGGTGCATCTGGTGGGCTTGCTGTGTTATGGAACCCTAATAGAATGGATGGGGTTGAATTTTTTCACCGTCGGAGCAGTGTGGGTGTCATGTTTTCTTCCTTGGGTGGCTCTTGGTCGCTTATAAATGTCTATGACCCTAACCTAAGGAATGCTAAGAATGACCTTTGGAAGAATCTAGCTGATTGGATAAACAATAATAGGGGATCACGATGGTTGGTGGCTAAGGATTTCAACACTCCCTTGTATCCTTCAGAGAAATGTAGTCGTCTAGTGGACTACTCTGATAGCATGGTTGATCTGGTGAAATTATTTAGTGTTACAGACTTGGTTGACATTGGCCTATTGGATCAATCCTTTACTTGGAATAATAGATGCCTTGGGGATGGATTGATTCATGTAATATTGGATTGATTTCTTTGCTCCCCCAACTAGGTGGCCCTGCTCAATGCCAATCTTCTTGCCTTGCCTAAGGCTGTTTTAGATCATAACCCTCTACTGTTGGTCTTGAATGATTGCTCTATTGTTGGACCTTACCCTTTCAGGTTTGAGATCATGTGGAACTCCCATCCTGACGTAAGGAATAAAATTGTGGAATGGTGGAATGTTCATGTTCGTGGCTCTCCCATGTTTAGAATCTTCTTTAAAATTAAACTTATCAAATATATGGTGAAAGGATGGAACAAGAGAGTCTTTGGGGATGTTTTTTAGAAGAAAAAAGAAATAGGGGAAAAGTTGAAGGTCATCCAAAAGAAAATGGAAGAAGGGGATGTCAGTTTTCCAATTTGCAATTAGGAAAGAGAGATTCACAGGGAGTGGGAGAAAATTTTAAGGAGGAAATATTTTGGAAACAAAAATCCAGAGTCCAATGGCTACAAGAGGAGGACATAAATGCCTCCTTTTTTCATGTTTCTTCTCTAAAACACAAGAAAAGGAATCATATATCTAAGGTTCAAAATGAACAGGGGGTTGTGGTCGATACACCTACCCAAATAGGCCTCTTGGCATCAGACTATTTTTAGAAGGCTTATTTAGCTCTGATTGAGGCCTTCAATCTGGCTATAGACAACCTAATGATTGAACCTCTCCTGACCACCATCACCCAGGAAGATAAACTTAGCATCCTTTGTGCTGTCACTTTGGAGGAAGTCCACCTGGCTACATTCAACATGGGTGCCTATAAGGTGCCTGGTCGAGATGGTTTCCCCTAGCTTTCTTCTAGATTTTCTGGAACATTGTTGGGGAGGACCTGGTTTTGGCTGCCAAAGATTTCTTCAAATCTAGTAAGATTCTCAAACAACTGAATCACACCTTCATTTCCTTGATCCCCAAGATTGCTGATCCCCAATTAATGATTGATTTTAGGCACATTAGCCTTTGCAATACCATTTACAAAATCTTCTCTAAAATTTTGGTGAATCGCCTTAAACCTCTCCAGGTGAAAATTATTAGCCCTACCCAAAAAGGGTTTGTCCTAGGTCAAAATATCTTGGATGCTACCATTACTACACATGAATTGTTCCATTCTATGGATAGATGCAACAATGCTAGTATGGCTCTCAAATTAGATATTTCTAAAGCATATGATAAGGTGTTATGGGACTTTATCCTCAAATTCCTAGCTAAGTTTGGTTTTAGCCAAGGGGTGGTCAACCTCTTGATGGAATGCATTACCACAATGAAGTACTCTGTTCTAGTCAATGCGGCCCCCTTTGGGTTATTTAATGCTAGGAGAGGCATTAGACAGGTTGATCGCCTCTCACCCTATTTATTTATCATGGTTGTAGATGTCTTGAGTAGGAACATTTCCAAACTATTGTCAGAGGGTTCTATTATGGGGGTTAAGGCTACCTCTTATATGGAACCTACTGTCATCCAAAAATTCGTGGATGATACAATTATTTTTGGGAAAGCCTCTGCGATTGAAGCCAGGAAATGGAAAAGTTGGCTCAATAACTATGGTGCTTGTTCTAGACAATGTATAAAATATAATAAAAGCATGATTTAGTTCTTCAACAACACACTTGTTGTCCTTGGTTGTGTGAGTGGTTCTCTCCCATCGGTGTATCTAGGATTACCCCTTATTGTCAAGGAAGTCACTCATACCTTCTAGAATTCGGTCCTTGAAAGGATTCAAAAGAAATTGGTGGGATGGAAAGACTCCATTCTCAGTCATGTTGGCAAGCTGCAGCTCCTGATTGTTGGCCTAAAAGGGATCCTTGTGTACTTCCTCTCCATCTTCAAGATCCCTAGATACATTGCTGAGAAGTGGGAAAAAATTCAAAGGAACTTCCTTTGGTTTGGGACTGAGGAAAAGAAAAAGTTTACTTTGGTTAGCTAGGATAAAGTTTGTAAGCCCAAAAATTATGGTAGGCTTGGGATCAAGAATATTCTCAGTATCAACAAGGCCTTGCTAGCTAAGGTTGGTTGGGATCAGGTAAGGAATAAAAAGGATTGGTGAAAGATTATGAATGCCAAGTATCTTCACAATAGACCTATGATCAAATGCATATCTGATGACCACCCTTTGGGTTATTTGGCTTGGAAGAACATTTGTAGAATGAAGGGGTTACTCATGACCGAGTTGACATGGAAGATTGGGAATGGAAACAATATCAGATTCTAGGAAGACCCTTGTTTGCTAGACACCCCTTGACACTCTCTGACTTTAGGAATATTATGAGACCGACTCAACATTTTTTCAGGTTTTACATCAGAGATTACATCCTCGACCAACCCGGGGCTTGGAGGTGGAAAGACCAAGTTGGGACGGACCTTATGCAATATTTATTTAAGGTCTTGTCTCAGTCTTCACATATCCTTACAGATTTTTAAATTCAAATTTGATGTGACTAATAATTATGATGTGAAGCTCTTGCCTTGTCCCATCAACTCCACTAAAAAATTGCTAATGATAGATGGCTATATTTTGGGGAATTCTAAATTTGGCCCTATGGCTAAACTTTTTTGGTACTTGTGCAAAGGAAACATGGAAGGAAAACCTTCCAATATCATAATTGCTTGCAAACCTGACCATAGGTGTCTCAAGATTTCCATTAAAGGGAATGTGGTGATTCCCTTTTGGGATTTAACTCTTCAAGCATGTATCCAACACATCGTCTTGATTTCTTGAAGTAGTCTTGTTTGGCTTAAAACCAGAAGTGTCTGGGTGACCTTTCACTTTGTCAAAAATTCTAACATTTTCCTCTCACAAGTTTTTTGGTTTTTCAGTGTGCAGAATGAAGATATGGGTGGTGATAGGGTGAGGATGAAGCTTGAAAATTGTGAGGAATTTCACAAGGACCTATTCATTTGGAACATCTATGTTGAAGGCGGCCTAACGCCCTTGATGGAAAGTTTGGTTGGCCATGATCTGAATATGTCTACACAATTTGTGAGTTCCTAGAAAGAACAAAGGGTTTCCATGGGTGGTATTTCCTTCGAGGTGAATGAGGAGTTGATTTCCCAGGCTACGGGGTTGTCATGTACTGGGAAGAAGTACCCTAAGCATACCAAGGCTCAGGACAACAAAAGCCTAAATTCCTTCTTTGTGGGTAATGAAAAACCTATTTGCTCTCAATTTGGCTTTGAAAGAGAAGCTCTCTCACTACCGTGGGACCAGGTCTATCTCGCCCTCATGAAATATCTCACTTTAGAGGGTAGATATAATTTTTTTTATTTTTATCATTTCCCTCTCTTAAACCACCTTCATCATAAAATTCTACTGAGTTTCCCATTCTTCTTACTCACTGACTTGGAAAGCTTTGTTGAGAAGTTCCTTGAGTCTACTGCAAATAACCTTGAGGATCCCATTCCCCTACTACTCCATCAAGGCCTCATCTTGAGGCTCTATCATTTTCACCTCGCTCT
Organism: Sequoia sempervirens; assembly: GCA_007258455.2. Taxonomy (NCBI): domain Eukaryota; kingdom Viridiplantae; phylum Streptophyta; class Pinopsida; order Cupressales; family Cupressaceae; genus Sequoia; species Sequoia sempervirens. The sequence goes on along the minus strand of VDFB02270651.1, from coordinate 351,647,991 downwards.
CTACCCACCCAAACCCATCTCCATTGTCTACATTGAGAAAATTGAACCCTCGATTCAGACCAATATTCCCCTGGCTGAGTCCAAGGGTCCCAAAAGAAAAACTCCTCTGGCAGCTGCTGAAACCCCTAAACCCAAATTAGTGGCCAAGAAGAAAAAGGGGATTTTGGGGATAGCCCAATCTCACACTGCGATTGGTCTCTGGGAACTTAAGTCTGCCCTAGCCAAGAATGACAAAAAACCTATTGCTAAGAGGAATGTGAAGGATGAGGGTAAGGATTTGGTGGAGCAACCGACTAGTGACATTGTTGGAAAGAATAGGGTGGGAAAAGACTCCAAAGGGGATACTATGGTTGTTGCTACTGTGGAGACTGGGGTCGAAAATACTAGCATTAGGAGATCTGGTAGATTGGCTAAAAACAACAAGAAAGTGAAAATTAGTTAAATTTCTACTGATGATCAGTTCGACAACAAAATGGATAACAAGGAGGAGGAAAATGAGGATGAGGAGGAGTTTGTTGAAGGGCCTAGCCACTTTTCAGACCTCAACAAAATGTTGAAAGAGAATTCAAACTCCCATTCCTTGGATCCTCAAAGTTTGGAGCATGCTGACATTGCAAAGACTATGGAGAAAGGGGGAGATTAGCAAGGTCTTTTGGATCAGGTGGAGAAGATTGAAAAGAAACTTAGCGGTCTGTCTAGGCTCACTGTCAAGTTGATCCACTATGCGGCTAGCACCCTCTCTACTATGCTTAAGGACAAAGTGGAAAAGAAAGCCATGGAGGTGGTCCCTACTAGGTTGGGGAGGATGTTGTTAACCTCCTCTCCTAGAAGTGGGAGAATGCTAGCTAGTCTGCTGTTGCTCCATTTGTTGGGTTTTTTGGTCAGCTGTTAGTCTGCTGCATCTGTTTCTATTTTGGTTTTTTGTTGTTATCCTTGGAATTGATCTTTCTTGGCCCTTGAGGTTTTTCATGTAAAGGGTACAATTCCCTATAAATGCTACTTATAATATCAAAAAATAGGAGTATCTACCAATTACATTTTCTTGTCATGGCATTCTATGAGACCATATTTCTTTGAGGAATTTTTTCAAGTAGCTCATTGCCTTGTCTATGCTACCACATTTTCCATACATGTATACCAAAGCATTTTATCAAATAGTTCACTTCCTTGTTGCTATGGCTAAAAGCCTAAAATAGGTGCTTTCAAACAAACTATGGATGCTATGAAAAAATATATCAAAGCATAATAGTAAGGGGTGATCTCACAATACTGGTTTATAATTCCCTTCATGAAGGAAAATTGTAAAAATGCTCCCAAACAAAAAAAAAAGGGTTTTTAGGGGTTCGCTCAAAGGGGGATGTTCAAGTGAACCCCAAAAAGGGGTTTGCTCGAACACCCCCTTTGAGCAAACCCCTTTTGAAACCAAGTCTGCTTGAACCATTTTTGGTGGGTTTTTTCTTATGAAATCAAGGGAAAATGGAAAAAGGGTTGATCGAACCCCCTTCAAGAGAACCCTCAAAAGGGGTTCACTCGAAGGGGGTTTGCTAGAAGGGGGTTTGCTTGAACCCCTCTTTTTTTCCCTTCTCCCCCTCTAGCAATTTTCTACAAAATTTTTCCTTTCCGAGCTTGGGTTAAAGATGAAAATGGAATCAAATTCATAGAGCCAACTGGATGATGGTTTAGTGTAGAAAAATGTACCCCTTTAAATTTTTAGACTTTTTTGGGCTCTCCCTACTAAAATTGGGCTTCTTTATGCCTTATTTGGTCCTATTTTGCATCCACAAGCCTTTTTTAATGCATCTTTTCGAGGATAATCCTAACACATCAAATGACCAATCATAATTTAAAGTTTTTGAGTTATGTGTCCTAGATTTAGTGATATAGGACTCATATACCACCTTGGACGTATGGGTCCTACCTAATTTTCAAGGCATGAACCTAAATTTGGCATTAAACTTAACTTTTCTTGAAATTTGTGTCCCAAGTTTAAGCTATTGGGACTCATACCCCCAACTGGTGTACGAGTACCACTTAGCTTGGACCTATTTTAAATTCAAATTCTTCGTGAGATTTTATTCTCCTAGATCTGATGTCGGCTTGTAGTGTTGTAATTTCAAGAAATTTGGCACAAATAGGTATAAATACAAGGTTATTTCACATATTTTCTCCTAACAAAACCTAACAAGTTTTCAAGTCATCTAAGGTTTCAAGTATTCAAGCACTATAGAAAATTTATTATCAAAAGAGTTCATAAGAGCATTCAAGAGCATTTAAGAGCTGATTATCAAGCAATTTGGAGCTACATTCAAGATTCAAGCACCATGTCAAAGTCATCATGCATCATGTGTATTTTTAAGATAACATTTGTGATGTAGATTCTTATCATTCAAGCAAGAATTCAAGTCAAGATCCATAGCATTCAATCAAGAATCAAGATCTACATTCATGCCAGCCATTTCACACAAGTTTGTATCCTTTGTTATAAGGGTTTGGTGAGTTGCAACATTGCATATTGTTCATTCATCATTCCTTCATTCTATTTGATTTCATTTCAAGGTTTGATTACCAAAATGGGGTTTGACCAAGGAAAACCCCTATCCACTAACAAATAAACATTTTTCCCTCTCTTTGATGTGTGATTTGTAGATTTAGGTTGGAGATCCATTGAAGAGAAATATTGGAGAAAGTTTTCAAAGTTGCAAAGTTGTCAAAGTTGTCACCTTTCTTGCAAGATTACCAAAAGTTACCTATAGGCCAAAATTTAAAGTTTCAAACTCAGAGATCAAAATGGAGAGAAACTAGATGAGATCACTAGAGGATATCAGAGTTTCAGATCAACCCTGATACTATGACTAAATCACCACTTGTGGCATATGAGTCCCAATATACCATTTTTTAGGCATTTTCTATAGATCATTCTTTACCAGTTGTAGATTCTGGATCCAGAATGAAACCCTAAACTGTGACTAAAGCACCTAGCATGGCGTATGAATCCTAGTGTGCATCAAAATTCAACATTTTGGGATTTCAGATCTTTTTTCAAGCATCTTCAGTTTTCTAGGTGCACCTATGCTCATTCTCAGTTCATTACTCTAATTTTAAGCTTCATTTCCTAGATTACCTAGTTATGTTTTGCATGTTACTTTCATTTCTTGTCTTTCTAAGCATTTTCTTAGTGGTGAACCCCCCTTTAATCTTTAATCACACCCTAGGAAACCATCCTAGCCCTAGCTCATTCCTTAATTAAGTCAATTAGTTGAGGGATCTTGGTTTCTTTTAATGAATTAGAGTGAAATAGGTCCCCTAGTTCCATCTCCTAAAAGGTGGAACCCTATTTCCATGTGTTCAGATGGTAGTCCTTGAAACGAGCTATCCATCAAATATAATTTTAATATATTTTTGTTTTATTATGTATTTTTTTAGTTTAATTAAACAAAGGTTTTTCACTAAAAAATCAAGCTCTTTGTTCTACACGTGGAAAAATAGTATATTATCAAAAAAAAGAAAAATATGTTCATTCTAGGTATTGATGTCCTTGATCTAGAAAAAAATGAATTTCGATACATAAAAAAAAGTTATGTTGTATATGGTCCACCTATGTCTAAATTGTAATTGGTTTTACTTCAAAACTTAATTAAGAAAAAAAATTCAATAAAACACTATGAAACCAAATGAACATGCTAGATATCGTAGTTACAAAGCTAAATTAAAAAAAATAGTGATCCTTCATATTAAAAAAGCAGTGTTGTTTAGAACATCACTCTTTAAAATGGTGTTTACTGCTAAAAACTAGTTTTCGAATGAGATGGAAAAAGAAATGCAATCTATTTCTGATTTTTTCAAAAAAATATATATTTAGAATCTATAGAAAAAATTTCACAAATAACTAGTTTACATCATCTTCAAATTCCTCATGGTTTAGCAGCTATAGGTGCCCGAAAGTGAAGATTTAGTTAAAAAATTTCAGTTCAATGTCTAGTTTGGCCAAAAAGCATAAACCAATATTGTGGGATCAATTAGTAAATCATAGACAAGGAAGTGAATTGTTTGATAATTTCAGTTGTGGGTCTCATGGTGATTTCCATCACCATGAGACCACATTTCTTTGAAGTATTTTTCAAATAGCTCACTGTCTTGTTCATGTTACCAGAATTTCCATACATGTCTACCAAATAATTTTATCAAACATTCCACTTCCTTGCTGCTATGGCTTAAAAGCATTCAAAACAGTGCTTTAACAAAATAAGGATGCATCAAAGCATAATAATAAACACAACATAGACAAGGCAAAGGAGCTGCTTGAAAATAAATTAAAGAAGTCGGGTCCTCATGGTGATGTCCACTCATGAGACCACATTTATTTGAGGAATTTTTTCAAATAGCTCATTTCCCTTTGTCTATGCTACCACATTTTCCATACATGCCTACTAAAACATTTTATAAAACAATTCACTTCCTTACTTCTATGGCTAAAATCCTAAAATAGGTGCTTTCAAACAAACTATGGATGCTTGGAAAAAATATATCAAAGCATAATAGTAAGCAATAGCATAGACAAGGAAGTGAGCTATTTGAAAAAAAATCCTCAAATAAATGTGGTCCACATTTCTTTGAGGCATTTTTTCAAACAACTCACTGCCTTGTCTATGCTACCACATTTTCCATACATGTCTACCAAAGCATTTTATCAAACAATTCACTTCCTTGCTACTATGGCTAAAAGCCTAAAACAAGTTCTTTCAAACAAACTATGGATGCTTGAAAAAATATATTAAATCATAATAGTAAGCAATAGCATAGATAAGGCAGTGAGTTGTTTGCAAATATACCTCAAAGAAATGTGGTCTCATTTTCAAACAACTCAGATATCACCATCAGACAACATTTCTTTGAGGCATTTTTTTGAAAAGCTCACTGCCTTGTCTATGGTACCACATTTTCCATACATGTCTACTAAATTATTTTATCAAAGAGTTCACAGTCTTGCTGCTATGGCTAAAATCCTAAAACATGTGCTTTTGAACAAACTATGGATGCTTGAAAAAACCTATCAAAGCATAATAGTAAGCAATAGCATAAAAAGGCAATGAGCTATTTGAAAAAATGCCTCAAAGAAATGTGGTCTCATGGAAATGTCCCATTTGGATGCATTGGAACTATCGGTTTGGTCGCATGACGAATAGAATGAAAATTACACCACCTTACAACTTTACACTACATGCATTTGACACTTTTTCCATCAACTGAAAACTGCACACCACAAGTAAATAACTCGAAGATATTGAAAATTGAGAGAGTTTATTGTAGACAGTTCCTACGTGATCCTGTACCTTTAGACATAATGTTTCTAAGTTCCACGGTCTTTGAGAAACACCTCACCAAATTTTGTTTTACACTTTGGTGTCTTAAGAGATATTATTAGTGCAATGTAGCTTAGATTGTTTTGGCATGTTTGAGTGTGAAACAAGACCTTTCCTTGTGTAAACCTACACATACAGATGCGTTGAAACTATTGGTTTGGTCACACGATGAATAGAGAAGAATCTACATAGGAACCTTCCTCAACTTTTGATCTTTGAATATGCTTTACAAGATCATTATCACTAAATTGAACATTTTCTAATTGAGCCCATAGGTGCTAATGCTAGTTTTCAACTTGGGAATTCCCTCATTTTCTTGCAAATGCTCATTTTTAATCTCTCCATGCACCCTCCTTCATAAGGAACACCTTCCATTGTTGTCTTTATTTTCTAAACTTCTAGTCTTTTAGATTGCAACTCTCTCTCAACGACATTAACTCCTTTTCTTTTACAATAAAATCTCGTTCTTATCTTTTAATTCCTTTTCTAAGTGGTTAATTTTAGTCTTCAGTTGTTTTGATTCAATTTCAAGAATCCTTGAATTCATTTTGTTCAAATCCACCAATAACATCATCTCTCACTTTCTTTTCCTGCACAAATTCTATTGAAATAAAAAACCTCTTGAGTTTATCCACTTCTCCATTTCCATTTTCCCATTCCAATTTGATCTACTTCTTTTCAAGTGTTTTTAGAGCAGATTCCTTTTTTCATTTCATGCATTCTAGTACTTGTTGCTCTAGTTATGCATTTCCATTTTCCCGTTGCACATACTACACACCCACCTTCCTCATCTTCTTAAGATCAGGAGAATATCTTCAGTCAATACATTATCTATCTCATGTTCACTTTGATCTAATTCTTTTAAAGTGTTTTTCTATATGATTCCTTTTTCATTTAATACATTCTAGTACTTGCATCCTCTAGTTTTGGAATGTGGATGATGCATATACATTTCAAGCTAAATCTAAAAAATCCTAAAGAACACTATTCTAACCCACAACTATATTTTGATCAATAACACTCTTATGTCGAGAATACAAAAACCCACCTACATTCATATAGAGACTCATCACTATACCTAAACGGATCTTGAAAACACTTACACACCACTAAGGGAACCACATCATGTCATTTTTACTAGATAGTTCAACACAACAAAAGATGGTGAATGCCATTTTTATCACATAAATATGCATTTATCCTTGAATAGTGAAACACAAAAAAATATAGTGTACCATTTATCACATAAATATGCATTTTGAATTGATAGTGAAACACAACAAAATATGGTGATGTCCTAGTTGAAGTCCCTTAAGGGTATTCTTTATTTTCTACACACATTGGGCCAAAGTACTTGTGAAGTTGAAGGGTGGTTATTGATTGATAATTGGATATGGGAGGTTGCAAGGATGATATGTGTTGGTATTGATAAGAGAGAGAAATGGGATTAGAATATTGGAGGTGTTGATGGGTATATGAGATGGGACTATCAGTTTGGAGATGATATGATGGGTTAAATGGGATAGATGTTGAGATATGAGGAGAAGGGATATAATGTTGAATAGTATACATTTGACATAATGGTTGGAAGTCTTGGGAGGCCATAATTTGATTTCATGCTTGGGACCCTAAAACCTATACACTCAACCCTATACCCTCAAACCTCAACCCTAATCCATCAACCCTAAAACCTTAAACCCTCAACCTCTCCCTCAACCCTTAAACCCTCAACCATTAACCCCTAAACCCTTAATCCCTCAACCCTCTACCCTATACATTAAACCCTCAATCCTCAATTCTAAACCCTCTACCCTATACATTGGACCCTCAACCCTAATCACTGAACCCTATATCCTCAACCCTAACCCCACCCCTATATCTATCATATATCTCAACTCTCTCTCCCTCACTATCTCTCCCTCCCTCTCTCCCTCACTCTCTAATTGTATCTATCTCCCCTTTCCCTCTTTCTACATACCTCTCACTCAATCACTCCCTACTACTCTATCTCTATTTCTCTCTATCTCACATCTCTCTCACCTCCATCTCTCCCTCCCTCCCCCCCCTCTCTCTCCTTGAACCCTTAAACCCTCAACCACCAACCATTAATGCCTCAAACCTTATCCCTCAACCCTTAAACCTCAACCTTAATCCATCAAATCCTAAACCATCAACCCTTAAACCCTTAAACCCTCAACCCTCAACCCTAAACGCTAAACCATTAAACCCTAAACCTTTAAACTTGAAATCTTTTTCCCTCAACCCAATACCCTAAACCCTAAACCCTAATCCCTAATCCCTAAACCATAAACCCTCAACCATTAAACCCTTAAACCATCAACCCTAAGCCCTCAACCTTCAGCCCTTTAAACCTAAACCCTTAAACTCTCAACCCTCTACTCTCAACCCTCAACCGCCAACCCAATAATTCTAAACCCTTAACCCTAATACCTCTCAACCCCTCAACCCTTAATCCCCTCAACCCCTTTCAACCCTAAACCATAATCCATCAACCCTCAATCCCTAAAACCTAATCCCTCAACCCTTAAACCCTTAAAGCCTCAGACCTCTATGCTCTACTCTATATATTGGATCCTCAATCCTAATCCATCAATGCTATACCATAAAATCTATACACTCAACCCTCAACCCTCAACCCTCAACCCTCAACCCTAAAACCTAATCCCTCAACCCTAAACCATTAAACTCTCAACCCTCTTCCCTCAACCCTTAAACCCATAAAAACTCAAACCTTAACCTCTCAACCCTTAAAAACTTAATCCCTCAACCCTCTCATATATTAAACCCTCAACCCACAATTCTCAACCCCATACCCTATATGATGGACCTTCAATCCTAATCCCTCAACCCTATAACCTCAACCCCAATCCATAAACCCTATACCCTCAACCCTTAAACCCTTAATCCTTTAAACCCTCAACCCTCTACCCTCTATATTAAACCCTCAACCTTAATCCCTTGTCCCTATACCTTAAACCCCTAATACATTAATCCTTCTACCCTTAAACCCTTAATCCCTCAACCCTCTACCCTATACATTAAACCATCAACCCTTAATTCTCAACCCTCTACCATATACATTGGACGCTCAACCCTTAAACCCTAAAATCTATACTCTTAATCCCTCTACCCCATACATTAGACACTAAACTATAATCTCTCAACCCTATACACTAAACCCTCAACCCTCAACCCTATTCCCTCAACCTTCAACACTTAAACCCTTAACTCTCAACCCTCATGACTCTACCCTATACATTAAAACCTTAAACCTAATACATCAACCCTATACCTTAAACCCTAATATCTTAACCATCAACCCTTAAACCCTAATCCATTTAACCCCAACCCTTAAACCCTAATCGCTTAACCCTCAACCCTAAACCCTATCCCTAAAGCCTCAACCCTTAACCCTTAAACCATAAGCCCTAAAACCTTAACCCTTGACAATATACCTTAAATCCTAATACCTCAACCCTATTCCCTTAAACCATAAACCATTAATTCCTTATCATTTAAACCATCAACCATAAAACATAAAACCTCAACCCTTAAACCCTCAACCCTAATGCCTAAAACTTCAACCCTTAAACTTGTTGGGTGAAAATTCTGTAATATCTTTATAGATTACAAAACTTCATTTTCAGCCACAATTATGTGAGATGAAATATCTCCTCTCAAAAAGGGGAGGAACCCTTCTTACTACTTACAAAAGTAAAGGGTAAACTATTATAATATATACAATAAACTAATCATATGTGGGTGATCACATTGATGATTCTCTCTTTTTTCAGAGAATATGTTTACAATGTTTCATGATTTTATATTCCTGGATGCAATACAACTCAAAATAAAATATAAGCAGTAATTCCAATACTTATAACTTTTCAAAGCATAGTCTAGGAGTACCAACGATAAAGTTATGTAACCAAAAGGCTCACAGAGGCACAAATTCATTCCATAGTCTTCAATGTTGAATTTTACAATAAAGTAACCAACAATGTACATGAAGCACAAAGTCTTCACTATACTTCACAATAAAATCCATGAACAATGTGAAAAATTATACACACAAATTATTATAGATCATTCACCAATATTATCAGAAGTTTCATAATTCCAAGCAAAAGATGTAGCACAAAGTCCACAAATTATCTTGAAAGCTTTCGATCTCAATTTACAAAACACCACCAATCCAATATAATAATAAGATAAACTTATGAGAATGACACAAGAACATTCAAAAATGTTAAAATTGAGCCAACTCAAATTTTGGTATGCAATTTAGCCTTCTTTATTGATTTGAAAATAGTTTCATAATAAAAACTCAAAGTTTCAAAATTACTTCACAAATGAGCAATAGTTTGTTGCATAAGACAAAAAGGAAATAATATGATAGAATTGTCTCATATTTATAGATGAGAGAAGAGAAATAAAATAGGAAAAACACTAACTAACTATTGAATTATTCAAATGTGATGTCCATGAATGTAGGAGAACATCTCCGTTTTTACATGCAATTACATTTTGCAAAATGACATGTAAAATTGTTAAGATTATTTACATAAAGCATAGAGAAAGAAATGAAATCTATCTATGTATGGAAATGTACGAAGACTTTATGGTTCCTCACTCTTGGCTTGGAAGTCTTCATATTTCTTCATAATCTCCTGTATTGTTTCCTCATCTGGTCCAATGGTATAATCAATGATTATGTGAACCTTTGTGATAGACTTATTTGCAGCAGAACAAACCTTCTTACACCTATTGAGATGTGTCTTAAGATTGTATAAGGTTAGCTGTATATCAACAAAAGAATCCATTTAAGTCAATGAGAATGCTTCATCTTCCATGTATTTTTTGATAGATTCCTTCTAAATTTGGACAATCTTGCTTGCTAGGAGAAAGGTATTATCCTCATCAAGAAGCCTCCCAGGAAACTCTTCAAGTCTATTCACCAAGATAACTCGATTTTCTTCAACATCTTCATATACTTGTTGAGTATCTTTGATGATATTCTTGATGACAAGTATGTGGTTCTTGATAGACTTCTTAACCTCCACATACTTTTCTTTGTTGAGAATGACCCTAACTTGTACCAACTTACTCAATTTTACCTCTGTTAACTGCAACCATGATTCAAGATTCTGTTCCATTTTATTTTGTTCAATAGAAAGTATACCTACTATCTTATTTAGCTCTAGATCAATCTTGGAAATTTGAGCAATATTTTATAATGCAATATTCATGTACTTCGAGCCTTATTCAATTATCCTATCAAAAAATTCATAAATGATTTTACCTTTTGAATAATACTTTTCCACCTTTTGAACAACAAGTTCCTCAATATTCACCATGACCATAGGTTGCAAACTCTCTGATGTTCCTGTGATTTTCCCCAACACTGATGCATATTTTTGAAATCTTTCTTTGTACATATCCTTGGCTTTCTCCATCTTATCCAATTTGTTTTCCAATGCATTAAGAAATAGTTGAGCATCTTATTTGGCACTTGCATTTGTGACTTTCCCAAGATCAATTCTTGTCATGGTATATTCCTCCATGCTGACCTCACCCTTACCTTGTGGGGGTGCTACAATATCTACATATTTATGTCCTAATTTATCCACATGCAGCCTAGAGTGAATCCTTGGTTTCTTCTTCCCCTTGGATTTTGGAAGTACTATATCCTCAAGATCTAACTCATCAGGAGAAACCATCTGCTTCTTCCATTTAGAAACTTGTGAGACTAACCAATGAGGAAGAAATGAAGCATTACCTTTTTGACCTGTTGATAATTCCTGTGTGGTAGCTGCATTTGTAGAAAAAAGTGTTGTAGTCACAATTGGGTTTGTTTCAATCATCACTGCTCCAAGAGTCTATAGATTTGATGTATCTAACAATGACTCTCTCATAAACTAATCAAATTTAGCTTGTGATGTAATATCATATGATGATGAAGATAGAATTGGAATTTATGAAGAAGAACTTGAGGAAACATCAATACTTTATAAAATTGATCCAATGGAAGGGGTGGAAAGAACTAAATGTAATAATGGGGGAATTGTTACTTTCTGTGTATGGAATCCAACTGTAGGTGGAGGTAAAGTGGGAAGAGGCAGTGGAGAGGTGGGAATAGGAGGAGTGTGAGGTGTTGTGGAAGTAACAAGTAATGATGTATGAGGGGGATCTTCAACAATGTTCTCTTGTGGAGACAATTGCATTTCCTCATCATGACTTTCTTCTTCTGATTGTTCATCCTCACTTGATTCTTTAGATTCTTCACTTTCATCTTCTTCTTCTTCAGATTGGTCCTCTGTTGCGAGCTCTAGTTATTCTTCAACAACTTGTCCCTCCTCAATAATGTGATCTTCTTTAGTAGTGTGCTCCTCTTCAACATCTTGTGATGTACTCTTCCCACAAGTGAATTTAAATTTGGGACCTCTATGTGAGGAAGAGAGTGCAACACTTGCTCTATGCCTGGATCAGAGTCCTTGTTGTCGACTAGTTTCACCTTTTGATTTCTCTCCTTCAAACTTTGTTTGAAAGGACTTTGACTGGAAATGATACCTTTGACACCATTCACCTGTGTTGTGCAAAATGGGAGCAAGACTTTGTCAAATAGAAATGTTCTCATTTTTGGACCATTGGATTAGTGGCAAGGGTTTACTTGCAATCTCTTTTTCATCATATGTAGAGTCTAGAATGTCACCAGGATCTTCAAAATCATCTGGAAAATTTTTGAAGCCTAAATATCTAATTTGTTCCACAACGAGTCTACAGAAGTACATTCTCTAGATGTCTTCCTTATCTATACATTCTGCCCATATGTCTTCAAAACGATGCACATGACTATGACCCTACTTGATTTTTCTTTTTACACCTCTATAGTCAAAATCATTCCTATACCTGTATGACCTTATGGTCATAATCTACATCTTCACTGCTACTAATTTAGCCTTTTGTACACTTTGAATTGAGTATCTTCCAATAACAATTAGAGACCTGAAGCTTGGTTTGTGAATAGCTTGGCATTTTGTGTACACTATAATCAATTGTTTGCATAATTCCATCAATACCCACCTATTAGAAGGGTATCTTGGTAACATGTAAGAGCATCCTATATAGAACCCTACTCTTAAGTATGTAAAAGTAGGAAACTACAAGAAAATACATCCAAACTTGCTGAAATTTTTTGACTCCTCGTTAGATACTCTTTTCTTTTCTAGAGTTGGATCAAACGTGAAAAGAAAAGGTGAAAAAAAAGCATCATTCACTCTTTTGAAATGATTGATGCTCCCTCTAAAAGTGATTTGAGAATAGAATTTATACACTGGCACAACACTCCTATTTCCCTCAGTTGATAATCCTGGTGTGAGATGAGGATTATCAGGGTGGGTCAATTACACTTGATCCATGATGAATCAAAACACAAATTTTCCATTAAACCTCAATCTACCAAACAAGATCATTCAAATTGAAAAGATTAAGCTAAGCATTTTAGTGAAATTGAAAGTTACAAACTATGAAAATAGTTAAATTCCTACTCTAACCCATTTGAAACTTATCCTATTTTGGAATTGGTGTCGTGTTGATGTGGAACAACAACCCTTTCCAAATCCTGTGATTAGTGAGCTTGTTTCAATTGATTCTATGGAAAAGAATCAATAAAATCATTGTGATAAATGGATGAAAAAAACTAGTTTATGCTAAATTAAACATGATGTAAGCTAAGTTAACATGATTTTATGCTAAAAAAAGAACTAGTTATGTAATTGTCAAGCTAATCTATGCTAATTCTAAGCTAAAAGATGGAAACCCTAATCCATATAAACACTAAGATGGATGCATGGAAGGCATTAATGAATGCTTTAAGATATTATGCAATTATAAATAAACTAAAACAAGCTAAAAGTGAGTAAAAGATGAGTGTGGGTGTAAGTAAGTTGAACAACATAAGTTTACAATTGAAAGATGGATCCATTTGTCTCTAAATAGTGCTTTATTTATAGGAAAGCAAATGAGAAATGGAGGGTTGAGATCAAAAAGATCAATCATCAGTCAAAGATGAAAGGAAGAAGAGGCATGGATCATGGATTCTCATCAATGGATGAGAATGCATGATGGGATTTAATCAAGGGCTCACATTTGCTTCAAACAAACACAATTTTGACCTCCTCACATAGGTCAAAGGTGACTTGTTCAAAAGGTTAAAGGTTAAAACTTGTATTAGAAGCTAAGTGAAGATATCCCTTTTTCAAATGATGGAGGAATAAGAATATTCCTTGGAATATTCATTTGGGTGAGGATAAAAGACATTTTGCAAATTAAAAGAAATTCTTAATTGTGCAAAAAAGGGATAAGGAATATTCCATGGGAATATTCAGGAAAATTAGTTTAATTGTTAATTAAACATGGTTTAATCACACAATTAGAGGATTTGAGGAATTAAAGGTGATATTAATTAAATTAAATAATTTAATGAATGAGGGAGAGATGAAAGGATATTTAATTAAATAACTTGGGGTTATTTAATTAAATAAGATGACTTAGGGAATTAAATTAAATGTTTTGATTTATTTAATTTAATGAGATGAAATGTTAGCGTGAAGGGGGAGTGAATTAACCTAAATTGATAAATTAGGTTAATGGAGGAAAATGATGCCATTAATTAAATTGACTATGTTAATTTAATTAATTAACTAAAAAGGGGATGGGTTTAAAGAGGAAATGATGTTAATAAACTTGTTTTGAGTGTATGATATCATTTAGGACATTTTTAGTGTCTACATTTTCCCCCTCTTTGAAGTGAGGTACCTGCTGCTTCGGTTCAAAGAATAATGCATTTCGGTTCAAAACTACTGCTTAAATAAAAAAAAAAATATTTTTTGATTTTTCAAATGCCCCAGTGGAAGGATAAAGCTGATTCCCTGCTCCCTCGAGAAATCGGGCAAAAGTTTCAAATTTTGGGTTGATTTTTTGATAAAAGGTTAAAAGCTTCCCTAAGGGTCTAGAAAGGCTTTGAGATGCAAGAATTAAGCCAAAAATGCAAAAAATGATACAAAATAAGGTCCAAATTGGTAAAATTGGTGAAAATGATGATAATCCCTAGCTTGAAGGTGAAATTAGGTCAAAAAACCCTATTTTTCTAGCATAAATAAGCTAAGAAAGGCCACTTTCAATTCATTTGTGCATTCACACTTAAGGGTTCTTGCAATTTTGAGCTCTGAACCTCTAACAAAATGGTGCAATGAGAGCTTCCTAGGCACATTTCTGACTGAGTTTGAGAGTATCAATGACTTCTAGGCACAGGACCACCGGTATGTAACTTCAAACTTGATTTGAAATTTGACTTTTTGACGAATTTATGGCGCTTTGAAATTTAAACCTTGGGGGTGTCGCTATATAGCAACGCCCAAATTTTAATCGACAACGCTTGAATGAATTATAATGATGCTATTTACGATTTAAAATTAGGGTTTCTAATTTTAGATTGCAACGTAAGCTTATATAACGACACACTTGTCGATTTAGAAATTAGGGTTAGGACTTCCAAAGTATAAATGGTAATGCATGTTGTGATTTGCAATTTTTAAATGCTTTTAGGCATCATAATTTGAAATTTAAATATAGTGATGCTATTGCAGATAGTGAAGCTATTGCAGATAGCAACATTATTGTAGATAGCAACGCTATTGCAGATAGCAACGCTATTGTGATTTTTGAGCTATAAATTCCAAATTGAGTCAAATTTTCTTGATTTACTGATGCCGTGTGCTTTGTGGTTGCAAGAGGTCATTCCACCCCTGATGTCACATGAGCATAGACCACCATGTTGGCGAGATAGAGCAATTTATCAAAGTTATGCTAGGAGTACTTGCGAGAGATCGGTCTCTGGTATGTTGCATATGAACCCATCATCTAGACACATTTAGTTATGATGACTGCTCTATGCGAGAGATGGCATAGTGAGGCCTCATCATTTCACCTTCCCACTGGTGAGGTGATGGTGACCTTGTAGGATGTATGGTGTATTATGCATTTTCCAATACATGGCGATTGTGTGATCTACAATGTTGATGCCAAACTTGATGCCTCTCATGAGGTGATGGAGATGGAGGATATTGTTTTAGTTACATCATAGATTGATCTTGAGTCATACAGAGGTCACGTGCTAACTTTTAGGTTGATCATTGCAACCATCATTTTAGGTTTGGTGGCTCTTGACAAATGCAATAGAGGGTTTAGCCTAGGATGGGGCTTGGTGTGGCACCAAATGCTTCACAGGAGGACACTTTTTGCATGGGGGCCAGTGATGTTGGCCTCACTATATCATGACATGCACAACTTTGTTTACTATGATGGGAGAGCCATTGGTGCAGGGTTGAATTTGCTTCATATTTGGGTGTGGGAGAATATCGCCATGCTCCGACCTATTGTGTAGATGATAGACATGGAGCTAGATGATCCTTTGATCTAGCGGTACAAAGGTGCGATTACATTGAGGCACACTAGACAAATTAGGCTCTTGTACTGGTGATGGGTTATTGATGATATGATAGTTTTCCGATGGAACCCATGGCTTCAAATTCCACCATGGTTTGATGATGTACAATAGTTGTACTTTTCTAGGAAAACTCGATATATGCAAGGTCATGAGCATACCATTATTGAGAGATATTTTCCAGATAGGTAGCTCAACAGTATGGGGAGGTCCAGGATAGACAAGACAATGCCTACATAGCCATTTTTTCTAGGACAATGCAAGAGGTTCCCACATGGGGATTCTCCATTCAAGCTCTCGAGGTAGTCAAGAGATTCAAATAGTTAGTGGCTAAGCCTTGGGCCTATGGTTAGGGTTAGGCAGTAGCATAGATTATGCCTGCTTACGATGCTTGGTTCATACCCTCATAAATTTTGACATATGTAGTGGGTGCTCCTTCGTGAGGGAGACCTAGAGGCAGGGGTGCCGGAGGTAGAGGTCAAGGTGGCCAGGATGGCTAGGTTCTAGGGGCTCCACCAATTGGACAACAACCTCCTTGGCAGCCCACAATTGTACAGTAGAAGGAAACACCGCCACCACCACCAGATGCTAGGGATGCACAGATACAACTATAGCAACAGGTGCAGACTTTGACTAGTGAATGGGATCAGGCCTACCAAAATATTTTGGGTATTACTATTGAGTGAGACCAAGAACGGTAGTAGGTGGTGGCCATCATGGCTGAGAGAGATCAGGCTTTACAATGGGTACAGGCCATGACCGTAGAGAGAGATCGGGAGGTTTCCTAGCACCAGTAGATAGAGGCTATGATGGTGGCCACTCATGGTAGGACAATTTCAGTGAGATTATATAGAGAGGCCATGATAGAAGCCATGTATTATAGGCAACACTATCATTGGGATGTCCCATAGGCACTTAGACAACCTAATTTTTTACAGTGTAGTGATGCACAACCAAGAGTTGAGGATCAACCCGAGAGGTAGGCTGGAAAGGGTAGCAGCCATCAGGGATAGCTATTATGTATAGATACTTTTTGATTTAGTTTCCCAATTATTTACCATAGATATGCATTCATGGGCTTCTTTTTGATAGCCTTGTGGATATTATACTTATGATCATTATACATACACTAATCTAGATTTTGTACCATGACATTCATTTTTTGATATATATATGATATAGATATGGATTTATATGCGATGCTTATATTTGAAGATGTATGGATGCACTTTATTTATGCTTATACGATGATGATCATGATATGATACATGACGGATACAATGATGTGGATGCATTTCTTTTTGTATATTTTCTATGTAATTTTATGATGATGATGTATAGCTATGGATGTATGGATGTAAATGATAATGCAATGATTTTAGATGCTTAGAATAACAAATCTATTTTATTCATCACAAATCAAATGCTAATGTACTATGTATGATGTGATATGCAATGATTATGTTGATAGATGCTCGATGATTATGCTATGATTATGAGATACATGTATGCTGATGGTTTGTGGATGCAGGGTGGATGCATTGATGATGTTTTTGTTGATTGCCATGGTACCAGGTTAGTGTAGAGAGAAGATAGAAGAATAAAGAATGAATGAACGTTGATTTTGATGATTGCTTCAAAAGATCCAACAAGTCCATGATCCATCGATACTTTATTAGAGATGATTATGAGACAATGCAAAATGAGGATGAAATGCAGGATGATGAATTTCTCACATTTCGGGATTGGGATCTCCATCGTTCCTTATTGTTTGATATAACACATAGACACGATGCATCAAGGTATTGATAACTAGGACAACATTGTATCTAGTGTAATGGACTTTGACTCATAAAATAGACAGGATAGTTCTTGTTCAGACATTGACATACAAAAACCTTATTGAAATGCAAGTTAGAAGCTTAGAATATATTGGACCAAAGCATGTGCAATAGTCAACAACGTATTACAAACAAACTTCCTACACACAACTAAGAAAGTATGCGCCAAGATTATTTTACAAGAGTACCAACAAGCACAACAAACAAAAGATAATGATTGATGCCCCATTCCTTTCTTTCGAAATAATTTTGATAGACATCATCGAGAGGTCCTCTGAATGGGTCGTTTAAGATAAATCATAAGAAAAGATCAAAGACAAACAGTCAGTGTTATCTATATCTCTTTCCTAGTTTAAGTTTAGCTACAATGATGTCTGATACTGATGTCCATTGCAAGAAGGATACATCTTAGGACATGTTGATTAGAGGTTGTTTGATGTTAGGATGATGATGCCAAAATGAGCCGTTGATACAAACTTCACTGATGCATTTACCAATGATTTATACTTTAAATTTTGACAATTAGGTTCTCACTTTATGACTTGCTAGAATTGCTTTCTTTTTGTTTCAAAAAAGGTTGAAGGTGACGATCGATTTATTATGGGTAAAGGTTTATTGCGGGTGAAAGTGAGATGGGATGGGTGGTTTTGGATTTTCTGGAATATTTCAATGTTTTTGGTATTTTGAAATGTTTTGAGGCTTTTTTTGAGTCTTTTTGAAAGTTTGTGTGGATGTTTTGGTTTTCAGTTAGTCTGAGGCTGTTTAGGGTTTTTTGAGATATTTGAGGCTTTTTAGGTTTTTTGAACATTTTCTATTATTTTTTTGTTTTCTAAATATTTGGATGTTTTAGGGATTTTTAAGATTTTGACCAAGAACCTAATCTAAAGACCTATCCTAGGGGCCTTGAGGGCTAGTCAAAGATAAGCCTTGCTTATGTTATACACACAGAGACCACGTAATTTGGCTGACTCAACCTGTTAACAAGATGAAGATATGAATAGTGATAAAAAAGTCAGTTAATATGATGGAATCCTAAAGGACTGACCTAGGGTGTCTCGGGGGCACATCAATGATGGCCTCACCTTTGTTCAAGCTCAGAGACGACATATTTCAATAAGGGGACCACTTTTTGGATTTTAGATGTTTTTGACCTTTTTAGGGTTTTTGATGTTTTTTGGATGTTTTGGATTTTTCCTTTACAATTTTTTGAATGTTTTTGGATTTTAGCTGTACAATATTTTGCAAATGTTTTTGGATTTTTTGATGAACATTTTACAAATGTTTTTGGGATTTTTTGAGATAAGATCTTCTATGACCTCAAGATATACAAGAAACCGATATGATCCATAAAAAAATGCCCCCAGTGTGACATGCTAGAGTACTTCGATAAAGGTAGGACAAACTAACCTTTTGAATATGCCAAGTAGTGATGAAGAGTTTATGATACCTCATAATATCAAGCTATGATAAGGACGTGAATGATGGATAAATAGTGATGCAAATAATGATAGGAAAAAGAGCCAAATAATAGATGGAGGTGCTTTATTTACACAAGGCACCTATTTTCCAAGTTTTCACCAAGGTACTTGCCCAAAGTGCCACCGAAGT
>VDFB02270651.1:351554040-351628557 GCA_007258455.2 Sequoia sempervirens | reverse complement strand
AAGATCCTACATGAGACTAAATCACCCAGAGGGGAATATGAGTCCCAATCAAGGTTTTTCAGGGGTTTGAATGTTGATAAAAAGTCAACACAGAATACCCAGAAATCGGGAAAAATCACCTGTACTGGGAATAAATCACCTAGAGGGGCATATGAGTCCCAGATTAGGGTTTTTAAACAAATTTTAGAAAATTTTGAGTGAATGTTAGGTTTTTTGGTTAGGATGATGTCTAGGCTAAGTGCAATTACAAGTTTTAGATGAAATTCTATGATGTAAGATGCAAAAATGCAATATGTATGCACTTTCACTAATGCAAGATTTAGAAACCCTAGATGCAAATTAACTAATAGAAAACCCTAATGCAAAGTTAATGTAAGCTATATCTAGGACTATGATGCACTCCAAATCAGAAATGAGGTGTTCACACTGGGCTCACTAAAATGAAATGGGGGGAAATAGGGTTCCACCTTTTA
The DNA here is from genome assembly GCA_007258455.2 of Sequoia sempervirens. Lineage (NCBI taxonomy): Eukaryota > Viridiplantae > Streptophyta > Pinopsida > Cupressales > Cupressaceae > Sequoia > Sequoia sempervirens. Next base: position 351,628,084 of record VDFB02270651.1, on the reverse strand, counting down.
GGAGATGAAAGTAAGGGATAGGGACCTCCTATTCCACCTAGTTTATTTAAGGAAACCTTATAGATCTCAATACAGGGATGAAATGAGGGAAAAAGATAATGCAATAAAGTATCCTAGTGTGTGATTAAAGACTAAAAGGGGGTCCACCACTAAGCTAGGGCTTGGAAAGATAAGTAACATGCAAAAAAAAAATGCTGAAACTTAATGATGTGCAAGACTTAAGGAAATGACCTAAAAATGAAAGTAAATCAAATCAGTAAAGTGGAAAAGTACAAAGGTGCACCTAGAAATCTGTAGAAGCTTGGAACAAGGTATGAAAGGCTGAAAATTTTGAATTTAATGCACACTAGGACTCATAGGATAGGTTGGGCGATTAAGTACCAGATTAGGGTTTTTGGGCAGGAACAAAAATCTGGTAGTGATTAGTATGGAACTTTTGAAATATGGAAAAATAACTGTACTAGGACTCATACGCTAGAAGTTATGTATTAGTCCTTCTCATATTTTTTTGGAGGTTCAAGATATAAATATGCTCTTTTATCTCTTCTCTTCCTTCTCAACTTGATTTCTAGATCCAAACTGCTAAATTATGCTCTATAGGTGTCTTTTAGTGGTCTTGTAAACAAGGTGACAACTTTGCAAACTTGATAGCTTCTTCCAATCTTGCTCTTCAATGTATCTTCAACCTAGACCTACAAATCACACATTAAAGAGAGTGAAAATTTTGTTTTGTTAGTAAAAAGGGGTTTGCCTTAGTCATGTTGGCATATGGCTTTGGGAGATTGTTTTTGGTTGCTAGTGTTGTCATTGATGGCAACTGGAGTCAGTATTGTGGTCCACAGTTTAGAAGCAGTTCCTACTGGAAAGGAAAGTAGAAGACAGTATTCTACTGGAAGAATGCATGAAGAACATAGTATCTGGTTGGTAAGTTGATCTGAATACTTGACCGAATCATTATTTTGTTGTGTGGATCCCCAAGGAAGCTTGTCAAGCATGTATGCTACTTGTTTGATAATTTTTACGATATTAAATTGATTCATGTACAAGTTTGGAGATTCAATAGAGTAATTTATTGCTTATTTTCTCATTATAGTTGACTTGTTGTGTATGGCGTGTTCTAGATGTATGAGGAATATGCTTTTAACTATTTTCTATGTTGGGAATTTTGGTTTGGGTCCCTACTATAGTCTAGCCAACTTGTGTGAGTACACATTAATTCTAATTGGTGATTTGAGCCGACTTGTGGAAGAATATTATATTCTGTTTGAAGTCGACATATAATAATAAAATTCTTGTTAGTGGATATATAAATGAGATCGATAACTCATTTTATATATGATGTATGAAGTGGTGAAAAGGTGTGTGTGCGAAAAAGTGCAAAATAGCTGCATGTGGTAATATTAGAAGATCTGTTGAGTGAATTTTGTTTGTGTAGTAGAAGGGTTTTTGTAGAGCAGAGCAGAACAAAGCAGAAGTGTGAATTGGACAAAAGGTCCAAAATCCATTTCGTGTGCTTCATTGGAATTGAATCCAGGAATTAAAAGATGCTATTTTCTCAGTTCGTATTTTGAATAGTTTTAATCCAAACTCCTTTTCGACAGTGAGTCCTCTTTTGTATTTTGAGCAGTGAGCTCTAGGTAGTGTGCCTGAATGCAAGTGCATTCCCTTTTTATCATACTTTTAACAGAGTATATTTTGTGGATTAATCTCCACCCCAGTTTTTCCTCGAACAGGGTTTCCATGTAAAAAAAATCTTGGTGTTATGGTGTTCACATTGTCTTGTTAATGTGCATGCATGTTTCCTTCTATTTATTTCTTGTGGATGCTATTAAATCTTAAATATTGCTGTTGATAGTTTAAGATATGATTTGAAATTAAAATATTGTGGAACACTGATTCACCCCACCTCTCAGTGTTCTTGGTGTCCAACAATTAGTATTATAGCAGGTTACTCTTCTGAGTTTAACAGCTTGAGGTGGATCTTGGATTACAATGGATGCAGGTGGTCTTCAACAGTAGCTTATGGTGGCACTTGATGATCTTGATCAATCTAAAGCAGAGGTCATGGAACTAAAAGAACCTCTTGTGGCTACCGAAAATTTCATTCAATCACTGAAGGATAAAAAAAATGAGTCAAGGGAATACAGGAAAGAACTATGTGGTTAGTTGAACCAAAAAGGAAGCAAAGGCCTGAAAGATGTTCATCTGAATCAAACCCTAAAAGAAATAACTGAAGAATGTGAAAAGCTTGCTAAGGACAATACTGCTCTAAAACTTGAAATGGAATATGTGGCGATGAAGCTAACTAAAGAGATTGAAGAAAGAAAGAAGAAGGAGGATAATATGGTCCAATCCTTGAAAGAGAAGTTTGAGGAATGAAATAGAGTTAATAGTGAAGTTATTCAGCTGGAGATTGAATTGCAACAATCCAGAAAAAATGAACAAGAGCTTGAGAGATAGGTAGTTATTCTCAGAGATGAGCTTGCTACTACGAATAAGTTTAAGGAGAAGGTCAAGATAAGTTTTTCTAGGCTTGATGAGATAACTAAAGGTCAAAAGGATGTAAATGGTAAGCGAGGTCTCAGCTATGTGAAGGATGTGAGCTCTGGATCTGAACAAAAGAACCCTAAAAAGAAGAACACATGAAGAAGATACCCGGTAAGACAACCCAATGCTCAAAAAATTAATGGATATTGCTTTGTTTGTAATAAATTTGGGCATATGGCTTCTCAGTTTAGAAGTAAGATAAGTTCTGGTAGTCAATCATTTTCTGGTCAATGTTTTAACTACAAAAAGTTTGGTCATAAGTCATTAGAATGCAGAAGTATGTCTGTCAGTAAAAGGAATGTTAAATGCTACACCTATGGAAGATCTGGACATATTGTTAATCAGTGTAGATCAGGAGGAAATCAATGGAATGGATGGTATAGACAGAAAAATCTGGTATGCTACAATTGTAACAGATTTGGTCACATTGCAAGATTCTGTAGGAACATAAACATGAATAAAAGTGGTCCAAAATATCAAGGCAGAAAGTCACTGAAAGGTGATAAAGGAAAAGGAAAAGCATCCATGGAAGAGATAAGAGATCAGATGAAGAAAATTTGGGTAAAGAAGAATGGATCTGATGAATGTAACAAGGCTATACTGGAAGCCCCCTTCGGTAGTTCATCCGACAATTGATTTCAGGCCATTGGCCTAGGGGGAGTTTTCATGAAAATATTTTGTCCCCCTGTATGTAGTTGGTTCTGGATTGCAGGAAGTTGTTTGCAGTTGTGTCATTCATCCTCAAGTGTATTGGTGATCACTTCTTGAAGGTCCACAAATGGATTTCTTTCTCACTGTTTGAAAACAAAGTAACCAAAATTTTTAGGGAAAAGCATTTAATGCGACAAGTTAGGTGTGCAAAGTTATAAAAGGGCATTTGAAACCCTCATTTGTCACTATGTGTTGAAGGAGAACAGTTGGAGAACCCTTTTCAACAAAATTTTGAGGGAGAAAAAGTCAATTTAGTGGAAAATTTTCCAAGTATTTCTGTTGTTTATCAATTTCATACTTATTCCGTGATCGGTAGAACCCTGTTTGGTACAGAAAATGAAGCAAATAAAATGAACAATAAATCTAGATGAATATAGTAGTCAAAAGGTTAGGGATGTAAGAAATTCATTGTTTGCCTTCGAATTGAAGAAGCTTGGAGGAGCGAAACACAAGAATCTAGACATCTAGAATGAATTTCCTCATTTCATCAACGCAGAGGTAGTCTGGTTTCTCTTGAACAGATTGGATGGTGATATCTTTACTCTGGATAAACCCTATCAAATTTCTAAGGATGTAATTAGAAATCTAATAGGTTTGTGCAATGTTGGTGATGTCTTGAAAAAGAAATTGATTCGAAATGTTGAGGTCAAATTCCCTAACCAGTGTAAAAGAAGATCAGAGGCATTGATGATTACAATGATCAAAGATCCATTAACAAGATATATTGCATACAAAATTTCATACAAGAGCTTCTTCAGAAATAGGGAAGGTGCAACCTTTGCAAGTGCAGTCTGTATTGCGCACAAGATGATAATAGAAGACAAAGACTTTGATCTATGTGGATTGCTGAAGGATTAGTTAATGGAGAATGTGCAATTGACAAAGGATATAGATTATTATTTTAGGCCTGGTACCCTGGCTATATGCATTATGATGTATTTCCTAAATTGCTTGCCTCAGAATGAAAATGTGGTATGGAAGCAAAATATGCTAGTTTGCAAACAAATTTTTGAGCATTTCAACTCTTTTGAAAATGGTGAACAAGTTTATGAAAAATTATTTGGAAAATTGTTAGGAAAGTTTGGTATTCCTCTCTTAGTAAAAGCAATTGAAATTGGATCATCTTCTGGTAAGACGGAGAAAAAGTAGAAGAGAAAAGAGAGTTGGCTGGTGACACTCCTCTGGTGCCTAAGTCAACAAAATTTGAAGGAAAACATAAAAATTAGATAGTTGTGGATGTAGTCGATGAAGACTCTGAGGAATATACACCAAGAGATGAACCAAAACTAGTTGAACTGGCTGTGGTAATTGCGGAAGAAAGTGATGAAGAAGGTGCTTTACTCAAAGAAAAGATATTACAGATTGTTCAAGAAGAAGATGGAATGCAAAAGATAACTGACATATGGATAAATGGTCCATCATATGAACACGACCTCATTGAGGACACTCTAGGAAGATGTTTTATTGATAATAACATTGAATTGAAGAGTTTGTAAAATGTACTTCCAAAAGAGTTTATTGAATGTATCAAGGAGGCTATGGACTCTATGTCTTAGGACATAAAAAGAGGAAGAAATAATCACATTTGAAGATGTAGTTTAGGCTATCTCTCACCAAACTGAAGAAGAAAATGAATGTACTAAGACAATGTATTAACTCAACAAACAAGATCTAAAATTATTGTCTCAGGTGGCCTCACGTGGTTGGAAAATATAAGGACAAGTTGGAACAAAATGAGAATGAGCTTGTTAGAATCGAACAAGACTACAATATGGTTCAGGACAAGGATGGAGAAGTTAAGAAGAAGATTCATGAGTTACAAGTTGAGCATGCAAAGGTTCACTCTGCCAGAAACATTCTTATGGACATTTTCTGGAAATTGAAGGATTTGATTGAATGCAGATTAGGGAAAATGGTTGAAGTTCTAAAGAAAGGAGAAAAGTTGGAAGAAACCATTACAATTCCTAAATCCCTTGTTCAAGTCATCAACAGAACATCAGAAAATAACAATATGATAATTGCTACTGGGATTTCAGTGGACTCTTGGAAAAAAATTCTCCTGGAAATGAAAGATAAGTATAAAATAATTTTCTGAATTTAGCAGTAGTTGCAACTTTTTTTTGAGGAGAGAATGCAGTGAGGAAGAGTGTAGTAAATAATCTAAGGGGAAAATAAAATTAATGGAATTTTTTGTCATTGATATCAAAGGGATAGAGAATAAAGTGAAAAATGCCTTGACATCCAAAGGGGGAGCAGTGTTTTGTTGTGCTGTGAAATTTTGAATTTTGGTTTCGACACTTAGTCATTTTTCACTAAGTGTTGCCATCAATGCCAAAGGGGGAGATTATTTTTGGTTGCTAGTGTTGTCATTGATGGAAACTGGAGTCAGTAGTGTGGTCCACAATTGAGAAGCAGTTCCTACTGGCAAGGAAAGTAGATGACAATATTCTACCGACAGAATGCATGAAGTACAAAGTATCCAATTTTTAAGTTGATCTGAATACTTCACCAAATCATTATTTTGTTGTGTGGATCCCCAGGGAATATTTTCAAGCATGTATGCTACCTGTTTGATAAGTTTTATGATATTACATTGATTCATGTACGAGTTTGGAGATTTGGTAGAATAATTTATTACTTATTTTCTCATTATAGCCGAGTTGTTGTGTATGGCATGTTTTAGATGTATGAGGAATATGTGTTTAACTATTTTCTATGTTGGGAATTTTGGTTTGGGTCCTTACTATAGTCTAGCTGGCTTGTGTGAGTACACATTAGTTCTAATTGGTGATTTGAGCTGACTTGTGGAAGAATATTATATTCTATTTGAAGCTAACATATAATAATAAAATTCTTGTTAGCGGATATATAAATGAGATCGGTAACTCATTTTATATATGATGTATGAAGTGGTGAAAATGTGTGTGTGTGAAAAAGTGCAGAGCAACTGCATGTGGTAATATTAGAAGATCTGTCGAGAAAATTTTGTTTGTGTAGTAGAAGGGTTTTTGCAGAGCAAAATAGAGCAGAAGTGCGAATTGGACAAAAGGTCCAGAATTCATTTCATGTGCTTCATTGAAACTGAATCTAGGCATTTAGAGATGCTATTTTCTCAATTCATATTTTGAATAGTTTTAATCCAAACTCCTTTTGGAAAGTGAGTCCTCTTTTTTATTTTGAGCAGTGAGCTCTAGGCAGTGTGCCTGAATGCAAGTGCATTCCATTTTTATCATACTTCTAACAGAGTATACTTTGTGGATTAATCACCATCATGGTTTTTCCCCTAATAGGATTTCCACGTAAAAAAAATCTTGGTGTTATGGTGTTCACATTGTCTTGTTAATGTACATGCATGTTTCCTTCTGTTTATTTCCTGTGGATGCTATTAAAGCTTAAATATTGTTGTTGATAGTTTAAGATCTAATTTGAAATTCAAATATTGTGGAACATTGATTCACCCCCCGTCTCAATGTTCCTGGTATCCAACAGGTCAAACCCCGTTTTGGTAATCAAACCTTGAAATGAAATGAAATAGAAAGGAGGAATGATGAATGAACACATATGCAATGTTGCAACTCACCAAACCCTTGAACAAGATGTTGCAAACATGTATGAAATGGCTAGCATGAATTTGGATCTTGAATCTTGCTTGAATGTTATGGATCTTGACTTGAATGCTTGCTTGAATCATGAAACCGTACATTACAAATGTTAGCTCAAAAACAAATATGATGATGACTTTGACATGATGCTTGATACTTGAATAATTCTCTAAAAGAATTGATAATAATCTCTTGAAGGCTCTTAAATGCTCTTGTAAATGCTTGTATGCTCTCTTGAACTCAAATTCACTATAAGGAATGCTCTCATAAAAGTCTTAGGTGAAAATGAGTGAAATAACCTTGTATTTATACTTGCTTATGCCAAATTTCTAAAAATTACAGCACAAGTCGACATTAGATCTAAGAGAATTAAATCCCACCAAGAATTTGAATTTAATTTAGGTCAAAGATAAGTGGGACTCATATGCCAGTTGTGGCGTATGAGTCCCATTAGGATAAGCTTGGGACACATTTTTCAAGAAATGCTTAGATTAATGTGAAATCCTGATTGGGGCCCCGAAACTTAGGTGGGACCTATTGGTAGATGGTCAACACTCCCCTTAGGATTCGTGACATGGACTAACCATCTCCTGTGGATCCGTTAACTCTAGTAGTTGTATCAAGCATTAATAGGTTGATCTTTTGGTGCAATGACAACTATGGGGCCAACAATTGGTATCAAAGCCAAAGGTTCTAGGTTTGAATCCCCTCGGGTAACACTAAGGGGGAGTTTGTTGGTAGATTATCAATGCTCCCCTTGGGGTTCATGACATGGACTAATCGTCTCCCATGGATCCGTTAACTCTTGTAGTTGTATTGGGCATTAATAGGTCAATATTTTGGTGCAACAATGACAGTGAGGTCAACAGGACCCATACACCCAATATGGCGTATGAGTCCCAAATCACTAAATTTGGGCTATACAATCCAAAAAAAACATGAATTATGATTGGATATTGGTGAATATCAGGATTAATCTAAGAAATATGCATTAAATAAGGCTTGTGGATGCAAAATATGGCTAATTAAAGCATAAAAAAGCTCAATTCACTAATGAAAACCCTAGATTAGTGTGAAAGTGTAAAGGTAGACTTTAAAACACCCTAAATAAGGTACAACTAGGTCCATTTAGTTTACAAGTGCCCAAGACTTAATGAGAATGTATTAAACACATTACAACACTAAATCAAGGCAACATAATGCTCAATTTAATAAGAAGGGCCTAAACAAGTGTGAAAATGTAGAGGGATACATTTTGCATCACTACACATCTGATAGCCAAGATTTTTTCCACTTGGCATAATCTCGCACCCTTGTGGTCAACCAAGGTCTTCAAAGATATGGCCTGCGGGATGGTGGGGAATGGCCATGATTTCCCCACGTGGCTTAATAAGGACCCTTAGATAATGGGACTACCACCATCATTGCTCAAAATATTGTAGGGTCCACTTTAAAAGCTGTACATGTGGCACCATCTCGCTATCCTGTAGGTAATTGATGACATCACACTCTGAGCAGTGTGGGTGCACGAGACTCGCTTGATCATTGATCACCATCTCAACCATTGATCTTCGTGGGAAAATATTTGTCATTGGAATTTAGGAAACAATAATTTTTTGATACTCCACAAAACTGATAATTTCCTAGGTTGAGGGGTTTGTCAACACACAATGTTAATGACATGAGTTGTTACTTAAGGGACCAGAAACATGAAATAGTAGGTTAACAATTGAACATAAGAAAAAGCTAAGGAAAAAGGAATTTCAAGGATTGGGGATCAGGAGGAAGGCTTAAGACTAAGTACCATAACTAAAAGGTGGAAAGTGATAAGGTGGAAGCTTGATCCTTGAAGTCTAGCAAGTCAAGAATTTGATTTTTTTTGAAAATCATTCTTGGGACTTCGGTGTTTGGGGGTAAGGTTTAAGACTTACCAAAGGGAAATAGTAAGGGTTAAAGGGTAAGGCCAATGGCCGAAACTTGAAACACTTAGTAGAAAATGGAAGGTGAAGAACAAGGAGTGGGAGAGATGAAGAAGGCATGCAAGCATGAAGTGAAGCAAAAACTTGAAATACTTCAAGACTTAGCCAACTTTTTGAAGGAAGGAGAATTCATGAAAGATGAACCATGTAAGATCTCTCAGATTGGCTATTAATGATGGATCATCAATTGGTTGTCATTTGAGTAAAGGTGACGAGTCTCCCCTAGTTGATTAGACTCTATATAGATCTATAATTGGAAGCCTATTGTACTTAACTTCTTCAAGACCTGATATTATGTATGCAATATGTTTGGTTGCAAGATTTCAAGCTAATCCTAAAGAAACTAATGTGAAGGCAGTCAAGAGAATATTTAGATATTTGAAGAGCACTCTGGATTATGGATTAGGTATCAAAAAGGTAATGAATTTGATCTGAGTGCATACACTGATGCTGATTGGGTTGGTTGTGTTGATGATAGAAGGAGTTACAGTGATGGTGCTTTCTTTTTAGGGAAAATGTTGGTTTCATGGCATAATAAAAAGAAATATTCAATATTTTATCAACAAAAGAAGCAAAGTATATTGATACAACATCTTGTTGTACTCAAGTGTTGTGGATGAAACAAACATTGAAGGATATCAAGATAAAGTATGATGAGCCCATTCCTATTCTATGTGATAATACATGTGCTATCAATATTTCCAAGAATCTAATGATGCATTCTTGAACCAAAAACATATCAATATAGTATCAATTTATGAGAGAGAAGGTTGCAGAAAAAGAAGTGAAGTTGGAGTATGTATCTACAAAGGATTAGGTTGCAGACATTTTCACAAAGGTACTTGCAAAGGATACATTTGAATATCTCAGATAGAAGGTAGAGGAAATTTCCCCTCGTTCTTTCTAGATGCATAGTTGGTGCATTTGTCTAGGGGGATTAATTCAAGTCATACCTTTATTCCTGGATTGATGAGGGCTACCTCTCATGGGGAGTAGGTAGTGGTTGTTGATAGGGGGATCTTGTATGTTTTCCCTTTGTCCTTGATATTAAGGGGGGAGAGATTTTACACTGAAGGGAGAAAGTTGGTTGGTTTTCCCATCAATGAAAAAGGGGGAGATTGTTGTAGTTTGGTTTTCATTAACGTCAAAAGTTCTATGGAGAGAGTTCTAGTCTTGTTGTTTGGTTTCCAGGGTCTCTAGGAAATGCTTCGAATTTCTTTGCTAATGCTATTTTTCCCCTACAATTTGGAGGAAAACCTCATGTTGTGTCAAGGCATGTGTGATTCAAGTTATAAATATTTTGAGTCACTAGAAAAATGTTTTAAGAGTGGAAGATTGAAGACTGTGTTGATCCTATAAAGACGTTATCAGAGGTGAACAATTTGTCTTTGAATATCTCTACATTTGTCTAGATTTGTAGATATGGTTGTGAAGATTAGAAGTTAAGTTCATTGAGATGTGAAGGAGTTCTTTCCAAAGTTTCATGTCAATAATCCTTCCACAGAGAAATTCAAAGTGATAGTATATCAGACTGTGTTGACTAAAGACTAGTTTCAATGTCTATTGGCTTGTGCCAACTTGTTGCTGCATGAAGTTGTTAAAGGGATGCATGAGCATTTTCTTGAGTATCATGTGATTCTTTTTTATCCTCCATAATGTGGTTTTTGACTTCTCTGATACTAGCAGTGGTCCAAATGATGTTTTGTTGACTTATGCTTTTGTTGAGGCTAACTAAGGTATGTTGATGGAATGTGCCAAAAATTCAAGATTGGGTGGAGCCTAAGGAGTGTTTTATGGTATTGTATGGGTCATGCCGACTCATCTAGGAGAAGCATAGATAATCTTTATCTTTTTGTGTACTGCCAATGGATGTGAAGGCCAACATGCTACAAGTTTCATAGTTTCTTGTTTATGACCGACCTAGCTTGTATTTTCAAAGTGTGTGGATGATGCTTAAAAAAGATAAAAGGTCTGAAGATAGTTTGGGACCAAGTTGAGCATGTGTTGGAATTTGAAAGGTGTGTTCCTCTTCTTGGTTTTGCATGTATTCTTTTGGGTCTTACCCTCTACATGTTTCATGGTGATTGTTTTATCCTTGGCTGACTTGGAGATGTATTTTTGTTGTTATAGTTTGAAATGAGATGTAATCAATGTAATATCATGTATAAATTGTAAACCTAGTTTATTTAGGATGAGTGTGATTGTGATGAATATGTAAGTGAATGAAGGAGAAAAAGTAGTTGTGGCAGATCCTGTCTTTTTTCATCTTGATCATATCTTAGTGACATAAGGAAAGTGAAGAAGGATGCTTGATTGTTTGCTGGAGATAGTGAGCCGAAGGAAGAAATTATTAATTACTAAAAGTAGTGAGATAGTAGGTAGTTGAGAAGACATTTGTAGAGGTTGGAAAGAAGAATTGTAATCGTTGAAAGGATTAAGCTTAAAATTGTTAGTTTCAGATAGTGGAAGGACTGTCATTTTGTAATCATTATTGAGTGTCTTAGATTAAGGAGTTGTAGCTTCCTTGGGAGTGACCCTAAAACTATAATTAGGGAGTTTTAGCTTCCTTGGGTTGTAGCTCTAAAACAAAGATGTAAATTTTGTTCATCTTGTGATGCTGGATTAGGCCAGTAGCTCCTAGCATCTTTTCTCACCGTGATTTTCCCTTATGGGGTTTTCCATGCATATCTGGTATTGTGTTGTGTTGTGCATTGTCTTCTTTCATGTTATTTCTTATGTGGTAGAGTTTCAAGTATTTTTTTGTTCCAAAGGGTTTGATATTTGATAAAATACTGATTCAACCTCCCCTCTTAATATTCTGGTGTGTTCAAAACTTGTTTCTTCCTAATGGGAGGAACGTTATTCAACGGTCTTAGATAATCTTCCACATTCATTGTCGAGCATCTACCATCATTGTAGGAGATAATGCATTGAGGGGGGTTGCATGGTCTCTTTTATTCTCTCTTATGGTGGTTCTTTTTCCTTGAATGGGGTTTTGTCATTCTCATTTAGCATTGAGATTATTTTGTATTTCATCCTCTTTTGGGAGGAGTTTTTTTCCATCGGGTTTTCTCATTTTCTCTATTTTTGAGATATTTCATTTGCATATGTACATGGGTACCTAACATGGCCTCATAGTTGGGACCCATCCTGCATCATTTGCATAATAATATTCTCCCTAAGTTGCACTTAAGTGGGGTGTTGGTGTAAATAGGTGTTTTTTCTAACTAGTTATTAGTGGGGTCCTATTTACATGTTAAGTTTACTTAGGTCCTAGTTATTGTTTCTAGAAGTCTTAGTTATCTAGATAAGATCTTATCTTATCTTATCTAGTTGTACTTTATTTAATTCTTGTGTCCTAGATAATTTAATATTTTTTGAGGTAGTTGTCTCATTATGTTAGTGTAATTAATTATTTATTACACTAGCATAAGTTAACTTAGGTCATATATCATTTAGTCCTAGGTTGTATTTTAATAAATAATTTAATAATGAGGTAATATCCCCTTCCATGTTTGTAGGGATAAGATTCCTTCTAGAAGATGAGTTGTCCTTCTAGAACTTATCTCAACATTTAATAATTTCCTAGATAGGGTTCACATGTTGTCACATAATGTTAGATCATGACACATGGAAACATCTCATGCATCTTAGGTTTTATCTCATGCCTATATATTCAAGGCATCTTGTACATTTGTAATCAATCTAATCTCATAATGTAGATCAATATAGAATCTCCATTGTGCATGCCTAAGTTTGAACACTTTCTATGTGGTTGATCATCTTTCTTGGCAAGGGTCCTCCATTGAAGGTTTTGGAGCTTCAAGGACTGTGCATCCATAATCTCAACACATTATAGATGATTAAGACACATGCCAAGATATCATTTAATCCTATCTCAAAATTTGCATTTATAAGCTAGGCATCATATATTCAATCTGGCAATCTTGCATCCATAATCATAGCATGATATTTCTACCATTTATCTCTTGTGGAAGTTATTGTTATATTGTAGGTGATCTTGGGGTGTTGAGGAGTTCACCATTAACTCCTAGCTATTCAAGAGACTCCTCCACATGAAATTTCAATTCAATCAGACTCCCAAGTTAAAATTTATGGCCTCTAAAAGTCTTTGCATCATAGATCCCATAAGGAAAATAATGAATAACATGTGGATCTTCCTTGAAGCTTAGAATGGTAAATGAGAGAATTATGGAGCTAGATCATGTGTAATAATTTTTCTTTCTCAAAAGCAACTAAAATTTGTAAATATAGTGAGATTTAGAGATGCATGTGTATTTCTAGATCAGTGTAATACAATATTGTCTATAGAATATTGAAAAGAATCAAAATTTTAGTGATTATTTTGGTTAGTTGAAAAAGAAAACACATTTCCATGAAATGAATGTGAGATAATGAATGGATTAGAAAAATGAAATTTATTTAATGGGTGATGCAAGAATTTGGGTCCACAAAAAGCTCAAAAAGTGGAAGTGATTATCATTTTTTTCAGAATTTGTCACACTTGGACTGAAAATTTGAAGCACTTACACATTGAATCTTAAAAAAATTAGTAATATGAAATTTAGTATTTTGAATCTAGTTTCCAAATATGTAATTTATTCTAATACCTAGATGATATAAATTAATTTTTAATAGGCATGTATGAAAACCACTTTTTAAATGTCACTTTTTTTTTATTGTACTATGCACGTGTATGGAAACCATAATTTGACCTAAATAAAAGTATTCTTCAAATTCCTTTTGGAGAAAGATATGTAACAACTTGAAGATTGATGAGGATATTTTTTTGTAATTTTTTTTTGAATACATTTTTATTGAATTTGTAGACACTTAAAAAGTACAGATTGATACTATGCATTTGATTATGATAAATTAACACCATTTCCTCCTAAATCACCTTGAAATAACCAATTAATTAAATAATCAACATTATTTAGTTAAATTCAACAATTTCTACTATTAATCAAATAATTAAATTTATTAGATTAATTCACCCTTCTTTTGACTAATGTTCATCATATTTAATTAAATCAAAACATTTAATTAAATCCTTCCAAAGTCCTCTCATTTGATTAATTAAATCAAATCAAATGTCACAATCCCCTAACCCATCCAGGTTAATTAATTATAAATTAATTAACTCTATATCACTTTCTAATAATCATTAATAAATCCTCCACCTTTTAACTCTTGAAGCTTTTAACTCCTCAAGAGTTAAATCAACCCATGGTCAACTAACCAAGTTACACATGAAATTAATTTATTTTAATTATCTAATTCCTCTATTTATCCTCACAATGGCATATTCCAAGGAATATTCCTCTCAACTACCTCTCCATTCAATTTCCCTCCAAAGATTTCAAAAGCCTCTTACACATTCATAAATACCTATTACAAAGGCATTTACTTCCTCTGACATACCATCTTGTGTCTTACAAGGGAATTCAATCCTTTTACATCCTCACCCACATTCTTTTACATCTCAACCACATTCATTTACTTTTTACAACTTTTCAAATCCTCAACCATTTTTATTTATTCCTCTTACACGTCCTTTCCTCTACACATTTTCCAAAATGTGCTCCATCCTCATCCAATGGAATTGTGACAAGTGTCACATTCCTATTGTTTCCTCTTTTATCCCACATTCACCAATTTATCTCATTCTTCAATCTTTGAGTTCTATAAATAGAGGCCTCCTCTACACAATATGGATCCACAACTTGAAGCATTCTTACTATAGGTATTTCTACTCATAGCATTTCACCATTTTCACCATTTTAGCTAGTTTATGTTATCATTTTGCATCAAATATCACACTTTGGATCATCAACATCATCAAATCTTATCGAAGGGATTGGGAAAGGGCTTCTTTCCACATCAAAGGAGCACCAATCCCCATATGGGATGAAGGTTTAGCTATTTCAAGTTGATTGTATGTTGTCTTTGGCTTGTTTATGCTCATTTTCATGTTTTCTTCTTGATTTAGCTAAGAATTTCATAGGGAGTGTTTGATTTGTGTTTCTAACATGATTAACTAGTGTTTGTTGGTCTTGTGTTAGCTTATTGCAGGTTTGGTGTTCACAAAAAAATTATTGGCCCTAATTGCTATTTTTTAAAATTAACATGTACAAACAACATAATTTGATCTAAACTAATCATTTTTAATTTTTTTTCATTGAGTAGAGAATTATCTAAAGATTGATTTCATATATTTTTTTTGCAAAAAAAATAGATTAAAAGTTATTAAAAAACAAAAAAGCTTGATATTTCAATTTTATAGACCAGTTTGTTTAGAAATTAATTAAAAATAGAAAAATATAATAAAATATTTTAAAAAATTATATATTTGAAAACTAGACATCACGATCTAAATGTGTTTTAATTTCATAGATTGATTATAAAAAAGGTCCATTAGCTATATTACCAAAGTTGGACATTTCTCTTGAATTTTCCTTAGTTTTTTAGTTGTAGGTCAAAGGCTAAGGGTTGGGTTGCCAAACCTTTCCCAAGCCTAAAACCCAAGAAAAAAGTGGCTTGGGGATTGTAGCTTTAAGGAATAGGTACTTTTTTTAAAATAGGTACCCGTTTCGAAATAGGAATGGGTACCCATTCCTAATTTTCTTGTTTGAAATTAGAAATGGGTACCCATTTAGAAATGGGTAAATGGGCACCCTTAAGAGTTCAAATGAAAGCACATAGACTATGTAGATTAGGACCTTGAATATTTTTATCACTTTTTTTATAGAGGTCATTTGGAAGCATGCGAAAATATATAATGGGTTGAATAATGGTAACATAAACCTAGAACAATTAACAAATACATAAACATGAGAAATATTTTAAAGAGGATAACCAAATATTATCATCAGATGATTATGATCATATTTTAGACCTTGATTTATATATGTTTATTTCTTTGAATTATAGCACCTCCTAATTTATTGGATTGCTATTTTTTATAGAACACATATATGTTATTTCTATGCCTAAAGAAAATGAAAAGGATATAAAGTATTGGTAAGCTCAATGTTCTAAGACAAAATATAAATTATTAGAACCTAGATTAGATTATGATAAATTTAAGAATATGATAGGAATTGTGGTTGTTGTTGGTGGTACTTGACTATGAAAATATTTGACAAGGAAGAACAGTTTTATTTTATTTGAAGATTATGAAACACATAAGAGAATTGTTTACTACTCAAATTTCATTGTGAAAAATTATATAAAGTTAGTGGTATGTCAAGAGAAACCTATTATAAAAGAATTTTGGATTTTTTTAATGGAAGAGAATGAGTCAATTATAGATGTGTTATAAAAAGAGAGTATGTAGATAAAACACCATAAAGTTCTAAATGATTTTTTAAGTATATAGAACTAAATTCTTAATTTTTTTTAGTAAGTCTATATTTCATTTCCATTTTATCTATTTCTACTAGTGTATCTCAATGTAGGTGGATATAACATAAAGTTTGGATTATAAATATATACTTATATTATATTTTACTTTAAAATCCCTCTAATCTAGGGATAAACAACATTCTGACATCACTTAGTTCGTCCAATTATTAGAGAAGATTTAATCTCAAAGGGAAAAGAATATCAATCCCTTATTTAATTCATTTACTTTGTTTCAATTAGTAAATTAATTTAAATGCATATCCCCTTAATATTTCTCCTAATTATATTTTATAAATTAGGTACAATCAAGTTTGTGATTTAGTTTTTAACAGGTTTAGGATTAATTAAATAATTAATTTTTTTAGTATCATCTCCTTATCAAATTAGTAACTAATTACATGTTCCCTTAAGCCATCCCCTAATTAAATAATTATTTTAATAAATTGGATATTTAGTTTAGTAATTTTAGGATTAAGTAAATAGTTATATGATTTAGTATCTTCCCCTTAGAAAATTATTAATTTATTGTTTTTTTTCCCTTATGTCTCCTTAATCCATCCCCTACCTATATTATATAAAATATGTAATTGAAATAGTTTAAAAAACTTAAGTAAAGAATTTTTAGGTTAGCTTAAAATTTTTTCTTGTTAGTTAAAATTGTAGGTTAATAAATTATATATTACATTAATTTATAGGTTAGATTTGTCTAGGTTATTAGTTTATAGGTTAGTAATTTACATAGGTTGGATAATGTTTAATCTCAAAGGAAATAAATCCTATTATTTAATTCATTTATTTTTGTATCTTTATTAAATTAATAACTAACTAAATGTCTCATTGAGCCCTCCCCTTAAGTATATTCAAGCAATCAACTAATTACATTTTATAGATTAGGAATTCAATTTAGTTTAATAAGTTTAGAATTTATTTTAGTAAGTTGAGGATTACACAAATGATGAACAATTTTTTGTAATACTTGAGAGTAACATACAAAAATTCATAATACACTCTTTCATTCACTAGGTACAAAAAGATGGTGGGCCAAAAAGTGGCCAACCATCTTTAATTTTTAAAAAAATTCATAACGCAAGCGCGTTATAACACACAAGTTTTATAACTTGTATAAACAAAAAAAAGCAACATTCAATCATTATTGTTTCTATGTTTTCTTGCTAACCTGTGGCCTTCTAAACCCTCAAGAGTGCACTCACATTATTGGAGAGAAATCTATTAACTGAATCATTATCGAATCCTTGCCAAAATTTTTCCACGATGTTGAGGAGCTCAAATGAGTAGGTTTTGATTATTTTTTGTGTGAATTTGTTTCTAAATAGGTAGATTTAATAAGTTTTTTGATGTAAATTTATTTAATTTACATGAAATGATAATCAAACTACTTCTCCTCAAAATCCTCCTTGACCTCAACTTGAAATACCTGTTGAAGAACAACCCCAACAAACACCTCGAACAATTCCTCAATATGCTCTAGGAACTCAAGAAAATATAATGGGGAAAATTGAAAATAAAAATAAAAATTGAGGATATAATTGCAAGGTTGAAAGATCCTATAAGATCAACCTTCCATAGAGCCACACTTTCTCAATCACTTGAATTGATGTTATATCAAATATAGATTCAGTTAGCAAGCAAATAACTAGTTGGTTAGATAAGAGAAGAGAGTATAAATTTTTTTATGTTGATAAATTATCCTATAAAAAAGTGAAAGATGAGAAAATTACAAAATTTGACTTGTGTTCCGTATTCATAAACCCTAAAAAAAATCAACCTTTACACCCTTCAAGAAAGAGGTTCACTATCCATTGGTACAAACAAGGGATAAATAACTTTTTTTGGTAGAGGTGGTCGATGGTTTTTGACCATCCACCAAGCAACAACAATGAGATGCCACAATTTATTTTTTGAGGAAACTCTACTGCAAGTTTATCCTCAATAAAATCTTGAACTATTTTGATATGTGAGACTTCTAGGGTAGAGGTGGAGGCTTGGCACAAGATAGAGTAGAGGAACTTCTTGACCCACAACGGCCAGTGAGATGAGCACTCACTAGAATAGTATACGGGCATGTGGATATCCATTCCATTGTGAATGAGAGTGCTAAGGTTAAGAAATTGTAGTTGATTAGTTCCCTGACCTAGATCATCATACAACATGCGAGTCTTGTAGCACAAGATGAGCTTGGTGAGTTTTTGAGCAATAAAGTTCCACCTCATATTTTTTAGGCTTGCAGGACACCCTGTGGTTATGACCCCATGCATAGTTAGGACATAGGCATGCAAGGTACATCTACAACTGATCATATGGTGATGATAGATGCCCTCCTTAATGAGGCATCCGACCTTGATAATCAAGTAAATGTTAGCAAGTTCATTGAATTGAATTTATTAAATTCCATTTTTGAAATGCAAGATTAACTAAATTAGTTTAATGATTATACTAAATTTTTTGGGTCATCACGTTTATTCAGTTTTTAGCAGTCCTTTACCTCCTTATTACACAAAAACATGTACTATTGAGGTATGCAACAAGTAAATAATTATAAATATTATATGTGAATAACATTGTTATATGAATGGTAATCTTATATCTGATTTTGGTTGTTGAATAGGTTAATCTTGGTGATTTAATGGAAACACCTCCTAGAGGAGGTGGACATTGAAGCTTCACTCAGGTAATAAAATAAAGAGTTTAACTAATGAATTGTAGAAATTATATTTTTGTAGTTTATATTCATATCATTGATTACATTGCATTGCACATCTTTCAAACTTGAAGCATTACTTCACATTGCATAACTAATAACTAGATGATGATAGATGACAAAATTTCAATTACAATATAGTTTTTTACAAAGTCAACATAAGTAGTTATGATATTACTTCATATTGCATAACTAATAACTAGGAGTAGCTAGAAAATTTCCCGCCTCTCTCTCCTTTTCCTGCGCGCATGGTGGAATCTGCACTGGGGTACCTCATGGTCCTCCGTTGTCCTCCCCTGTCCCGATCCTCACCCAGTCGCATGCAGACTTGTGTCCCTCGGGGGCACTCTTGGATTGTTCATTTTGAGTGATTCTATGATTTTGGTCTAGCTCAGGTCACTCGTGATTCTGGTTCTGTCTAGTGCGAATGTGTTGGTGGTCACTGTCTTACCAGAATTTAAAGGTTAGAAAGATGTGCTAACCAATAGTACTCAGAGTCCTAAGGGCCCCTCTCCTCTCCCTGAAGAAGAAGTTACTGCTATAGGCATCAACTTTTCTATCCTTGATTCAGTCAGTGATAGGATTGTTTCATCGATGGAAAATGATGTGGTGGGTTGTTTCCTCTCTTTTCGCCCTTTGGTGGATATGGTCAGGATATGGGATGCTGCTAAATGGTGTCTCAAAGGAAGTGTGGAAATCTATGATGGGATGGGTGGGATTTTTCTATTCAAGTTCATGGCTTCAAAAGACTTAATAGCAGCCCTCTCTTCTGGACCATGGGTTTATGGAAAGCATAGTCTGGTGTTATGCCATTGGAAGCCAGGGTTTGACCCTACAGTGGATCTTAATAAATTGGCACTAGTTTGGGTCTTCCTACCTGGTCTACCTATTGAATATTGGGATGAGGCTATATTCAAATGCATTAGGGACTCCTTGGGCCAGTTCATTACTTCAGATTCCATTACCTGGTCCAAATATAGGTTGGTATTTTCCCGT
The DNA here is from genome assembly GCA_007258455.2 of Sequoia sempervirens. Classification (NCBI taxonomy): domain Eukaryota; kingdom Viridiplantae; phylum Streptophyta; class Pinopsida; order Cupressales; family Cupressaceae; genus Sequoia; species Sequoia sempervirens. The sequence continues at coordinate 351,608,102 of VDFB02270651.1, read as the reverse complement.
TTCTGTGTTAATATTGAAGTGCATAAAACTCTACCTACATCTATGAAGCTATCCTCTAAGTTTGGTTCCTGGAACCAACAAGTTTGTTATGAGAATGTTGTGGTTTACTACCAGAAATGTGCTAAACCTGGCCACCTAATCTCAGATTTTAGGTCTACTTTAAAATAGGTGTCTAACCCTGGTGAGTCAGTTGATGAAGACCACTACCCCTTTGAAGAAGAAATTCTAGAGATTGTTGACTCCCCAGCCAAGTCTGCATCTCTTTTCTTGGCTGGCCCCCAGGTTGGCTCTGCTGGAATCTCTATGGGGGAGAAATCTCCCATTGAGGACTTGGTTTTGGTCCCTACTACTCTTGCTTTGGCCAAGGTTATGCTTGATTGTGGGGCTTTGGGGGTTGCTACGCCTTCCCCCAACCTGCTTGGGGGGAATGGTGAAAATGGTGACTCCTTGAAGATAGATGGGTGTATCTTTTCTTCTGGGTGTGGTGTGCCCAAAGGTGAAGAAGGTGAAATATTGGAAGAAGAAGTTGCTAAAGTTAATGTTGTGAAGGTTGATAAGGACTCAATGGGTTTGACCTAGGATAAAAATTTGGAGGAGGATATCAAGTATACCCCAAAAAAGAAGGGGAAATAGAGGAAAGCGGATGTGGGTGGTGACTCTAAACCAAGAAGGCCCAACCAAAGACAAACTCGACAGAGGGAGACAATGAAGGATATTTCCATTAGTAAACAGAGGACATTGGAAGTTTCCTCAAAGAAGGGTAAAAAATGAAGGTCATGTCCTAAAATGTGTGAGGGCTGAATATCTCTCACAAACATCTAGCACTGAAAAACTATGTTTTAGAACATAAGATTGATGTTTTAATCCTACAAGAAAGTAAAATGAAGAAAGATAATTTTGATAATATTGCTAAGTATATTTGGCCAGGTCCCCTTTTCTCTTGTAGTGATACTGAAGGTGCATCTGGTGGGCTTGCTGTGTTATGGAACCCTAATAGAATGGATGGGGTTGAATTTTTTCACCGTCGGAGCAGTGTGGGTGTCATGTTTTCTTCCTTGGGTGGCTCTTGGTCGCTTATAAATGTCTATGACCCTAACCTAAGGAATGCTAAGAATGACCTTTGGAAGAATCTAGCTGATTGGATAAACAATAATAGGGGATCACGATGGTTGGTGGCTAAGGATTTCAACACTCCCTTGTATCCTTCAGAGAAATGTAGTCGTCTAGTGGACTACTCTGATAGCATGGTTGATCTGGTGAAATTATTTAGTGTTACAGACTTGGTTGACATTGGCCTATTGGATCAATCCTTTACTTGGAATAATAGATGCCTTGGGGATGGATTGATTCATGTAATATTGGATTGATTTCTTTGCTCCCCCAACTAGGTGGCCCTGCTCAATGCCAATCTTCTTGCCTTGCCTAAGGCTGTTTTAGATCATAACCCTCTACTGTTGGTCTTGAATGATTGCTCTATTGTTGGACCTTACCCTTTCAGGTTTGAGATCATGTGGAACTCCCATCCTGACGTAAGGAATAAAATTGTGGAATGGTGGAATGTTCATGTTCGTGGCTCTCCCATGTTTAGAATCTTCTTTAAAATTAAACTTATCAAATATATGGTGAAAGGATGGAACAAGAGAGTCTTTGGGGATGTTTTTTAGAAGAAAAAAGAAATAGGGGAAAAGTTGAAGGTCATCCAAAAGAAAATGGAAGAAGGGGATGTCAGTTTTCCAATTTGCAATTAGGAAAGAGAGATTCACAGGGAGTGGGAGAAAATTTTAAGGAGGAAATATTTTGGAAACAAAAATCCAGAGTCCAATGGCTACAAGAGGAGGACATAAATGCCTCCTTTTTTCATGTTTCTTCTCTAAAACACAAGAAAAGGAATCATATATCTAAGGTTCAAAATGAACAGGGGGTTGTGGTCGATACACCTACCCAAATAGGCCTCTTGGCATCAGACTATTTTTAGAAGGCTTATTTAGCTCTGATTGAGGCCTTCAATCTGGCTATAGACAACCTAATGATTGAACCTCTCCTGACCACCATCACCCAGGAAGATAAACTTAGCATCCTTTGTGCTGTCACTTTGGAGGAAGTCCACCTGGCTACATTCAACATGGGTGCCTATAAGGTGCCTGGTCGAGATGGTTTCCCCTAGCTTTCTTCTAGATTTTCTGGAACATTGTTGGGGAGGACCTGGTTTTGGCTGCCAAAGATTTCTTCAAATCTAGTAAGATTCTCAAACAACTGAATCACACCTTCATTTCCTTGATCCCCAAGATTGCTGATCCCCAATTAATGATTGATTTTAGGCACATTAGCCTTTGCAATACCATTTACAAAATCTTCTCTAAAATTTTGGTGAATCGCCTTAAACCTCTCCAGGTGAAAATTATTAGCCCTACCCAAAAAGGGTTTGTCCTAGGTCAAAATATCTTGGATGCTACCATTACTACACATGAATTGTTCCATTCTATGGATAGATGCAACAATGCTAGTATGGCTCTCAAATTAGATATTTCTAAAGCATATGATAAGGTGTTATGGGACTTTATCCTCAAATTCCTAGCTAAGTTTGGTTTTAGCCAAGGGGTGGTCAACCTCTTGATGGAATGCATTACCACAATGAAGTACTCTGTTCTAGTCAATGCGGCCCCCTTTGGGTTATTTAATGCTAGGAGAGGCATTAGACAGGTTGATCGCCTCTCACCCTATTTATTTATCATGGTTGTAGATGTCTTGAGTAGGAACATTTCCAAACTATTGTCAGAGGGTTCTATTATGGGGGTTAAGGCTACCTCTTATATGGAACCTACTGTCATCCAAAAATTCGTGGATGATACAATTATTTTTGGGAAAGCCTCTGCGATTGAAGCCAGGAAATGGAAAAGTTGGCTCAATAACTATGGTGCTTGTTCTAGACAATGTATAAAATATAATAAAAGCATGATTTAGTTCTTCAACAACACACTTGTTGTCCTTGGTTGTGTGAGTGGTTCTCTCCCATCGGTGTATCTAGGATTACCCCTTATTGTCAAGGAAGTCACTCATACCTTCTAGAATTCGGTCCTTGAAAGGATTCAAAAGAAATTGGTGGGATGGAAAGACTCCATTCTCAGTCATGTTGGCAAGCTGCAGCTCCTGATTGTTGGCCTAAAAGGGATCCTTGTGTACTTCCTCTCCATCTTCAAGATCCCTAGATACATTGCTGAGAAGTGGGAAAAAATTCAAAGGAACTTCCTTTGGTTTGGGACTGAGGAAAAGAAAAAGTTTACTTTGGTTAGCTAGGATAAAGTTTGTAAGCCCAAAAATTATGGTAGGCTTGGGATCAAGAATATTCTCAGTATCAACAAGGCCTTGCTAGCTAAGGTTGGTTGGGATCAGGTAAGGAATAAAAAGGATTGGTGAAAGATTATGAATGCCAAGTATCTTCACAATAGACCTATGATCAAATGCATATCTGATGACCACCCTTTGGGTTATTTGGCTTGGAAGAACATTTGTAGAATGAAGGGGTTACTCATGACCGAGTTGACATGGAAGATTGGGAATGGAAACAATATCAGATTCTAGGAAGACCCTTGTTTGCTAGACACCCCTTGACACTCTCTGACTTTAGGAATATTATGAGACCGACTCAACATTTTTTCAGGTTTTACATCAGAGATTACATCCTCGACCAACCCGGGGCTTGGAGGTGGAAAGACCAAGTTGGGACGGACCTTATGCAATATTTATTTAAGGTCTTGTCTCAGTCTTCACATATCCTTACAGATTTTTAAATTCAAATTTGATGTGACTAATAATTATGATGTGAAGCTCTTGCCTTGTCCCATCAACTCCACTAAAAAATTGCTAATGATAGATGGCTATATTTTGGGGAATTCTAAATTTGGCCCTATGGCTAAACTTTTTTGGTACTTGTGCAAAGGAAACATGGAAGGAAAACCTTCCAATATCATAATTGCTTGCAAACCTGACCATAGGTGTCTCAAGATTTCCATTAAAGGGAATGTGGTGATTCCCTTTTGGGATTTAACTCTTCAAGCATGTATCCAACACATCGTCTTGATTTCTTGAAGTAGTCTTGTTTGGCTTAAAACCAGAAGTGTCTGGGTGACCTTTCACTTTGTCAAAAATTCTAACATTTTCCTCTCACAAGTTTTTTGGTTTTTCAGTGTGCAGAATGAAGATATGGGTGGTGATAGGGTGAGGATGAAGCTTGAAAATTGTGAGGAATTTCACAAGGACCTATTCATTTGGAACATCTATGTTGAAGGCGGCCTAACGCCCTTGATGGAAAGTTTGGTTGGCCATGATCTGAATATGTCTACACAATTTGTGAGTTCCTAGAAAGAACAAAGGGTTTCCATGGGTGGTATTTCCTTCGAGGTGAATGAGGAGTTGATTTCCCAGGCTACGGGGTTGTCATGTACTGGGAAGAAGTACCCTAAGCATACCAAGGCTCAGGACAACAAAAGCCTAAATTCCTTCTTTGTGGGTAATGAAAAACCTATTTGCTCTCAATTTGGCTTTGAAAGAGAAGCTCTCTCACTACCGTGGGACCAGGTCTATCTCGCCCTCATGAAATATCTCACTTTAGAGGGTAGATATAATTTTTTTTATTTTTATCATTTCCCTCTCTTAAACCACCTTCATCATAAAATTCTACTGAGTTTCCCATTCTTCTTACTCACTGACTTGGAAAGCTTTGTTGAGAAGTTCCTTGAGTCTACTGCAAATAACCTTGAGGATCCCATTCCCCTACTACTCCATCAAGGCCTCATCTTGAGGCTCTATCATTTTCACCTCGCTCTCTACCCACCCAAACCCATCTCCATTGTCTACATTGAGAAAATTGAACCCTCGATTCAGACCAATATTCCCCTGGCTGAGTCCAAGGGTCCCAAAAGAAAAACTCCTCTGGCAGCTGCTGAAACCCCTAAACCCAAATTAGTGGCCAAGAAGAAAAAGGGGATTTTGGGGATAGCCCAATCTCACACTGCGATTGGTCTCTGGGAACTTAAGTCTGCCCTAGCCAAGAATGACAAAAAACCTATTGCTAAGAGGAATGTGAAGGATGAGGGTAAGGATTTGGTGGAGCAACCGACTAGTGACATTGTTGGAAAGAATAGGGTGGGAAAAGACTCCAAAGGGGATACTATGGTTGTTGCTACTGTGGAGACTGGGGTCGAAAATACTAGCATTAGGAGATCTGGTAGATTGGCTAAAAACAACAAGAAAGTGAAAATTAGTTAAATTTCTACTGATGATCAGTTCGACAACAAAATGGATAACAAGGAGGAGGAAAATGAGGATGAGGAGGAGTTTGTTGAAGGGCCTAGCCACTTTTCAGACCTCAACAAAATGTTGAAAGAGAATTCAAACTCCCATTCCTTGGATCCTCAAAGTTTGGAGCATGCTGACATTGCAAAGACTATGGAGAAAGGGGGAGATTAGCAAGGTCTTTTGGATCAGGTGGAGAAGATTGAAAAGAAACTTAGCGGTCTGTCTAGGCTCACTGTCAAGTTGATCCACTATGCGGCTAGCACCCTCTCTACTATGCTTAAGGACAAAGTGGAAAAGAAAGCCATGGAGGTGGTCCCTACTAGGTTGGGGAGGATGTTGTTAACCTCCTCTCCTAGAAGTGGGAGAATGCTAGCTAGTCTGCTGTTGCTCCATTTGTTGGGTTTTTTGGTCAGCTGTTAGTCTGCTGCATCTGTTTCTATTTTGGTTTTTTGTTGTTATCCTTGGAATTGATCTTTCTTGGCCCTTGAGGTTTTTCATGTAAAGGGTACAATTCCCTATAAATGCTACTTATAATATCAAAAAATAGGAGTATCTACCAATTACATTTTCTTGTCATGGCATTCTATGAGACCATATTTCTTTGAGGAATTTTTTCAAGTAGCTCATTGCCTTGTCTATGCTACCACATTTTCCATACATGTATACCAAAGCATTTTATCAAATAGTTCACTTCCTTGTTGCTATGGCTAAAAGCCTAAAATAGGTGCTTTCAAACAAACTATGGATGCTATGAAAAAATATATCAAAGCATAATAGTAAGGGGTGATCTCACAATACTGGTTTATAATTCCCTTCATGAAGGAAAATTGTAAAAATGCTCCCAAACAAAAAAAAAAGGGTTTTTAGGGGTTCGCTCAAAGGGGGATGTTCAAGTGAACCCCAAAAAGGGGTTTGCTCGAACACCCCCTTTGAGCAAACCCCTTTTGAAACCAAGTCTGCTTGAACCATTTTTGGTGGGTTTTTTCTTATGAAATCAAGGGAAAATGGAAAAAAGGGGCTTTGACCGAACCCCCTTCAAGAGAACCCTCAAAAGGGGTTCACTCGAAGGGGGTTTGCTAGAAGGGGGTTTGCTTGAACCCCTCTTTTTTTCCCTTCTCCCCCTCTAGCAATTTTCTACAAAATTTTTCCTTTCCGAGCTTGGGTTAAAGATGAAAATGGAATCAAATTCATAGAGCCAACTGGATGATGGTTTAGTGTAGAAAAATGTACCCCTTTAAATTTTTAGACTTTTTTGGGCTCTCCCTACTAAAATTGGGCTTCTTTATGCCTTATTTGGTCCTATTTTGCATCCACAAGCCTTTTTTAATGCATCTTTTCGAGGATAATCCTAACACATCAAATGACCAATCATAATTTAAAGTTTTTGAGTTATGTGTCCTAGATTTAGTGATATAGGACTCATATACCACCTTGGACGTATGGGTCCTACCTAATTTTCAAGGCATGAACCTAAATTTGGCATTAAACTTAACTTTTCTTGAAATTTGTGTCCCAAGTTTAAGCTATTGGGACTCATACCCCCAACTGGTGTACGAGTACCACTTAGCTTGGACCTATTTTAAATTCAAATTCTTCGTGAGATTTTATTCTCCTAGATCTGATGTCGGCTTGTAGTGTTGTAATTTCAAGAAATTTGGCACAAATAGGTATAAATACAAGGTTATTTCACATATTTTCTCCTAACAAAACCTAACAAGTTTTCAAGTCATCTAAGGTTTCAAGTATTCAAGCACTATAGAAAATTTATTATCAAAAGAGTTCATAAGAGCATTCAAGAGCATTTAAGAGCTGATTATCAAGCAATTTGGAGCTACATTCAAGATTCAAGCACCATGTCAAAGTCATCATGCATCATGTGTATTTTTAAGATAACATTTGTGATGTAGATTCTTATCATTCAAGCAAGAATTCAAGTCAAGATCCATAGCATTCAATCAAGAATCAAGATCTACATTCATGCCAGCCATTTCACACAAGTTTGTATCCTTTGTTATAAGGGTTTGGTGAGTTGCAACATTGCATATTGTTCATTCATCATTCCTTCATTCTATTTGATTTCATTTCAAGGTTTGATTACCAAAATGGGGTTTGACCAAGGAAAACCCCTATCCACTAACAAATAAACATTTTTCCCTCTCTTTGATGTGTGATTTGTAGATTTAGGTTGGAGATCCATTGAAGAGAAATATTGGAGAAAGTTTTCAAAGTTGCAAAGTTGTCAAAGTTGTCACCTTTCTTGCAAGATTACCAAAAGTTACCTATAGGCCAAAATTTAAAGTTTCAAACTCAGAGATCAAAATGGAGAGAAACTAGATGAGATCACTAGAGGATATCAGAGTTTCAGATCAACCCTGATACTATGACTAAATCACCACTTGTGGCATATGAGTCCCAATATACCATTTTTTAGGCATTTTCTATAGATCATTCTTTACCAGTTGTAGATTCTGGATCCAGAATGAAACCCTAAACTGTGACTAAAGCACCTAGCATGGCGTATGAATCCTAGTGTGCATCAAAATTCAACATTTTGGGATTTCAGATCTTTTTTCAAGCATCTTCAGTTTTCTAGGTGCACCTATGCTCATTCTCAGTTCATTACTCTAATTTTAAGCTTCATTTCCTAGATTACCTAGTTATGTTTTGCATGTTACTTTCATTTCTTGTCTTTCTAAGCATTTTCTTAGTGGTGAACCCCCCTTTAATCTTTAATCACACCCTAGGAAACCATCCTAGCCCTAGCTCATTCCTTAATTAAGTCAATTAGTTGAGGGATCTTGGTTTCTTTTAATGAATTAGAGTGAAATAGGTCCCCTAGTTCCATCTCCTAAAAGGTGGAACCCTATTTCCATGTGTTCAGATGGTAGTCCTTGAAACGAGCTATCCATCAAATATAATTTTAATATATTTTTGTTTTATTATGTATTTTTTTAGTTTAATTAAACAAAGGTTTTTCACTAAAAAATCAAGCTCTTTGTTCTACACGTGGAAAAATAGTATATTATCAAAAAAAAGAAAAATATGTTCATTCTAGGTATTGATGTCCTTGATCTAGAAAAAAATGAATTTCGATACATAAAAAAAAGTTATGTTGTATATGGTCCACCTATGTCTAAATTGTAATTGGTTTTACTTCAAAACTTAATTAAGAAAAAAAATTCAATAAAACACTATGAAACCAAATGAACATGCTAGATATCGTAGTTACAAAGCTAAATTAAAAAAAAATAGTTTTATCCTTCATAGAAAAAAAGTTATGTTGTTTACGGTGAACATCACTCCTTAAAAATGGTGTTTACTGTTAAAAATTAGTTTTCAAAGGAGATGGAAAAAGAAATTAAATTTGATTCAATTTAAAAAAAAATACATTTAGAATCTAAAAACAAAATTTCACAAATAACTAGTTTTCTCATCTTCAAATTCCTCATGGTTTAGCAGCTATAGGTGCCTGAAAGTGAAGATTTAGTTAAAAAATTTCAGTTCAATGTCTAGTTTGGTCAAAAAGCATAAACCGGTATTGTGGGATCACCCTGAGCAACATCATAGACAAGGAAGTGAATTGTTTGATAAAATGCCTCAAAGAAATGTGGTCTCATGGTGATTTCCATCACCATGAGACCACATTTCTTTGAGGTATTTTTCAAATAGCTCACTACCTTGTCTATGTTACTAGAATTTCCATACATGTCTACCAAATAATCTTATCAAACAATCCACTTCCTTGTTGTATGGCTAAAAGACTAAAATAGGTGCTTTTGAACAAAATATGGATGCATCAAAGCATAATAATAAACAATAACATAGACAAGGAAGTGAGCTGTTTGAAAAAATGCCTCAAAGAAATGTGGTCTCATGGTGATGTCCATCACCATGAGACCACATTTCTTTGAGGCATTTTTTCAAATAGCTCATTTCCTTGTCTATGCTACCACATTTTCCATACATGCCTACTAAAACATTTTATAAAACAATTCACTTCCTTACTTCTATGGCTAAAATCCTAAAATAGGTGCTTTCAAACAAACTATGGATGCTTGGAAAAAATATATCAAAGCATAATAGTAAGCAATAGCATAGACAAGGAAGTGAGCTATTTGAAAAAAAATCCTCAAATAAATGTGGTCCACATTTCTTTGAGGCATTTTTTCAAACAACTCACTGCCTTGTCTATGCTACCACATTTTCCATACATGTCTACCAAAGCATTTTATCAAACAATTCACTTCCTTGCTACTATGGCTAAAAGCCTAAAACAAGTTCTTTCAAACAAACTATGGATGCTTGAAAAAATATATTAAATCATAATAGTAAGCAATAGCATAGATAAGGCAGTGAGTTGTTTGCAAATATACCTCAAAGAAATGTGGTCTCATTTTCAAACAACTCAGATATCACCATCAGACAACATTTCTTTGAGGCATTTTTTTGAAAAGCTCACTGCCTTGTCTATGGTACCACATTTTCCATACATGTCTACTAAATTATTTTATCAAAGAGTTCACAGTCTTGCTGCTATGGCTAAAATCCTAAAACATGTGCTTTTGAACAAACTATGGATGCTTGAAAAAACCTATCAAAGCATAATAGTAAGCAATAGCATAAAAAGGCAATGAGCTATTTGAAAAAATGCCTCAAAGAAATGTGGTCTCATGGAAATGTCCCATTTGGATGCATTGGAACTATCGGTTTGGTCGCATGACGAATAGAATGAAAATTACACCACCTTACAACTTTACACTACATGCATTTGACACTTTTTCCATCAACTGAAAACTGCACACCACAAGTAAATAACTCGAAGATATTGAAAATTGAGAGAGTTTATTGTAGACAGTTCCTACGTGATCCTGTACCTTTAGACATAATGTTTCTAAGTTCCACGGTCTTTGAGAAACACCTCACCAAATTTTGTTTTACACTTTGGTGTCTTAAGAGATATTATTAGTGCAATGTAGCTTAGATTGTTTTGGCATGTTTGAGTGTGAAACAAGACCTTTCCTTGTGTAAACCTACACATACAGATGCGTTGAAACTATTGGTTTGGTCACACGATGAATAGAGAAGAATCTACATAGGAACCTTCCTCAACTTTTGATCTTTGAATATGCTTTACAAGATCATTATCACTAAATTGAACATTTTCTAATTGAGCCCATAGGTGCTAATGCTAGTTTTCAACTTGGGAATTCCCTCATTTTCTTGCAAATGCTCATTTTTAATCTCTCCATGCACCCTCCTTCATAAGGAACACCTTCCATTGTTGTCTTTATTTTCTAAACTTCTAGTCTTTTAGATTGCAACTCTCTCTCAACGACATTAACTCCTTTTCTTTTACAATAAAATCTCGTTCTTATCTTTTAATTCCTTTTCTAAGTGGTTAATTTTAGTCTTCAGTTGTTTTGATTCAATTTCAAGAATCCTTGAATTCATCCATTTCCATTTGTATTTGCTCCATGGAAGTCTTAAGTTCAAGAATTTTTGAATTCATTTGTTCAAATCCACCAATAACATCATCTCTCACTTTCTTTTCCTGCACAAATTCTATTGAAATAAAAAACCTCTTGAGTTTATCCACTTCTCCATTTCCATTTTCCCATTCCAATTTGATCTACTTCTTTTCAAGTGTTTTTAGAGCAGATTCCTTTTTTCATTTCATGCATTCTAGTACTTGTTGCTCTAGTTATGCATTTCCATTTTCCCGTTGCACATACTACACACCCACCTTCCTCATCTTCTTAAGATCAGGAGAATATCTTCAGTCAATACATTATCTATCTCATGTTCACTTTGATCTAATTCTTTTAAAGTGTTTTTCTATATGATTCCTTTTTCATTTAATACATTTTGTTAGAAACCAAGATCAGATTTTCAAACCGAAAAGACCTTCCATAGAAGAGAAAATCAGAAAAAGTAGAGATTTGCAAAAGATGTGAAAATTGATATATTCGAAGTACAAAATATTACAAGAGATAATTTTCTTTATAAAAGAAAATATGCATAAACCTAATCTTATCTTGAGCAACAAGATAGCTCGATAAGATAAGGATAAAACCTATAACTTAGGAATTAAATAAAGCCTAAGTAAACTTATGCTAATGTATAATTAAATATTAATCACACCAACACCCCCCCATAAGTGAAACTTAGGGAGAAGCATATTATTATGCAAATATGAGTCCCAAAAACAAGGCCTAATTAGGTACTCATGTAAAAATGCAAAAGAGAGAGAAAAACCAGTGGGAAAAACCCCCTGTCAGAGAGATGAACTGTTGCGAAGAAGCACTGGAAGAACTCTGATGAAGCAACATTGGAACCCCAAATCCGAAAAGCAAGGAAAGATACTTCTATTTGAAAAATACCATATTGGAATCACAAATGCAACATCAGATCCAATGCCAGGGAGCACTGGAAACTCACATACTGGATCAACTCTGGAATCTATAAGCAACAATAGATGAAATGACCCATAATGATGACAAATCTGGAAGTTGTGTCTCTCGAAGCCAATGCCAAACTGAAACTAAATCTTCTGATAGGATGAGTACTATCAAGATTCTGGAACATTAACCATAAAAAAATGGCCTTCAAATGAGAAAGATCTGAACCAATGCGGACGAAGAACCATAAAATCCCAACTGAAGTGTGAACCGAAGCAAACCAAAGATGTATCCAGCTAAGCAAGAAAGAAGCTAAAAGGAGACAACAAGAAACCAGAAAAACTCATGTGAGTTGTCACCAACATGAAATATGGATGCAAGAACCCCCCTTAATGGAACTTTATATTAGTTCATTATTACAATACCCAATGATTGTAGAAGGGGAGAATGCAAAACTATAGAAACATAAGTGAAAATGCAAACCTAGCACACGAAACAAAAATGAATGCATGCATAAAATAAGGCAAACATATTATGTAAATGACCTCAGATCTACATAGAGGTAGAAATCGGCTTTCCAACTCCGCAAAAATCGTGAAAAATGGATAAGCGAGTCAAAAGATACGTCTCTCGGAGTGAAAAAGGAAACATCTGACTTTCGAGGCAGAAAAAAGCATTGAAAAATAAAAACCAGAAAATTACACCTATACCAATGCATAGAGCTCAGAAACAGCTTTTTGAAAATATCTCGTTTGCAAAAAAAGGACACCGTATGCCCATGTTACGCCTGTTTTCATGAAAGTTGTCCAAAAAGGTCTGATTCGGCCCCCAAAAGCCCTCAGGGTCTAAAAAAATAAGGCCCCTGGTCGCCTGGGCAGACCGAGGGCTGAAGTATAGGGTCTGTCGGTGGAGCCCCTGGTCATTCATATGATTGGGGTTGGGGCTGGCGAACTTGGCAGGGGTCTGAGCTGGGCGCTTGGTCGCCCATAAGACCCTGCCGCTGTGTTTGAAGCCCGTGGGGGTTGAGGACCGAAGCCCGCGGTCACCGATAGGACCGGGGAAAGTGTAACAAACTGGACGGGGTTAGGAGCCTAGGGCTCCTAGTTCCATATGTGACCATGACCCCAGAAATAGAAGCCATCTGGGGCTGACATCAGAGGAGCGCCAGATGGGAGGGACGAAGGGCGGTGGAGCAGGGTGGAGCTACTGGTGGCGGTGGCAGCCTAGTGGTGGGGCGGTGGCCGCTGGGAGGTGCAGTGGCGGCGCTGCCCTTTTGAATTGGCCACCCCAGATTTTCTTAAAAAAACTTTGGTTTTTATTATTTTTTTGATTTTTTCTCAAAATCTATGCCTCGAGAGTCGTCCCTAGGGGCCGTACGACCCTTGGGCAAATTTTTTTTGCCTCTTCAGATGACTGTGTCCAAATAAGAGAAAATTTATATGAAAATAGGGGTTTTTGGGCGCTATGAATCCAACAGTGAGGTCTCTTTGGGCCCAAAGTGCTCCGAAAATTAGGTGACCCCTAGATCTATCAAAAAAATCATTGAGCTTGAGACCCTCGCAGATCTGGCAAATAGTGACCAAAAAAAATGAAAAAAAAGTCATTTCTAACTTTTTTTGGTGCTCTGAATCCAACAGAAAACCCTGATCTAATCCAAGACGCTCTAGAAATATGCTCAAGGAATGAAACCCTCGAGGGACCTCAAACGAGCTTTGCACTATGTTCCTCCAAAAAAGCTGAGAAGGGGCTGCAAATCGAGGCTTTGATACCATGTTAGAAACCAAAATCAGATTTGCAAACCGAAAAGACCTTCCATAGAAGAGAAAATCAGAAAAAGCGGAGATTTGCAAAAGATGTGCAAATTGATATATTCGAAGTACAAAATATTACAAGAGATAATTTGCTTTATAAAAGCAAAGATGCATAGACCTAATCTTATCTTGAGCAACAAGATAGCTCAATAAGATAAGGATAAAACCTATAACTTAGGAATTAAATAAAGCCTAAGTAAACTTATGCTAACATGTAATTAAATATTAATTACACCAACACATTCTATTACTTGCATCCTCTAGTTTTGGAATGTGGATGATGCATATACATTTCAAGCTAAAACCTAAAAAATCCTAAAGAACACTATTCTAACCCACAACTATATTTTGATCAGTAACACTCTTATGTCGAGAATACAAAAACCCACCTACATTCATATAGAGACTCATCACTATACCTAAATAGATCTTGAAAACACTTACATACCACTAAGGGAACCACATCATGTCATTTTTAATTGATAGTTCAACACAACAAAAGATGGTGAATGTCATTTTTATCACATAAATATGCATTTATCCTTGAATAGTGAAACACAAAAAATACAGTGTGCCATTTATCACATAAATATGCATTTTGAATTGATAGTGAAACACAACAAAATATGGTGATGTCCTAGTTGAAGTCCCTTAAGGGTATTCTTTATTTTCTACACACATTGGGCCAAAGTACTTGTGAAGTTGAAGGGTGGTTATTGATTGATAATTGGATATGGGAGGTTGTGAGGATGATATGTGTTGGTATTGATAAGAGAGAGAAATGGGATTAGAATATTGGAGGTGTTGATGGGTATATGAGATGGGACTATCAGTTTTGAGATGATATGACGGGTTAAATGGGATAGATGTTGAGATATGAGGAGAAGGGATATAATGTTGAATAGTATACATTTGAGATAATGGTTGGAAGTCTTGGGAGGCCATAATTTTCTTTCATTCTTGGGACCCTAAAACCTATACACTCAACCCTATACCCTCAAACCTCAACCCTTAACCCTTAAACCCTTAATCCCTCAACCCTCTACCCTATACATTAAACCCTCAATCCTCAATTCTAAACCCTCTACCCTATACATTGGACCCTCAACCCTAATCATTGAACCCTATATCCTCAACCCTAACCCTGCCCCTGTCTCTATCATCTATCTCAACTCTCTCTCCCTCACTATCTCTCCCTCCCTCTCTCCCTCACTCTCTAATTGTCTCTATCTCCCCTCTCCCTATTTCTACATACCTCTCACTCAATCACTCCCTACTACTCTATCTCTACTTCTCTCTATCTCACATCTCTCTCACCTCCCTCTCTCTCTCTCTCTCTCTCTCTCTCTCTCTCCTTGAACCCTTAAACCCTCAACCACCAACCATTAATGCCTCAAACCTTATCCCTCAACCCTTAATCCATCAAATCCTAAACCATCAAACCTTAAACCCTTAAACCCTCAACCCTCAACCCTAAACCCTAAACCCTAAAACCCTAAACCTTTAAACCTGAAATCTTCTTCCCTTAACCCAATACCCTAAACCATAAACCCTAATCCCTAATCCATAAACCCTAAACCCTAAACCATTAAACCCTTATACCATCAACCCTAAGCCCTCAAACCTCAACCCTTAAAACCTAAACCCTTAAACCCTCAACCCTCTACTCTCAACCCTCAACCCTCAACCCAATACCCTAAACCCTTAACCATAATACCTCAACCCTCAACCCTTAAACCCTAATCCATCAACCCTCAACCCTTAAAACCTAATCCCTCAACCCTTAAACCCTTAAAGCCTCAGACCTCTATGCTCTACTCTATATATTGGATCCTCAATCCTAATCCATCAATGCTATACCATAAAATCTATACACTCAACCCTCAACCCTCAACCCTCAACCCTCAACCCTAAAACCTAATCCCTCAACCCTAAACCATTAAACTCTCAACCCTCTTCCCTCAACCCTTAAACCCATAAAAACTCAAACCTTAACCTCTCAACCCTTAAAAACTTAATCCCTCAACCCTCTCATATATTAAACCCTCAACCCACAATTCTCAACCCCATACCCTATATGATGGACCTTCAATCCTAATCCCTCAACCCTATAACCTCAACCCCAATCCATAAACCCTATACCCTCAACCCTTAAACCCTTAATCCTTTAAACCCTCAACCCTCTACCCTCTATATTAAACCCTCAACCTTAATCCCTTGTCCCTATACCTTAAACCCCTAATACATTAATCCTTCTACCCTTAAACCCTTAATCCCTCAACCCTCTACCCTATACATTAAACCATCAACCCTTAATTCTCAACCCTCTACCATATACATTGGACGCTCAACCCTTAAACCCTAAAATCTATACTCTTAATCCCTCTACCCCATACATTAGACACTAAACTATAATCTCTCAACCCTATACACTAAACCCTCAACCCTCAACCCTATTCCCTCAACCTTCAACACTTAAACCCTTAACTCTCAACCCTCATGACTCTACCCTATACATTAAAACCTTAAACCTAATACATCAACCCTATACCTTAAACCCTAATATCTTAACCATCAACCCTTAAACCCTAATCCATTTAACCCCAACCCTTAAACCCTAATCGCTTAACCCTCAACCCTAAACCCTATCCCTAAAGCCTCAACCCTTAACCCTTAAACCATAAGCCCTAAAACCTTAACCCTTGACAATATACCTTAAATCCTAATACCTCAACCCTATTCCCTTAAACCATAAACCATTAATTCCTTATCATTTAAACCATCAACCATAAAACATAAAACCTCAACCCTTAAACCCTCAACCCTAATGCCTAAAACTTCAACCCTTAAACTTGTTGGGTGAAAATTCTGTAATATCTTTATAGATTACAAAACTTCATTTTCAGCCACAATTATGTGAGATGAAATATCTCCTCTCAAAAAGGGGAGGAACCCTTCTTACTACTTACAAAAGTAAAGGGTAAACTATTATAATATATACAATAAACTAATCATATGTGGGTGATCACATTGATGATTCTCTCTTTTTTCAGAGAATATGTTTACAATGTTTCATGATTTTATATTCCTGGATGCAATACAACTCAAAATAAAATATAAGCAGTAATTCCAATACTTATAACTTTTCAAAGCATAGTCTAGGAGTACCAACGATAAAGTTATGTAACCAAAAGGCTCACAGAGGCACAAATTCATTCCATAGTCTTCAATGTTGAATTTTACAATAAAGTAACCAACAATGTACATGAAGCACAAAGTCTTCACTATACTTCACAATAAAATCCATGAACAATGTGAAAAATTATACACACAAATTATTATAGATCATTCACCAATATTATCAGAAGTTTCATAATTCCAAGCAAAAGATGTAGCACAAAGTCCACAAATTATCTTGAAAGCTTTCGATCTCAATTTACAAAACACCACCAATCCAATATAATAATAAGATAAACTTATGAGAATGACACAAGAACATTCAAAAATGTTAAAATTGAGCCAACTCAAATTTTGGTATGCAATTTAGCCTTCTTTATTGATTTGAAAATAGTTTCATAATAAAAACTCAAAGTTTCAAAATTACTTCACAAATGAGCAATAGTTTGTTGCATAAGACAAAAAGGAAATAATATGATAGAATTGTCTCATATTTATAGATGAGAGAAGAGAAATAAAATAGGAAAAACACTAACTAACTATTGAATTATTCAAATGTGATGTCCATGAATGTAGGAGAACATCTCCGTTTTTACATGCAATTACATTTTGCAAAATGACATGTAAAATTGTTAAGATTATTTACATAAAGCATAGAGAAAGAAATGAAATCTATCTATGTATGGAAATGTACGAAGACTTTATGGTTCCTCACTCTTGGCTTGGAAGTCTTCATATTTCTTCATAATCTCCTGTATTGTTTCCTCATCTGGTCCAATGGTATAATCAATGATTATGTGAACCTTTGTGATAGACTTATTTGCAGCAGAACAAACCTTCTTACACCTATTGAGATGTGTCTTAAGATTGTATAAGGTTAGCTGTATATCAACAAAAGAATCCATTTAAGTCAATGAGAATGCTTCATCTTCCATGTATTTTTTGATAGATTCCTTCTAAATTTGGACAATCTTGCTTGCTAGGAGAAAGGTATTATCCTCATCAAGAAGCCTCCCAGGAAACTCTTCAAGTCTATTCACCAAGATAACTCGATTTTCTTCAACATCTTCATATACTTGTTGAGTATCTTTGATGATATTCTTGATGACAAGTATGTGGTTCTTGATAGACTTCTTAACCTCCACATACTTTTCTTTGTTGAGAATGACCCTAACTTGTACCAACTTACTCAATTTTACCTCTGTTAACTGCAACCATGATTCAAGATTCTGTTCCATTTTATTTTGTTCAATAGAAAGTATACCTACTATCTTATTTAGCTCTAGATCAATCTTGGAAATTTGAGCAATATTTTATAATGCAATATTCATGTACTTCGAGCCTTATTCAATTATCCTATCAAAAAATTCATAAATGATTTTACCTTTTGAATAATACTTTTCCACCTTTTGAACAACAAGTTCCTCAATATTCACCATGACCATAGGTTGCAAACTCTCTGATGTTCCTGTGATTTTCCCCAACACTGATGCATATTTTTGAAATCTTTCTTTGTACATATCCTTGGCTTTCTCCATCTTATCCAATTTGTTTTCCAATGCATTAAGAAATAGTTGAGCATCTTATTTGGCACTTGCATTTGTGACTTTCCCAAGATCAATTCTTGTCATGGTATATTCCTCCATGCTGACCTCACCCTTACTTCATGGGGGTGCTACAATATCTACATATTTATGTCCTAATTTATCCACATGCAACCTAGAGTGAATCCTTGGTTTCTTCTTCCCCTTGGATTTTGGAAGTACTATCTCCTCAAGATCTAACTCATCAGGAGAAACCATCTACTTCTTCCATTTAGAAACTTGTGAGACTAACCAATGAGGAAGAAATGAAGCATTACCTTCTTGACCTATTGACAATTCCTGTGTGGTAGCTGCATTTGTAGAAAAAAGTGTTGTAGTCATAATTGGGTTTGTTTCAATCATCACTACTCCACGAGTCTATAGATTTGATGTATCTGACAATGACTCTCTCATAAACCGATCAAATTTAGCTTGTGATGTAATATCATATGATGGTGAAGATAGACTTGGAATTTATGAAGAAGAACTTGAGGAAACATGAATACTTTATAAAATTGATCCAATGGAAGGGGTGGAAAGAACTAAATGTACTAATGGGGGAATTGTTACTTTCAGTGTATGGAATCCAACTGTAGGTGGAGGTAAAGTGGGAAGAGGCAATGGAGAGGTGGGAATAGGAGGAGTGTGAGGTGTTGTGGTAGTAACAAGTAATGATGTATGAGGGGGATCTTCAACAATGTTTTCTTGTGGAGACAATTGCAATTCCTCATCATGCCTTTCTTCTTCTGATTGTTCATCCTCACTTGATTCTTTAGATTATTCACTTTCATCTTCTTCTTCAGATTGGTCCTTTGTTGCAAGCTCTAGTTATTCTTCAACAACTTGTCCCTCTTCAATAATGAGATCTTCTTTAGTAGTGTGCTTCTCTTCAAAATCTTGTGATGTACTCTTCCCACAAGTGAATTTAAATTTGGGACCTCTATGTGAGGAAGAGGGTGCAACACTTGCTCTATGCCTGGATCAGAGTCCTTGTTGTCAACTAGTTTCACCTTCTGTTATCTCTCCTTTAGACTCTATTTTAAAGGACTTTGACTAGAAATGATACCTTTGACACCATTCACCTATGTTGTGCAAAATGGGAGAAAAAATTTGTCAAATAGAAATGTTCTCCTTTTTGGACCATTGTATTAGTGGCAAGGGTTTACTTGCAATCTCTTTTTCATCATATGTAGAGTCTAGAATGTCACCAGGATCTTCAAAATCATCTGGAATATTTTCCAAGCCTAAATATCTAATTTGTTCCACAACGAGTCTACAAAAGTAAATTCTCTAGATGTCTTCCTCATCTATACATTCTACCCATATGTCTTCAAAACGATGCACATGACTATGGCCCTTCTTGATTTTTCTTTTTACACCTCTATAGTCAAAATCATTCCTATGCCTGTATGACCTTATGGTCATAATCTAAATCTTCGCTGCTACTAATTTGGCCTTTTGTACAATTTGAATTGAGTATCTTCCAATAACAATTGGAAACCTAAAGCTTGGTTTATGAATAGCCTGGCATTTTGTGTGCATTATAATCAGTTGTCTGCATAATTCCATCAAAACCCACCTATTAGAAGGGTATCTTGGTAACATGTAGGGGTATCCTATATAGAACCCTACTCTTAAGTATGTAAAAGTAGGAAACTACAAGAAAATACATCCAAAATTGCTGAAAAATTTCCACTCCTCGCTAGATACTTTTTTATTTTCTAGAGTTGGATCAAACGTGAAAAGAAAAGGTGAAAAGAAAGCATCATTCACTCTTTTGAAATGTTTGATGCTCCCTCTCAAAGTGATTTGAGAATATAATTTATACACTGGCACAACACTCCTATTTCCATTAGTTGATAATCCTGGTGTGAGACGAGGATTATTAGGGTGGGTCAATTCCACTTGATCCATGATGAATCAAAACACAATTTTTCCACTAAACCTCAATCTACCAAACAAGATCATTCAAATTGAAAAGATTAAGCTAAGAATTTTAGTGAAATTGAAAGTTACAAACTATGAAAACAGTTAAATTCCTACTCTAACCCATTTGAAACTTATCCTATTTTGGAATTGGTGTCGTGTTGATGTGGAACAACAACCCTTTCCAAATCTCGTGATTAGTGAGCTTGTTTCAATTGATTCTATGGAAGAGAATCGATAAAATCATTGTGATAAATGGACGAAAAACTAGTTTATGCCAAATTAAACATGATGTAAGCTAAGTTAACATGATTTTATGCTAAAAAAAGAACTAGTTATGTAATTGCTAAGCTAATCTATGCTAATTCTAAGCTAAAAGATGGAAACCCTAATCCATATATAAACTGAGATGGATGCATGGAAGCCATTAATAAATTCTTTAAGATATTTTGCAATTAGAAATAAACTAAAACAAGCTAAAAGTGGGTAAAAGATGAGTGTGGGTGTAAGTAAGTTGAACAACATAATTTTGCAATTGAAAGATGGATCCATTTGTCTCTAAATAGTGCTTTATTTATAGGAAAGCAAATGAGAAATGGAGGGTTGAGATCAAAAAGATCAATCATTAGTCAAAGATGAAAGGAAGAATAGGCATGGATCATGGATTCTCATAAATGGATGAGAATGCATGATGGGATTTAATCAAGGGCTCACATTTGCTTCAAACAAACACAGTTTTGACCTGCTCACATAGGTCAAAGGTGACTTATTCAAAAGGTTAAAGGTTAAAACTTGAATAAGAAGCTAAGTGAAAATATCCCTTTTTCAAATGATGGAGGAATAAGAATATTCCTTGGAATATTCATTTGGGTGAGGATAAAAGACATTTTGCAAATTAAAAGAAATTCTTAATTGTGCAAAAAAGGGATAAGGAATATTCCATGGGAATATTTAGGAAAATTAGTTTAATTGTTAATTAAACATGGTTTAATCACACAATTAGAGGATTTGAGGAATTAAAGGTGATATTCATTAAATTAAATAATTTAATGAATGAGGGAGAGATGAAAGGATATTTAATTAAATAACTTAGGGTTATTTAATTAAATAAGATGACTTAGGGAATTAAATTAAATGTTTTGATTTATTTAATTTAATGAGATGAAATGTTAGCATGAAGGGGGAGTGAATTAACCTAAATTGATAAATTTGGTTAATGGAGGAAAATGATGCCATTAATTAAATTAACTATGTTAATTTAATTAATTAAGCGAAAAGGGGATGGGTTTAAAGAGGAAATGATGTTAATAAACTTGTTTTGAGTGTATGATATCATTTAGGACATTTTTAGTGTGTACATTTTTCCCCTCTTTGAAGCGAGGTACCTACTGCTTCGGTTCAAAGAATAATGCTTTTCGGTTCAAAACTACTACTTAAATCAGAAAATAGATATTTTTTGATTTTTCAAATGCCCCAGTGGAAGGATAAAGCTGATTCTTTGCTCCCTCGAGAAATCAGGCAAAAGTTTCAAATTTTGGGTTGATTTCTTGATTAAAGGTTAAAAGCTTCCCTAAGGGTCTAGAAAGGCTTTGAGATGCAAGAATTAAGCCAAAAATGAAAAAAATGATACAAAATAAGGTCCAAATTGGTAAAATTGGTGAAAATGATGATAATCCCTAGCTTGAAGGTGAAATTAGGTAAAAAACCCTAATTTTCTAGCATAAATAAGCTAAAAAGGGTCACTTTCAATTCATTTGTGCATTCACACTTGAGGGATTCTTGCAATTTTGAGCTCTGAACCTCTAATGAAATGGTGCGATGAGAGCTTCCCAGGCACATTTCTGACTGAGTTTGAGAGTATCAATGACTTCTAGGCACAGGACCATCAGTATGTAACTTCAAACTTGATTTGAAATTTGACTTTTTGATGAATTTATGGCGCTTTGAAATTTAAACCTTGGGGGTGGTTCTATATAGCAATGCCCAAATTTTAATTGATGACACTTGAATGAATTATAATGATGCTATTCGCGATTTAAAATTAGGGTTTCTAATTTTAAATTGCAACATAAGCTTAGATAACGACACACTTGTCAATTTAGAAATTAGGGTTAGGGCTTCCAAAGTATAAATGGCAACACATGTTGTGATTTGCAATTTTTAAATGCTTTCAGGCATTGTAATTTGAAATTTAAATATAGTGATGCTATTGCAAATAGTGACGCTATTGCAGATAGCAACACTATTGCAGATAGAAATGCTATTGCAGATAACAACGCTATTGCAGATAATAATGCTATTGCAGATAGAAATGCTATTGTAGATAGCAACGCTATTGTGATTTTTTATAAATTCCAAATTGAGTCAAATTTTCTTAATTTACTGATGCTGTGTGCTTCATGGATGCAAGAGGTCTTTCCACCCCTGATGTCACATGAGCATAGACCACCATGTTGGAGAGATTGAGCAATTTGTCAGAGTTACGCTAGGAGTACCTGGGAGAGATCGATCTTTGGTATGTTGCATATGCACCCATCATCTAGACACATTTAGTTATGATGAATACTCTGTGTGAGAGATGGCATAGTGAGGCCTCATCATTTCACCTTCCCACTGGTGAGGTGAAGGTGACCTTGGAGGATGTATGG
Organism: Sequoia sempervirens; assembly: GCA_007258455.2. Classification (NCBI taxonomy): domain Eukaryota; kingdom Viridiplantae; phylum Streptophyta; class Pinopsida; order Cupressales; family Cupressaceae; genus Sequoia; species Sequoia sempervirens. The sequence goes on along the minus strand of VDFB02270651.1, from coordinate 351,585,264 downwards.
CGTATTATGCATTTTCCAATACATGGTGATTGTGTGATCTACGATGTTGATGCCAGACTTGATGCCTGTCACGAGGTGATGGAGATGGAGGATATTGTTTTAGTTACATCATAGATCGATCTTGAGTCATACAAAGGTCACGTGCTAACTTTTAGGTTGATCATTGCAACCATCATTTTAGGTTTGGTGGCTCTTGACAGATGCAGCAGAGGGTTTAGCCTAGGATGGGGCTTGGTGTGGCACCAAATGCTTCATAGGAGGACACTTTTTGCATGGGGGCCAGTGATGTTGGCCTCACTATATCATGACATGCATGACTTTGTTTACTATGATGGGAGAGCCATTGGTGCAGGGGTGAATTTGCTTCATATTTGGGTGTGGGAGCATATCACCATGCTCTGACCTATTGTGTAGATGATAGACATGGAGCCAGATGACCCTTTGATCTAGCAGTACAAAGGTGTGATTACATTGAGGCACACTAGAAAAATTAGGGTCCTGTATTGGTGATGGGTTATTGATGATATGATAGTTTTTCGATGGCACCCATGACTACAAATTCCACCATGGTTTGATGATGTACAATAGTTGTACTTTTCCAGGAAAACTCGATATATGCAAGGTCGTGAGCATACCATTATTGAGAGATATTTTCCAGATAGGTAGCTCGGTAGTTTGGGGAGGTCCAAGATAGACCAGGCAATGCCTACATAGCCATTTTTTCTAGGACAATGCAAGAGGTTCCCACATGGGGATTGACCACTCAAGCTCCTAAGGTAGTCAAGAGCTTCAAACAGTTAGTGGCGCAACCTTGGTCCTATGGTTAGGGTCAGGTGGTAGCACAGACTACGCCTGCTTATGATGCTTGGTTCATACCCCCATAAAGTTTGACATATCTAGCAGGTGGTCCTTCGCGAGGGAGACCTAGAGGTAGGGGTGCCAGAGGTAGAGGTTAGGGTGGCCAAGATGGCCAAGTTCTGGGGGCTCCACCAATTGGACAACAACCTCCTTAGTAGCCTCCAATTGTACAGTAGCAGGAAACACTACCACCACCACCAGATGCTAGGGATGCACAGACACAACTATAGCAATAGGTGCAGACTTTGACTGGTGAATGGGATCAGGCTTGCCAACAAATTTTGGGTATTACTGCTGAGTGAGACCAAGAATGGTAGTAGGTGGTGGCCATCATGGTTGAGAGAGATAAGGATTTACAATAGGTACATGCCATGATCGTAGAGAGAGATCAGGAGGTTTCCTAGCACCAGTAGATAGAGGCTATGATGGTGGCTACTCATGGTAGGAAAATTTCAGTGAGATTATATAGAGAGGCCATGATAGAAGCCATGTATTATAGGAAACACTATCATTGGGATGTACCATAGGCACTTAGACAACCTGATTTTTTACAGTGCAGTGATGCACAACCGAGAGCTGAGGATCAATCCGAGAGGTAGGCTGGAGAGGGTAGCAGCCATTAGGGATAGCTATTATGTATAGATACTTTTTGATTTAGTTTCCCAATTATTTACCATAGATATACATTCATGGGCTTCTTTTTGAAAGCCTTGTGGATATTATACTTATGATCATTATACATACACTAATCTAGATTTTGTACCATGACATTCATTTTTTGATATATATATGATATAGCTATGGATTCTATATGATGTGATGTGCTCACTTTATTTCATGTATATGATACATGGGTTTATATGCGATGCTTATATTTGAAGATGTATGGATGCACTTTATTTATGTTTATACGATGATGATCATGATATGATACATGATGGATGGATACAATGATGTGGATGCATTTCTTTTTGTATATTTTCTATGTAATTTTATGATGATGATGTATGGATATAGATGTATGGATGTAAATGATAATGCAATGATTTAAGATGCTTAGAATAACAAATCTATTTTATTCATCATAACTCAAATGATAATGTAGTATGTATGATGTGATATGCAATGATTATCTTGATGGATGTTCTATGATTATGCTATGATTATGAGATGCATGTATGCTAATGGTTTGTGGATGCAGGGTGGATGCATTGATGATGTTTTTGTTGACTACCATGGTACCAAGTTAGTGCAGAGAGAAGATAGAAGAATAAAGAATGAATGACCGTTGATTTTGATGATTGCTTCAAAAGATCCAACAAGTCCATGATTGATCGATACTTTATTAGAGATGATGACGAGACAATGCAAAATGAGGATGAAATGCAGGATGATGAATTGCTCACATTTCGAGATTGGGATCTCCATCGTTCCTTATTGTTTGATATAACACATAGACACGATGCATCAAGGTATTGATAACTAGGACAACATTGTATCTAGTGTAATGGACTTTGACTCATAAAATAGATAGGATAGTTCTTGTTCAGACCTTGACATACAAAAACCTTATTGAAATGAAAGTTAGAAGCTTAGAATATATTGGACCAAAGCATGTACAATAGTCAACAACGTATTACAAACAACCTTCCTACACACAGCTAAGCAAGTATGCGCCAATATTATTTTACAAGAGTACCCACAAGCACAACAAACAAAAGATAATGATTGATGCCCCATTCCTTTCTCTCTAAATAATTTTTATAGACATCATCGAGAGGTCCTCTAAATGGTTCATTTAAGATAAATCATAAGAAAAGATCAAAGACAAACATTTAGTGTTATCTATATCTCTTGCCTAGTTTAAGTTTAGCTATAGTGATGTTTGATACTGATGTCCATTGCAAGAAGGATACATCCTAGGACATGTTGATTAGAGGTTGTTTGATGTTAGGATGATGATGCCAAAATGAGCCGTTGATACAAACTTCACTGATGCATTTACCAATGATTTATACTTTAAATTTTGACAATTAGGTTCTCACTTTATGACTTGCTAGAATTGCTTTCTTTTTGTTTCAAAAAAGGTTGAAGGTGACGATCGATTTATTATGGGTAAAGGTTTATTGCGGGTGAAAGTGAGATGGGATGGGTGGTTTTGGATTTTCTGGAATATTTCAATGTTTTTGGTATTTTGAAATGTTTTGAGGCTTTTTTTGAGTCTTTTTGAAAGTTTGTGTGGATGTTTTGGTTTTCAGTTAGTCTGAGGCTGTTTAGGGTTTTTTGAGATATTTGAGGCTTTTTAGGTTTTTTGAACATTTTCTATTATTTTTTTGTTTTCTAAATATTTGGATGTTTTAGGGATTTTTAAGATTTTGACCAAGAACCTAATCTAAAGACCTATCCTAGGGGCCTTGAGGGCTAGTCAAAGATAAGCCTTGCTTATGTTATACACACAGAGACCACGTAATTTGGCTGACTCAACCTGTTAACAAGATGAAGATATGAATAGTGATAAAAAAGTCAGTTAATATGATGGAATCCTAAAGGACTGACCTAGGGTGTCTCGGGGGCACATCAATGATGGCCTCACCTTTGTTCAAGCTCAGAGACGACATATTTCAATAAGGGGACCACTTTTTGGATTTTAGATGTTTTTGACCTTTTTAGGGTTTTTGATGTTTTTTGGATGTTTTGGATTTTTCCTTTACAATTTTTTGAATGTTTTTGGATTTTAGCTGTACAATATTTTGCAAATGTTTTTGGATTTTTTGATGAACATTTTACAAATGTTTTTGGGATTTTCGAGATAAGATCTCCGATGAACTCAAGATATACAAGAAACTGATATGATCCATAAAAAAATTCCCCTAGTGTGACATGTTAGAGTACTTCGATAAAGGAAAGACAAACTGACCTTTGGAATATGCCAAGTAGTGCTGAAGAGTTTATGATACCTCATAATATCAAGCTATGATAAGGACACAAATGATGGATAAATAGTGATGCAAAGAATGATAGGACAAAAGAGCCAAAGAATAGATGGAGGTGCTTTATTTACACAAGGCACCTATTTTCCAAGTTTTCACCAAGGTACTTGCCCAAAGTGCCACCGAAGTGGTTTTCACTAGAGGACTATTTTTTTTCTTTACTTTTTTCAATCCTTTTTTTCAATTTTTTTGGATTTTGACCATTTTTTTTTTGTATTTTCAGATTTTTACCCTTAAGACTAGGCATACATTTTTTTGAGATGCAAGTTGTTAGTTGGGTCCTACAAGGGTTCACCTTTAGGGGTTGACAATTGGTATGCTCCTAATCCATAGCTTGCTGTGGTGAAAAAGGGACCCAATTAGTTGGGTTCAAACTTTCCTTTGCTGTCTTGATCTGGAAGGTTCTTCTTATTCTACTTTAGGATGAGATCTTTGACTTTGAACGACAAAAAATTGATCCTCTTGTTATAGCTCCATTTCAATTAGTTTTGATATACTTGCAAGTGATTAAGGGCATCAAGATGACGCTCATCTAGGAATTCTAGTTCATTCATCTGAGATACTCTATATTCTTTTTCAGTAATCAGGTTTTGTAATGATACCCGTAATGATGGGAGCTCAACCTCAATAGGAAAGATGGCTTCTAATCCATAGACCAAGGAGAAAGGGGTTGCACCTTTTGGTGTGTAGATATTGGTTCGATAAGCCCAGAGAGTGGGATTTAGTTGCAAATGCCAGTCACGACTAGCTTCATTCATTATTTTCTTCAAGATTTTTAGGATAGTTTTTTTTGTAGCTTTGACTTGGCCATTACCTTGGGGGTAATACGAGGTAAAGAATTGGTGTTGGATGTTAAATCTCTGGCACAACTCTTTCACATCCTAGTTATTAAAAGGGGTTCCATTGTCTGAGATGAGAGTTTGTGGAACACGATAACAACAGATTAGTTAGTTTAGGATAAACTTTGCAATTTGTTTCCCTATTGTGTAGGTCATAAGAATGGCTTCAACCCACTTAGTAAAGTACTGAATGGAAGTTATGATAAAATTGTGCCTGTTGGATGAGGTTGGGGTGATTTTTCCTATTTGGTCAAGTCCCCACTATGAAAAAGGCCATGATGTGATCATGGGTTACAATTCTTGAGTTGGGGCATGGATTAGATCTCCATGCTATTGAAATTGGACACACTTCTACACATATTGATGGGCTTCCTTTTCCATTGTTGGCCAATAGTACCCCATCCTCAACAGTTTCTTAGCTAATGTCATACCGCTAGAATGGGACCCACATATGCCATTGTGTACTTCTATTAAAGTAGTTAAGGATTCCTCTTGGTTAAGACATCATAGTAATGTCCCTTCGATGCTTCGATGGTAAAGGGTATCACCTAGGATCATGAATCAGGATGCCTTTTTGACATAGGTATTTTTAAGGTTTGAGGTGATACTAGAACGGAGGGTTCTTCTACTTAGGTAAGTGAATATGTCATGATACCATGGGGATCTAGGACCAAAAATGACACACAAAAATTTAGATTCATGGATTTTTAAAGTTGGTACGAGAAGTTTTTCTACCAAGAATTCACATTGGAGGACGTTGTTTGGCATGTCTAACAATGATCCGATCGTTGCCATGGAATCTATTGCTCTGTTGTTTAGGAAAGGAATCTACTCAAACATTATGTCTATGAAAAGATCCTTAAGATTCTCCACCATTTTCTTGTAAGGAGTAAGATTTTCATCTTTAGTTTGATAGTCGTCATTGACTTGGTTGATAACCAGCTGTAAGTCTCCATAGACTTTCATCTCTTGAATCTTCCACTGAATTGCTATCCTGAGAACTATGATTAGGACTTCATACTCAACAATGTTGTTAGTACATGAGAATGATAGCCTATATGATTTTGGAATGTAATCACCTTGGGGGGTGATAAAATGAATTCCTACTCTGGATCCATGTTGGGTGATTGATCCATCAAAGTACATCTTCCATTGAGCTGTGAGATTCATAAGGAACACTGTTTCATCAGGGAATTCAGATACCAAGGGGTTCTTAGCATAGATGGGTGCTTCTGCTAGTTGGTCTACAATTACTCATCCTTTGATTTCCTTACGCTCCACATACTCTATGTCAAATTCTATTAAGATCATCACCCATTTAGCCATTCATCCTGTGAGAGTTGCTTTGGATAACAGGTATTTCAATGGATCAATTTTTGTAATGAGCTTGATTTGATGTGACAACATGTAGTGTCTAAAATTTTGTGAAGAAAAAAACTACTACTAGGAATGCTTTCTCAATAGGTGAATAATTCATTTCATGTCCCACCAAGGTTCTACTGATGTAGTAGATGGACCTTTCCTTTTTTTTTTCATCATGATGTGCTAAAAGATCTCCTAGTGCTGCTGATGTTGTTGAGATATACAAGATTAGTGGCTTGTTCGGTATTGGTGGCATGAGCACTGGAGGTGTTAGTAGATAATATTTTTTCTACTAGAAAGCTTTATTACACTTCTCATCCCACTTATAGGTTATCCCTTTATGGAGAAGATGTGAAAAGGGGTGGATTTTATTTGATAGTTGTGCTATAAACCTTCTAATGGACCGAAGTCTACCTTGTAATCCTCTCATTTTCTTTAGTGTTTGTGGTGGTTCCATATATAGGATGGATTTTACCTTTGTTGGATCAATTTCTATCCCTCTTTGTGAAACGATGAAGCCAAGGAGTTTTCCTGATGTGACCCCAAAAACACACTTTTTTGGATTTAGTCATACCTTGTATTCTTCAATCCTGTCAAAGATGGGTCCAAAGACTTGTATGTGCTCACTTCTCTTCCTTGACTTTGCTAAAATATCATCCACATAGTCTTCAACTATTTTGTGGATCATGTCATGAAAGATGAGGGTCATTGCTTTTTGATAGGTTGTTCCTGCATTCTTTAACCCAAATGGCATCACATTCCAGCAATAGGTTCCCCATGGACAAGTGAATAAAGTTTTATGTTGATCCTCCTTAGCAATTATGATATGATTATATCCTGAAAAACTATCCATTAGTGATAGCATTTGATGCCCAGCTGTTAATTCCACAATGAGATCAATGTTAGGAAGATGGAAATCATCCTTTGGGCATGCTTTGTTTAGGTCTCTGAACTCAGTGCATATTTTGATGCCCCTAGTGGGTTTTGAGACTGGTAATAAGTTTGAAACCCACTCAAGATAATATATTGGTTGGATAAATCCAACATCAAGAAGCTTTTGTAACTCTAGTTTGACCAAGAGTGCTATTTGAGGATGCATCTTCCTTAATTTTTTCTTAATTGGCTTGGATTTAGGATAAACTGCTAAGTGATGCACAACCATTTCAGGATCAAGGCCTGGAATATCTATCTATGACCATGAAAAGTTATCTCTTCGCTCTTTGAGGAATGCTGCTAGGTTATTTTGTTCTTCATCCAACAAGGATTCAATATAGAAGGTGATCTTAGGTGCTTTGTCTATCCCTACATTGACTGGAGTGCCCTTTTTTGCTAGCACTGCTAACTTTTCTAGATGAATTTCACTAGGGGGAGATTGAATCCCTCATCCTTGAGTGCCTCAGAGAGGTTTTCACCATCGGATGCATCCTTTATTTTTACTATTTTAGGATCAGAGAGTTCCACTAGGTGGTTTTCACTCAAGGATCTACATGTTAGTTGTATTTCATTAATTTTGTGACTGAAGGATTTAATCGTCTCCCCATAGTATGCCCTTGTGTCGAGTTGTATGTTGAAGCATGCTTTGTGATATGCCCATGATAAGTTGTCACAGAGTTCCATGAATTCTAATATTTCTTTATCATTTTCGAATAAATCTAGAATCAGTGGTCCTTTTTGGTCCATGTCAATAAGTTGTAGGTATACTAGGTGTATTTCAGTTGGTTGGTTGCTTGGGAGAAAGTATGTTATGGATATAATAAAGAGGGTGTTGTTCTCAACTAGGTCCACAACATCAAGGGGAAAGTCATGTAAGGTTGTATCATGCGATGTAGGTAACCAAGAGGAATCCTTAGCTCATTTAGCGGAAATTACCTTTGCCAATAAGTGTGACCTTGCTAGCAGTACAACCTAAGACCAAATTCTTTATTCATTTCTCAGGAATGATGGGTTCTAGCAAACCATTATCATTTTTTCCTAGCTTTTCATTCTTGTTGTATCCCTAATTCTGCATGAGCTGTAGGCCTTTGTTATCATTTTCCATGGGAAGAATAGGGACATGTCGTTCATCTTGATAAAGGAGTTTAGAGATATCTTCCTCATTGACATCCTCCTGGTTCAAATTCCCCCATGTGGTGAAGGTATTAGGTGCCATCTTGATTATTTCAAGTTCTTTGGTGCTAGATGTGGGTTTCCCATGAGACTGAGGAGAAATAGGTAACCCTCCTAAGACAAAGGTGTCTTTTAGTAGCTTGTAGTTTCCACAACCATCATCCCAGATTACTGCTTTGATGTCGGGTATGCTCTACACAATAGGAATTTTTGTTGTTGAAGTAGAGGCTAGGGATAATGGGTCAATAAAAGAGCTTGATGGTGTAGGCCCTTCATCATTCTTGGGTATTTGGGGGATTTTATAGAACTTGGCTTCAAGAATTTTATAGTAGTAAAAAGGCTCAGGGTCTCCATGAATGGTGATTTATCTACCGTTGAAAGGAAACTTCACACATTGATGATAGGTCGAGGTGATAGCTTTTAAAGCATGGATCCATGGTCAACCAAGCAAGATGTTATAGGGAAGATCAAGATCAAGCACTTGGCATGTAGTTTCAGCAATAAGAGGTCCCACTTGGATGGGAAGTGCAATGATTCCTTGTGATACTTGTTCTTTGTTGTCATATGCCCTGATGGTGGTACTCTTTGTCTTCTCAATAGTATCTTCTAAATAGCCTAGATGTTTGATCAACTATAGGGTACAAATGTTCAAACCAACACCTCCATCTACCAAGACTCTTTTAACCTTGTTTTTATGAATGAAAAACTCAAGGTGTAAAGCATAGTTATGAGATGGTTGTGACAGTAGGTCTTGCTCAGAGAAGGTAAGAAGATGATTGGTGATATGCCCTACCATAGCTTGAAACTGATTGATATCAATATCCTCAAGGATAGGTGACTCAGAAAAGGCTTTCTCCAATATTTCCCCATGTGCTGGGGATAACCTTAAGACTTTTAAGATTGATATCTGTGTGGGGGTCTACTTAATTTGATCTAGAAGATTGCACTTGCTAGGATTAGATGTGGGAAAAGTAGGTTGTGTACTAGATTGAGGTGGGACTCCTTGAATGGTAACTTTTCCATGTCGTGTGGTGACTCCACATTCCCTACTAGCTCCCTTGATGGTGACAACAGTAATAACGCTATTGCAGGAGGCAACTACATTGGAATAGGTATGTTGCATGTTTGTTTAATACTTAGATTTTCCATTTTTTTTCCTTTGTTATGATCTAGCATATGGTTCTTGTATATATTAAGATCCCAATTTCCAGTTGGTACCTCAATAGATATGGTGTCATTTTATATAAGATCTTGAATGATATTCTTAAGTTTCATGTAGTTTGTTGTTTTGTGTCCTTTGATTTTGTGAGTCACAAAGGTCATGCTCATTGTACATAGATGGTTTCTCTTGTGGTTCTTGGTAGTTTTCAAAGTTGGGAAGTGTTATTAGATTTAACTCTACCAACTTCTTCATGATCATTTCGATGGGTTTTGATAACTATGTGTACTTTCATTTGGGATAGTTGTTCCTGTTAGTAGTTCGCATTTGTTGTATGTTGGTGTTATTGATGTGATTGTTTTGAGGAGGTGTTGTTTGTTGCACATTTGACTAGATGTTAGCAACGTGATTGTTATTAGGCCTAGGAGCACTTAGTATGAATTTAGCATCTACCACACTGTCATTTGTTATGTTTTTTTCCTTTTCCCAGACCTGAGGTTTCTCATTCAAAATAGTTGAGGTACAGTTGTCTTTATAAGCTTGAGTATTTCCTTGTGAGATTAGAGCTCTTTCAATGTTAAGGGATCTAGGGAAAAGTTCATCATATGATGTGATGCACTACATTTTCAAGTGGAAAGATAGATCTGGATCTAAATTGGCTATGATGATTCCCACTTGTTGTTCATCAGGAAGAGGCCACTTTCTTTTACTAGCTCTTTGTCTCCATCATTGTAAGAAATTAGAAAAATTTTCCCCTTTGTTTTGTCTAAGAGTTGTAGACACATAAAAATGACCTAGGCCTGCAAGCTCTATTGTCACCATATTTCGTCTTGACATAATTGAATTTTTTTAATTATGTCCTTTGGTCCACTTTCGACTATTAATTAAATAATTCATAATTTATTAATTATTATTTAATTTTATGTATTTATTCTGATTATTTAAATAAATAAATTTTATTTTATTTATTCAAATGCATCACTAATTGTCTAATGTCTCCATAATTAAATAAATTTATAAATTTATTTAATTATCTTTGTCCACTAATTTCTCCTGATTATTTAAATAGATAAATTTTATTTGTTTATTTAAATACATCATTAATTCTTAAAAGTCTTCTTATAATTAAATAAATTCTTTAATTTATTTAATTATTGTCCACCTTGGCATTTTCCCCATGTTAAATAAAATTATTTATTTAAAAATGGTCCCACTTTCTAATTTTCCCTCTTTAAGTAAATAATTTAAATTAATTATTTACTATCACATGTCCCCACCTTTTGAATTAAATTAATTTTTAATTCAAAATAACCTTTTTCCTCCATAAATCAAGTAATTTCTAATATTATTTGATTTTCCAGTTCTCTCTTTTTCTGTGCCATTCTTATCTCCTTTTCACATGCAATCTTGTCCCTTGATTTGATCTTCTAGAAGGAAAATCTTGTACATTCATTTCAAATTTGACCTAATGTTTCCCTAACCCTAATGGTGGGTTGTCATATTGAATCTTGTTCATTGATTCTAGGGCACTTGTCAATCTTCAATCTTGACCATTCATTCAAAGTTGCATTTTCTATAAAATGGGAATTTTGGTCTCATTTGCTCATCTCATGCAATCTTGTTATCATCTTGCAATGTTGTCATTTCATGATCTTACAATTTCATGTCATTGTATCTCTTGTCTTAGGCATACTTCATCACTCATTGGAAATTTGGCATACTTTAGTCATAGTTTAGAATTGCTTACTAGTTGCATATTTGCATAGTATTGCATTTTGTCATCAAATCTTTCAACATTTGCTTTGGTCTTGGCATTGTCACATATTGCTCACAAAAAATTTGAGGGAAAACTATATATTGCAGAAAATAGAGAAGGTGTAATGGAGGTCAATCATGGAGGTTGAAGACTCAAGGTGATATCTCTCTTTGTTTTCATGTTTTCCCTCCTTTGTGCTTCATTATTACTTTGGGTTTTCATTTATTTAACTTCTAATTCACTAACCTATAATTTTCCCTTAGTTACATTGGTGAACCCGATGTGAAAATCGTGCATGTTTTTTTTTTCCTATGGATTTTTTTTGTGTTTTGTAGGTATAGATACAAAACATCGCATTCAAAATTTTTTGAGCTTCAAACGTTCTGCCACGACGTATTTGCTTTGTAGAGTGACACATTCGCCATCCCGAGCCGCATTTGCTTAGATCTGACACATTATCCATCCAGAATGACGCATTTGAAGACCACAACACATTCGCTCTACATATCGACGTATTCGCCTACCAAATTCAAACATACAAAAATGAGCCACATTTGTTGTGTAGAACGACGCATTCACTCTACTACGACACATTCGTCTAGTAAAATTTTGCTTTCAATTTTTTCCAGAATTTTCCAGATTTTCTCTTTTCAAGTTAGTATTTAGGGGTTTTTCTAGTTACTAATTTTCTATTGCAACATGTGGCTTTAAATTTTCATGGGTCCAAGGAATTTTTTTGAGACTACTAACAATTGGTTTTGTAGGTTCAAATGTCCATGGATTTTTATTTGAAACCTCTTGTGTTTATTTTTAGATTAGAAAACACTTCTATTGGTGCTTTAAAAAGAACATTTGCTTGTCTCACTTAGGCTTAATTAGGGGGTTAAAGAACTTTGCTTGATTGTGCTTGAAGGTGGTAGGTGATTATGCTATCACCTTGTGCAAACTAGGTGATCAAAAAACTAGAACCATCTATTTTATGTGTCGCCCTGATTCAATAATCGAAGTATCCTCTCCCCTTGCACACTTGTGCGATCTTGGGTGCAAGAGAAATGATTATTGACTCTAGGAATTGGGCCTACCTTGGTGGGAAAATGTACTCAACCTAATGAAACTCAAATTGGAAATGAAGATCTTTGGTCGAGCTACCCCCGATCGGTATATAAATGTGAATCCTAACGGAAAGCCTAGGATTATGAGTGTAGATGTGTCACACGGACAAGTGAACTCCCCAAAACCTTGTTGAGTGTAACCTCTTTAGGATGGATTTTCTCCTTAACAAAGCTAATCTTGCCCCATGTGTGGCCACTCGAACTAAATTTTTTTCTATAGTTTCCAAAATCCTTTCTATTTGCTAGCGCAACAATGGTTGTTGTGAGGCATCCAAATTCTCGTAGTTCTTAGTAGAGGTGATCAACCCACCATGGGAGATTTATGGGGGTTGGAAGCTTGGTTGACTTGAGAAGTGAGTGCATTGTAAGGGGGATCCCGTGTGGCTAAGCTTCTGGATTCATCCGCTAAGAATAAGTGTGATTGGGGAAACCCACGTGGAATCTAGCAAATATTGTCCTTACCTAACCTAGGATTGTGCTTGTCTTCTTTGTGCATGTTCAAACAAGATATTGTTTTTATCAAGTTTTTTCTACGAAATTCAAACAAACAAACACCATTTCAAAAATCTGGAAACAAACATTCAACATGAGACAACTTCAAATTTTTTCCAAAAATTGCAAACAAACTCGACTTATTCTGCTGCAACACATCTACCGCAACACATTCACCTTTATGTGTTGCATTTACTATATGGTGTGATACATTCAGTTTGATAAGACACATTTTCTATTTCTGGTGATTCATTTTCCTATCCTAAACTACATTTGCTTTACAGAATGCCGCAACTACTTTTCTGAGTCACATTTGCTATCTGGAAAGCTACATTCGCTGAAATTGTGATGCCTTTGCCAAAATGCAACGCATTCACAACCTGGAATGATGCATTTTCCTGGAAAAAATTAAATCACAATTTCAGTCTAAAACCCGAGACTAAACTTGTCCAATATGATACAACACATCTCTTTCCAACAGCCTCTATCAAAAACCAAAAAGAAAATTGCTCAAGTCTCCCACTATTGGCATCTTTAGTTTGCATTTACCCATAGGTTTAACTTTGAAAAATTTTAGTTGCATCCTTTAGGGTCTATCATCTTCATTTTTAGCCATAAACCAGTCCTTAGGTCCTCATTTCATTTGCAGATTTTGGATTAGGAAACATTACCATACTTTGCAAAGTCATTGCCTTCAAGAGTAGGTGGTCATTGGACTTAGTCAAACATAATTTCTTTTAGTCATTGCCCCTTTTGTGAGATTTTCCAACTCAAAAGTCTACTTAGGAGAACTCACCTTGCCATCTTGTCATCTTGTCCTTTAGTCACATTAGTAAGTCCATTGATGACCCAAATTGAGACATAGATCAAGCTTAGGTGGTTGAGTAACCTTCTTCCAAGTTATTTAGACCTTTGCATTTGCATACCTTAGAACTTTCAAGTCATTTTAGTCCTCATCTTGCATATCTTATTCCTAAAAATCCAAAAAAAATAGTCCCTTTGTCATTTGGCATTTGTTATTTCCTTTAGGAAACATTATCATATTGCATTTTCATTCCTTATATTCAAAAATCCAAAAAACATAGTTTGAATTTGCATCCCTTATTGAAAAATCCCAAAAAACATAGTGTCATCATCTAGTTGTCATTTTCATCCTTTTCCTAACTTGAACAACTCCTTATATGGTTGAGACTAGGCTTCAAAGAAAAAGAAGACAAATGGCTAATTTTGGACAAGACAACAACACTTATATCTTTTCCAATGACATGAATCAAAATAGGAACCAAGACACATCTTATATCAATCATTTTAATGAAATGAACATGCCATCTTCATCACAAAACCCCATTGAACCATTTATACAAAGAGACCAACATGGACAAGTATATGTAGAAGACTTAGAAGCCGCAACACAAAATCCTGACATAGCCTCCTTTGTGGAAGATCTAGTCTTATATGACCCACACAGATATTTAGCCATGCTCTTGGACCAAGGGGTTAAGTTACCATGTAGATTTGATATTAACACTTTGAGACCAGCCTCTCCTGATCACAATACCAACAAAAACAATGCAAACAACATGTCCAACACTAGCCAACCCCAAAACACTACTAGCAACACCTTTGTTGGTGCCACCTCACAAACTGCCACAAGCACTATTAATGCCACTTCTAATGACACAACCAATCAAAACAATTCCAATTCAATCAATGCAACATCATTTGGGGGGACACCAACTATGTCACAAGCCATGTCACAATCAATGCCAACAATGTCAATGACATCCTCACAATCAATTGGAGTTACCTTTGGATCCTCAACAATGGCAAAAAGTTCTTCAAACCCTCTTTTGGAGCTTCATGTAGTGCCATGGGAGCATCATCATCCAATCCTTTCATTGGTTCCTCATTTAATCTCTTCGGGGGAAGTAAACGACTTATTTTCATACAAGGACCACAACCAAATGTCAACACCTCATCGCATCTAAATACCAATACTTCCCAAGGTCAAAACACCAACATTCCCCATGGACAATTTCAGCAATTTGGACAAGGAACCTAGAATACGCAGCATATGACTTCATTTGGACACTAAAATATCCCAGGTCAACACATCCCCCAAATATCGACTTAAATGGTTGGGGGGCACATTCCTACATATGCATCACACATCCATACCCATCAACATGTCCCTAACCAAAACTTGCAATACCAGCAAAATTCAAATCAAAACATGTCATACATCTCGCAACAACATATCCCAAAAAAAAATTAGAACATCTCTTTGTAACAAATGGGGACTCATGGGATACCTATCACTCCCATGTGTGATGCAATGAACAATCCTATAATTGATGCCTTGACAAATCAAGTGGAAAAATTGTAAAAAAACAATAGAGACTATGCAAATGTCTAACAAAAAGTCACACATGCCATATGACCTATGTCCATATCCTTTTGACACAAATCTATACATGCCACCATTCTCTCCTGGATATGTGGCACCCAGCTTCACTAAGTATAAGGGAAAGACAAATCCTATTGAACACGTTCGAGAATTCATGACCAACTGTATGGAAATCGCCTATGAACATACTTAATTGGTGAGACTCTTCCCTAAGAGTCTTACAGGACCCACACTTGAATGGTTTTCCACTTTAAAGGGAATAAAAACATGGGACAAACTTGTAGACAAATTTGTGCAAAACTATGCCTATAACATCGACGCATACACCTCCATCACTAGCTTATGCACACTTACACAAGAAGATGTTGGTGAGACTTTTATATCATTTTTCCAAAGATGGAGAAGTCTAGTGAGTCGTTTCCATATTGACATACTTGAGAAAGAAAAAATTGACATGTCTATCCAAACACTCCTAGGACCATTGAAATATGGCTTGCAAGTTCATTGCTGCACAACCTTTATAGACTTAGTCGAAAAGGGGGTCCAACTTGAGAAGGATCTTATCACTAAAGGAGAATTAAAATATGGCCCTAAAAACACAAACACAAACCCACCGTTTGATAAGAGTAAATATTAGGTCAAGAATAAACATGCTACCAATGATGGCATTGTTGACGCCAAGGAAGTGAACACAATGGGTCCTATACTTACCCTTAAAGGAGATCAGCCACAAAAAAGACCAACAACTACACTGACACCTCCTTCCAATGTCATTCAAAATAACCAAAACATTCAAAACAGTCAAAGTCAAGGACAACCCCGCTAGACAAGGTAATTCCCGAAAAGATGTACATACACTGCCTTGGGGTAACCAATTGAAGATGTCCTTAAAAAGCTCCTTCAGAATGGTCTGATCACACTAGAGGATCCTAGTCCATATGACCCAAGAAAATTTAAACCATCATGGTGGGATGACAACACTTTATGTGATTACCACTGGGCTAAAGGGAATACGACCTCCTCTTGTCAACAACTAAGAAATATTGTGCAATATCTCATTGAAAATCACATAAGTGAATTTGGTGGGCCTTAATTTGCATCAAACAAAGACCATACTATTCACAAAAATCCACTTTAAGACCATGGTTTGAATAATCCCTCCACATCAGGTCCTAAGACAAATAATAATCATGCCAACTATACCCACACCGTATTTGACTATTCAGGTGGAACTATTATCAACCACGTCTGAATTGATGATGAATATGTCAATACCATAACTGTCAACAGAGCACTTGAATGCAATGTCATTACCCGTGGTGGAAAAGTCACCATAGCTGGTCCTCCTCCTCGACAGTTTAAAATTACAATACTTGGTCCATCCGCTAAACAATCACAATTGAGTCCATCTGCCAAACTATTGCAATCTAAGGGAAAATTTAACCTCATTGACCAACTAGGAAAAACCCCTGCACAAATTTCCATACTGGAGTTGCTACGCATTTCTCCCGTGCATAAGGCCATACTTGGAAAAAACTTGCAAGAGTCCTCTATCCCTTTAGACATTGATGTCAACTAGTTTGAGGCCATGGTGGGATACCTCACTACACCCCATCATGTAACATTTTCAGACCAAGATTATTCGTCACTAAAGTCCAATCATAACGATTCTTTACACATTGAAGTCTTTATCCATAAGCACAAGGTTAGATGAGTTTTAGTAGATGGCGGAGTAGGACTAAACATATGATCCTTAAATTGGTTAAAGCTCTAGAATTTTCTGATGCTTGCATAGACACTACAAAGAGAATTGCTATAAAGGTGTATGATGATGAAGAACGTTCCTCTCGAGGTGTTATCACTCTTCCTATCAGAGTTGGGCCAGTCATTGTAGACATAACTTGCCAAGTCTTGGATCTTGAATTACCCTATAACATCTTGCTTGGCTGACCTTGGATTCATGCCCTCAAATCTGTTCCATCCACCTATCACCAATCCCTGAAGTTTCCCTTTGACAAGATAGAAATCACCATATATTGAGACCCTGATCCCTTTTAGTATTGCACCAATCTGAGGGGTATTTGAGAACATCAAGTGCCCATCAACCAAGAAGCTCCAAGTTCCTCATCTTCCAAATTCATTGACCCGTCCACACTCACCTCATCATCCATGTTCGCTCCTTCCATGTCCTCTACCATACCATCATCCTCTTCCACTCCTAAGGATGATTCTAATGTCAAGATCCAGGACCAAGGATGTGGAGAATATAAATTAAACATGACATACTACATCACCAAAATACCCAAGTCTCCTAAGGTCTATGGTCGACCCTATTTTAGAATGGAACCTAAGGAAATTTTCAAAGTTCCTCCATCACACATTTTTATAAAATGGGGTGAAATGAGCAAAGAAGACATTGAGGATATATCAACATGGATTTATAAGGACCAAGAAAATCCATCCCCATTACCAATTCAAATATACAGGAAGGGATATGATATAATGAAGGCAAAAGGTTACGATGGAACTAGTAGCCTTGGTAGAAACAAAACTAGAAAGTGAGAGCCCATAATGCCCCCTCGAAGACCAAATTTTTTTGGATTAGGATATGGACTACTCAAAAATGATGATCAATGTACCAATGTACTTTCGAGTGAGAGCATGAATGCTTCAGAAAGTGTCGAGACTATTGAGGAATCCCTTACCAAAACCAACTCCCATGAATGGGAATTTGGTTCCCAATGATCCTTAAGTGACTGTTGCCTTGATGAATTGTTCCTTGAACCTAGAGAACTTACTTCTGAAGAAATATTTTGGCAAATGTTTAAGACTGATCCAACACTGAATAATGACAATCCTAAGATCCCAAAAAATGAGAAGACTAGGATAGACTCTTTTACCCAAGAAACAATGACAAGTCTGAATCATCTTCCAGTTCTATTAGCCATAACCCTGACATATTGGCCCAACCATCTAACAATAATGACCCTCATTTGGATTCATCCGACTTTCCACATGACATTGCCAACCTCAATGCTATTCCTTTTGTCCCTTATTTTTACAATGAGTATGAATCTAGTGAAGGAGAATATTGGATAGAATCCAACTGGGAGTTGGACGATGAAAATTTTATCTTTAACCTCTCTGAATCCGTCTACATGCTTTCCGCCTCCTCTCCACCATTCAAAAATACTGATGATGGTATCTCCTTAGTCTACTCACAACTAATTGATTGGGATCAACAAGGCCCACCAGTTATGGACATATTTCAAAATGGCAAGGCCATTGCAGAATTCATGGGGCTACGTGAGGGCATACCAAGTGGAGATCACAAAGCTGGATTTTCTATTGACCTAGATTGTGTAGCTTACTTCGAGGAGACTACTTTGTCCTCTAGTCACAAAATGAAAAATAGAAATAAAATAAAAAGTGACACATCTTTAGGTGAAAACCAAAAGGCACCTTCTGATGATAAAGAAGTAAAAATAAAGGACGTATTTGAGGGTGAAAACCTCTCTGAGGTGCCCAAAGATGGAGGACTAGACTTTATTCCTGTTACTCAAGAAAAATTGACAACTCTCATAGAAGACACCGTGGAAGTCAACATATCTACAATAGAAGATCCCAAAATTGTCCTCTTTGCGGCATCCTTGATAGAAGAAGAGAAACTTGAATTCCACAAATTCTTTTCAAAGTGTAAGATTAATTTTGCATGGTCCTATGCTGATATGCCTAGTTTGGATCCAAAATTGGTCTTACACCATTTTCCATTACTTCTAGATGCCAAGCTAGTAAAACAAAGGCTGCGTAAAATGCATCCTCAAATTTCCTTGTCGATCAAAGCAGAACTTAAGAAATTGTCAGATGTGGAATTCATACAATATATAGACTATGCTGAATGGACATCCAACCTTGTACCAGTCACAAAGCCAAATGGTCAGATCTGCATCTGCATAGATTTTAGAGACTTGAACAAAGCATGTACAAAGGATGACTTTCCATTACCAAATATAGACATCATAGTTGACCTTACAACATGATACAAGATGCTGTCCCTCATGGATGGTTTCTCGGGTTATAATCAGATTCGTATTGCCTTTGAAGATCAGCATAAAATGAAATTCATATGTCCTTGGGGTACATACTATTGGAACATCATGCCTTTTGGTCTCAAGAATGCAAGCACCACTTATTAGAGAGCCATGACAACAATATTCCATGACATGATGCATAAGCTAATGGAAGATTATTTGGATGAACTTTTGGCCAAATATTTGAGATGAAAAGATCATTTGAATGTGTTAGACAAAATATTCAAGAGACTGGAAGAATACAAAGTCCACTTGAATCCCAATAAATGTGTCTTTGGCATGACATCAGGAAATTTTTTGGGGTACATAGTTTCTCGAAGAGGCATTGAGGTCAATCCTACCAAAGTGAAAGCCATATTAAACATGTCTCCTCCAAAAGGAATAAGTGAACTTAGGACATTGCAAGGAAAGTTACAATCTATCTAATGTTTCATAGCACAGTTGGCCGAAAAGTGTCAACCATTTCAGTATCTTCTGCACAAGGGCATTCCCTTTGTCTGGACTAATAAATGTCAAGAGGCCTTCCAAATAATAAAGGATTACCTATTGTAACCACCTATTTTAATGCCACCAATTGAAGGAAAACCTTTGATTCTATACACTTCTGCAACAACTTCACCATTGGGGGCATTACTGGCACAAAATGACCATGATGAGAAGGAAAGGGCCATATACTACATCAGTCAGACACTGGTCGGATATGAGCTAAACTACACATCCATTGAACGCGATTTCTTAGTAGTTGTCTTCACTTCCCAAAAGCTAAGGTATTACATGTTGGATCACAAGACACATTTGGTAGCAAAGATTGATCCCTTGAAATATCTCCTAAGTCGCGCAACATTGACAGGTCATCTGGAAAAATGGGTCATGATCTTGAGTATGAAATTCAATATGTGGAACAAAAGGCTATAAAGGGACAAGTGATAGCAGATCGACTGATAGATGCACCTGTACAAAGTGATCACCCATTGGTGGTAGACTTTCTGGATGAGTCCATATTTCATACAAAACCTAAATCACCTTGGAAGCTTTACTTTGATGGGTCTCATACTAGTCATGGTTCAAAAGCAGGAATATTGTTTATAAAACCACAAGGAGAATCCATCCCTAAATCATTCCACATCACCTTTCCATATACAAATAACATTGCAGAATATGAGGCACTTGTCATAGGACTCAAAATGGCCATAAAATGGAAAATTAAAACACTTCATGTTTATGGAGATTCTTAGTTGGTCGTCAACCAGGTCAATGATGAATATGACACCAAGGATGAGAAATTAATTCCTTACAAACAAATGGTTGACAAATTTCAGACATATTTTCACATGATGACCTTTAAACAAGTTCCAAGGGTACACAACAAGGCTACGAACACAATGAATACAATTGGCTCTCTTTTAGACATTCCAAGCAATGTGCCTCAATTTGAATTCTTGGTGGAACAAATTTTAGTCCCTACATATGACATACTAGAGTCAAAGCTGGTTTGTGAGTTGGTTGGTCCTAATTCTCCATGGTATCAAGACATCTATGACTACCTCAAGTCCCAAACCCTTCCTCCTAACCTATCCAACAACCAACGAAAGTACTTTATCCATAAAGCCATCTGATACACCATCATTAGTGACACCCTATACCACCGTAGCTTTGACAACACCCCTCTTCAATGTCTCAACACTGATGAAGCAAAAAAAACTTTACGTGAGGTACATGAGGGTATATGTGGATCTCATTTGAGTGGTCCTACTTTAGCTAAGAAGATAACGAGACTTGGGTATTATTGGCTGACTATTGAAAATGACACACTTGAATTTGTCAATACATGTCACCAATGTCAAATACATAGTGATTTGATTCATGCACCAGCACAAGAACTTTGACCGATTACTTCTCCATGGGCCTTTGCACAATGGGGACTCGACCTTGTAGGAAAAATCCATCCTACCTCTTCCAACGGCCACAAATTCATTATCACCACTACTGAGTACTTCACTAAGTGGATCAAAGCCATCCCCCTTACATACATAACCAACAAAAAAATTTCCAAATTTATTCCCAACTACATCATCTTCCGATATGGTGTACCCTAGTCCATCATCACTGACAACATACATCCTTTCAAGAACCAAGAAATTTGTGAGTTATGTGAATGATTCCATATCTAACATAATTTCTCCACACCATACTATCCACAAGGAAATGGTCAAGCTGAGGCATCCAATAAAACCATCATTAAAATTCTTAAGAAGATAGTCAATTATGCTGGCCGTGACTGGCACATTCAACTTAACCCTGCTTTGTGAGCTTACCACACTAGCATTCGTACGCCTATAGGAGCCACTCCATTTTCCCTAGTCTTTGGAGTTGAAGCCATCTTGCCTATCGAGGTTGAAATTCCCTCTTTGAGTGTCTCCTTGAAGGGCCTAATTGATGATGAGGAGTATAGACAATCACGACTGCATGAATTGGAAATGTTAGAGGAACACAGAAATAACACCTTGAATCATTTACAAGAATATCAAAATTAGATCTGTCACAGTTACAACAAAAGAGTCATGGTCAAAAAATCTGACATTGGTGACTTGGTCATCATGCAAAATCCCAAGAATCAATATGACAGAGAAAAACCTGGCAAGTTCGAACCAAATTGGCTGGGTCCTTACATTATCATGTCCTCTTTTGGTTCTAGAGCATATTAGCTAGTCACTCCAGATGGTGAACAATTGAAAAATCCTATAAATAGTCTACATATTTGAAAGTTCTATGCATAGCATCAGAAAGTTTGGTCGAAAACCATAAAAATACCAAAAAAAAAAATATAAAAAATTGTCACCCTGATGAAAACCTGGAAAATAGGCATCTTGGAGACACCAAAAAAATGTAAAAATGACAAAAATAGTAAAGAGAAATAATTCATCCAATAGTGAAAACCTGGTAAACAAGCACTTTGGATAAGTACCATGGTGAAAACCTGGCAAATAGGAGCCATGCGTAGTCAGTTTTGCTCTGACATCTACTGTTGCTCTATCTACCTTAGTCCATAATAAACACCCACTTTTCTGACACCGCATCGTGAAACCCCTCCATTCCTTTCATGGTTGACAACGGTTGACATCAAGTCCTGCATATCATCCATCTGTCACCCCAAGCATGTCCTTTCTGCATCCTTCAAATTTGGCTAGTCTAGGACCTGACTGGGGGCATTCCTTTATTATCCGATTGTAGTGGGTATCACACATGGTCTTGCTAATCAAAAAATGTCCTGAAAAAATACCTAAAAATAAAAAATGTCCTGAAAAAAGACCTAAAAATTGAAAAATGTCCTAAAAAAAGACCTAAAAATCAAAAAATGTCCTAACAAAAGACCTAAAAATTGAAAAATGTCCTGAAAAAAGACAAAAATTGAAAAACATCCTAAAGAAATGCAAAAAGATCAACATATCTCAAACACAAAAAAATATAGTCTCATCTTCTCGAGTCAGTCATGTAAGTTGGTCTTTGTCATTTTTTGAACTACGTTGTCTCTGTGCATTTGTTATGTAGGCAAGGCTCATCTTTGGGCCCACGAGACGTTAGGTTGGTCCCCTTTTAGGTGTTTTAAAATAAAAATCATGGGTCAATCTTTGGTCATCAAGACAAAGTCATCGGTCGTGTCAAACTATGAGGTCTCTAAGTGTATGATATAGGCAAGGCCATCTATTGATGAGTCCCTGAGGCCGTACCAGGTCAGTCCATTAGGGTTCACAACACTACACTGGTACACATGTCAAAAGTCTTCAAGTCAAACAAGTCATTCCAAAACAAGAAAAATATTACCACAAACGCTGGTAGTCATTTAATCAAACGTTAATCACATCAACATGTCAATATCGACATTTAGTCAATTCTATCGACATACGTCAATTTAGTCAAAACAAGTAAACTCTGTCAACAAAAGTCAAATGCAGTCAAAATTAGTCACACCCAGTCAAAACTGGTCAAACTATCAAACCTTGGTTATTCTTCATATGTGTCCTTTTGAAGAATCACCCTTGTCATTTGCTTATACCTTAGGATGTTTCCTTCTTAGGTATCATCACCGTCATCTAGCATTTTGAGGGATTCTCTTGACATTTGAGAGTTGATCCTCTTGACATCAACATTATTCAAGATGTGTCCTTCATGAATTTGGCAAACTCTGACATTCGACACCTTGACATCATCAAACTTGACAACTTTTTCATTCGACACTGTCAAACCTGACATCTTGAAATTCAGACATACTTGGAAAACACTTGGAAAACATTATCTTGGCATTTGGTCCTTTGATCTTTCATCATGTTACTAGTTTCTCCACAATGTCCTGCCAACAAGATTTAGAGAAGCAGTGATGTATCATGATGATTGACTTGTCGTATCTTTTTTAGGTAGTCATGTTGCTAGTTCCTCAAGGATGTCTTGGTAATAGGATTTAGAGGAGCAATGAAATTTCATGACTTGTTTTTATTGTATTTCTTGTCTTTCTTATGCTTGTGGTTGGTTGTGACAAAAAGACTAGGGAAATTGCACTCTTAGTATGAGTCATGATGATCCTTTTCTGTGATTGCTTGTCTCATGTGATGGTACGACCTTGCACACCTTGATCTATGTAATATCATGGTGTTTGTTGACCATTACAATAATCCGCCCAATGATGGTTAAGAGAAATACTTGTTAAGTCCTATGGTAATATGTTGAAGGATTTGGTCTAGGCACTAACATTCATCTCCTTCTGTCTTGTCATCTCGCTTTGTTCGTCTCATGAGGATACCCTGTGACATACAAAAAAATAATTGCATACATGATCATATAGGCATTGCATTAGGTCATTATGCATTCATAGATTTCCATTTACCTCATTAACATACATATATCATTTACATTTATCAATTGACATTTCACACAACATATACATGTATGCATCATCCATCTCATAAAAACACATATATAGTCATGCCTCAATATACATAATCATAAACATGGCATCCATTATGATCATACATTATGCATCCATATAATCATCATTAGAACATAACATTGTCATGGCATATAAATATAAATAACCATCACATCACCATGGAATCTCATCATAAGTAGAAATCATAAAAGGCATACATGGCATAACATATAGAAGATATCATCATAAATACATAAATCACATCATATGGTCATCATAATTGCATCATCATAATCAACACATAATGCGTCATCACATAACACATAAAGCATATAGGTCACATCAAAACTGCATCACATATATAATCTAAAAAAAATAATATATAATGTCACAGGATAGAGTCATGAGATATCCCAAAAATGGAGCTCGCAGGCTCAATGATCAAAATATAAAGTGTCATAATAAGAATGTCTGAAACATGATGTCAAAATATAACCATGACAAATGCCCCTATGCTGTGCTCTCCTCATCCCCTCGTAGAGAAGAGCATGGTGATTGATGACTTGTAGCCAACACTAACATAACCTATGATGACATGACAACATGTGTCTGTGAGGCCAATGGAACTGACACTAATGACATCATCTCTATAGTAACATGTGGCTGTGAGGCTACTACGACATGAGTATGAGAGCCTGATGGATTGGTGACTGGTGGCCGACTGTGCTTCGATCTATGCCCTAACCTAGATGACCCATGGCTATGACTTGACCTGTAACTGGAAGAATGCCTGTGATTGTGGTGAAAGCAGTGACTAGATGAATGCCTTGAAGTGATAGAACCCCCCACATTGCTCTGACTGCAGCTACTACTCTGTGTCCTACTACTACTACTACTGCTTCTTGTCCTGATGCCACTGCTTGTCCTCATTCGAGATTGTGTCAGAGTAGGATCCCATCTCTTAGGTGGCATATCCTACTTGTATAGTAACCGGTAACATCCTAGACTGGAACTAATTGTAGCTAGCTTTCTCACCATGTCCCTTGATGGTCCCGAGCACAACTCTGTAAACTCTATGCACCATCTCATGAACTCTTGCTGTTGGATCACTGCCTAATCCTTCTCTACCTTGGAAACCTCCAAATCTACCTCTAGGGCCCTGAATTGTGCTGCACTCTCGTCAAGCCTCCTCTGCATATCGGTCAATCACTAGTCTATAGTCGCATCATGTGGCAATGGTGGTCTTGTAGGTATGTCATCCTCTCCCTCCACCATCCACCACCTTAGTAGCCACTCTGCCTCATCTATGGCATCCTCACCATCTGGCTCCTCATCATCCTCCTCGCCTCCAATGACTCCCTCTTCTCCTGACATCTCCACCTCCATCTCTCCCTCCCACCTAACCTCCTCCTACCAAATCTCCTACTCTGGCTGCCTCTCCTCCTCCTACCTCTCTCTCTCTTGTCCAACACCGACATCTGGACCAACATCAGGCTAATCTACCTCTTGTCTCAACATCTCCTCTCTCTCCTCCTCCTCCATTTCCTTGGGGATCGGTACTAAGGGTACTCTCTCCATGCATTGTTGAACTCTCCTCCCCTATCTCCCACCATTTCCCCCTCTCCTCCTCCTCCCACCATCTCCACCATTGTCTTTGCCTCCACGATCATCTCTACCTCCTCCATCATCTATGATGCCTCTCCCTTTGTCCCCTCAGCCTCCATCCCTACTTTTCCCCCAACCTCCATCCCTCCCCCTCCCTCTACCACCATCTCTACCTCCCCTGCCACCTCATCGTACTTGAGGTATCACTAATCTATGATTGACTGGTGCTGGTCCATCCAGATCTGTCAATGGCACTGGTTGATGTGTCTGCCACCACAAGTTGAAATCTACTATCTTCCTAGGATTTGCAAGACCTCTGCTCCACCCCCATGGTTGTGCCACCAACTAGTCTATCTATTGCTCAACAAAAGGCACTGATATCTTAGGGCCCCACATCAGCTCTCACGATGATCAAGCATACTTGATAGTCCCCATAGGTACACCCTTCCACTCTTCGAACTGTCGAAGTACCCACTGGGGTAGGTACATCTCAATGATCAATTGGCTCTAAATAGAGTGTCCAATCAAATACCTAAACTATCGGAAAAATGTCAAATGATCGGCCTCATTGGCCCACTGTGCACAATCCCTATATGGTCACCAAACAAAGGAAGTCATGGTATCTATCTTGTGTCACCAGAAGCCTGTCTCCTCGACCTTGGTTTGCTGTAGTGCTCCTGCATAGAGATACACATAAGAAATTCTATCTGCTAACTGTGGCCTCTGAATGGGTGGATAGAAGATAGGAATGTGCTCCCAAGCCCAGATCATTAGTAGGGTGGTGCCGCAGCTGATACTCTGAGCTCCTCTATACACCACCTCATGGAGTTGATGGTAAAGAATCCCTAGCAAACAAGGCCCCCATGCAAAGACATCCCTATCATGCCTCATCAGCACAAGCACATCTCCCTAGCCAATCATGAATTCATGTCCCTGACGATCTGGTATCAAAACTCCCGCAATTAGCGTACATAACATGGCATCCCACTAAGGATAGTGCTCCACCATGAACTCCTAGTGAATCTCATAGCCCTCAATGCCTAGTCCTTCACTAGTGTCATCCTTGTAATAACATGTAAATGTCTGATATCCCTGGTGTAGATCATAAAAACCTCGCTCTCCTTGGATTGGCAGGTGCATAATCTGGTACACATCCTCCAAAGTCACTGTGACCTCTCCTATCGGCAAATGAAATGAACATGTATCTGAATACCACCTCTTACAGAATGCAGTCAAAATTCCCCTATTTTCCTAGATAATGGGAATATAGGTGACATAGTACAATCCAAGTTGCATCAAATTCCTCTGCTCTCGATCTCGTAGCTGGTCCCTGAATCCGTATGTCGATGGCCTACTCTCTTGTGTGTAGATAAGTGGTAACTGTCTTTGCACATGCAGAAACACACATTAGCACATTATTGAAAATCATTATTACCATCTATCTACTCAAAAGAATTTACAAACATGAGCCTAAATTAAAGTCAGCCTTGGTTAAAGTCAAATGCATCACATTAACTTCATTTTCATCACACTTTGGCATTGCGTCGTTCCGTACTATACTTGCATTATAATCTAATGATTGCATCATTTTTTCCTATGTTTGCATCTCAATCTGGCTCTTGTGTCACGGTTTCTGTCAAATGTGTCACCCAAGTACACAAATGCATTGCAATCTTTCAAATGCGGTGTTGTGCGTGTCATTTGCGATGCGCCTTGGCGAATGCAGCTCGATTTCCCGCAAATGTGTTTTACCTAATAGAACTACCTTGCAAAGTTGTTGCATTTGCATCATGATGCATCAAATGCATCGGATGAAAACATGAATGCAACTTACACACACATATGTGTCGTGGCGCATTCGTTGCCTACCCTAAAAACCCCAAAAAACATAAAAATGAGAAAATGACAAAGTGGGTAAGGCGTACTCATCGCTCACTTTGCACCCTCTAGCCATCTAAAATTTCGAACAATCTCCTCGTGGTGTTCAATCACTGGAATCACCATCTTTGTGCATGATCTTCTAGCTATGAGCTCTCCAAATTGACAAGTGTGAAAGTAAAAATGAATTAACTTTTACCCATTTTCAACCTATTTATAAGGTCAAAGTGGGATTTTATTCAAAATTTTATTACCGAAAGCTCTTTTGACCACCTTTGACTAGCCCATTGTCCAATTAAACATGTTGAAATCTGAAACTGCTTGTGCCATCACTTTTCTGGTCATCAAATTAGCTTCTCGGGACACTTTCCAAATATATCTGTCACCTGGCCAAAATTTGCAAATTTTCCCAAGGGGGCATAGATACTTCATACTTTCACTGGGGCATGTTTCTGACTAAATTTTTTTTGTCACAATGCGACATGATGCATTATGATAAAGAGGGTCCAAATGTAGACACATAAAAATGACCTAGGCCTGCAAGCTCTACTATCACCATATTTCTTCTTGACATAATTGAAACATTTTAATTGTGTCCTTTGGTCCACTTTTGACTATTAATTAAGTAATTCATAACTATTTAATTAATTCATGTCTTTATTCTTCTTGATTATTTAAATAAATTTATTTTATTTTATTTATTCAAATGCGTCACTATTTTTCTAATGTCTCTCCATAATTAAATAAATTCATAAATTTATTTAATTATCTTTTTCCACTAATTCCTCCTGATTATTTAAATAGATAAATTTTATTTATTTATTTAAATACGCCATTAATTCTTAAAAGTCTTCTTATAATTAAATAAATTCTTTAATTTATTTAATTATTGTCCACCTTGGCATTTTCCCCATTTTAAATAAAATTATTTATTTAAAAATGGTCCCATTTTCTAATTTTCTCTCTTTTAGTAAATAATTCAAATTAATTATTTACTACCACATGTCCCCACCTTTTGAATTAAATTAATTTTTAATTCAAAATAGCCTTTTTCCTCCATAAATCAAGTAATTTCTAATATTATTGATTTTCCAGCTCTCTCTTTTTCTATGCCATTCTTATCTCCTTGTCAAATGCAATCTTGTCCCTTGATTTGATCTTCTAAAAGGAAAATCTTGTCCATTCATTTCAAATTTGACCTAATGTTTCCCTAACCCTAATGGTGGGTTGCCATATTGAATCTTGTCCATTGATTCTAGGGCACTTGTCAATCTTCAATCTTGGCCATTCATTCAAAATTGTATTTCCTATAAAATGGCAATTTTGGTCTCATTTTCTCATCTCATGCAATCTTGTTATAATCTTACAATGTTGTCATTTCATGCTCTTACAATTTCATGTCATTGTAGCTCTTTTCTTAGGCATACTTCATCACTCATTGGTATTTCAACATACTTTAGTCATTGTTTAGAATTGCTTAGTAGTTGCATATTTGCATAGTATTGCATTTTGTCATCAAATCCTTCAACATTCGCTTTGGTCTTTGCATTGTCACATATTGCTCACACAAAATCTGAGGGAAAACTATATATTGCAACAAATAGAGGTGTAATGGAGGTCAATCATGGAGGTTGAAGAATCAAGGTGATATCTCTCTTTGTTTTCATGTTTTCCCTCCTTTGTGCTTCATTATTACTTTAGGTTTTGATTTATTTAGCTTCTAATTCGCTAACTTAAAATTTTCCCTTAGTTACAAGAGTGTATATTTCCTCTAGACTGACGTCCATGTCAAGATTGAAGGAGAAGTGATCAATGAATTTATCAGTGATTTCTTGAAAAATTTTGATACCAGGAGGTAGATGAGAAAACTAATCCATAGAAAGACCTATTAAACTTTGAGGGAAAAAGCACATTAGATAAGAATCATGGTAAGCCACCTCCATGCACATGATGTTAAATTATTTGATAAGGTCTACAGGACTTCGTCTCTCTTTATATTTATCGAATTTGGGGATTTCAAAACTAGGAGGGAATGGTACCTGTGATACCTTGGAATTTATCCTACTCTAAATGTGCAAAATAACTAAGAAATGTAAAATGAGAAAATACCAAGGACACCTCAAGATTAGCCAAAAGAGTGATATAACGAAAAAGAAAATGGAAAAAATATGACACAAACGATTTCACCTTCCTTGCTGTTGATTTCTCCTTGATTGGCCCTTACTTGTAATGGTTTGTGTGCTCCTTAGATGATTGCTTGAGTGACTAAATGCAAGATTCAATGTGCAAGATGATTAAAAGAGATGGCTAAATGATGGCAAAGGATTGAGGATGCAAATTGATAGCATGTAGTTATGAAAATACAAAGTGTTGAAAATTCCCTTGAGGAGGGGGTATTTATAGAAGAATTTGAATTCTCTAGAGAATTCTACGGTCAAGATTGCTCCAACAAGGCCAAGATGAAGGGCTATGGTGGGTTGAGAACCAACAAACCCTCACATCTTGACATGTGGAGGGTGAAGTGGACAAGGGGATATGAGGTGTAAGTGAGGTGTCAAGAAGGTACATGAGGTGGAAAAAGGACACGCACCTTGGGGAGTGAGGAGATTTCCTCAAAAAATGATTCCTTGTCCCCAAGTGGGAGTGAAAGGGACATTTGAAATTTTTTGGAATTTCTCAAAAATCTACATGGGAAAAGGAAAGGTGGTTGGGGATATAAATGTGAATTAAAAATTCACATTCCTAGGATGATCTAGAGGTTAAAAGGTGGGCTCCAAAAAGGTGGGACTTGGTCACATGTGGAGATTGTGACAAGTCCAAGGTTCTAGAAGCCTTGGAAGAATGGAATGTGAATTAAAAATTCACATATAAAGGAGATGAACCTAGGACAAATAAATGTGAATTAAAAATTCACATGGGAAAGGGGGTCAATATCCAAAAAGGAAAAATGGAAGAATTGACCAAAAAGTGGTGTTAAATTTAGCTAATGACCTTGGTTAAGGTTGTGCAAACATTGGATTAAGCTAATTAATGGAAGATTAGAGGCAAGTGGCAAATGTAGGAGGATGTGACATTAATCTCTGATTAAGAGAATGCACATCATAATCATGAATTAATTAAATTAATTCAGATTAGAGCAAGGTTATGGAGGATGTGACAAGGAGAGAGAAAGTAAGGAATTTTAAATTGATTTTAAATCAAAAGGGGAAAATGACTAAATTAAATAAATTAGCATATTTATTTAATTTAGAGAGGAATAAGGTGAAAGATAAAGTATTAATTATTAAATTAAATACTTTACCGTTATGAGACCAAAGGTATAATATTAATTTAATAAATTAATATTAATATGGTAGACGGAAAGGTGGTAAATTTAATCATATGGAAGTGATTAAATTTAGATGTCTACATTTTGCCCCTCTTCGAAATATTGTTAGGATAACAGTGTTTCGAAGAAAAATAAAATGCGAATGAGGCAAGAGATGAAGGATGGTGATGCCCCTGGCGTGAAAAGGTTAATGATGTCCCAATGACCGAGTTGAAGGAATGGAGGAATGGTAAGAGGGTATGCACCCTCGAGAGGGCGGTTAGAGAAGGAAAAAGGGGTCCCCAGACGACGTCTCGATAGGAAAGAAAGGATGATATCAT